>LPNX010221512.1:370668-425618 GCA_001517045.1 Pseudotsuga menziesii | reverse complement strand
CGGACTCCATCAACCTCCTCATTGGAGGTAACATTAATACAAACCATTATACATTTCTTTACTATTTTTTGCTTCATGTTATTTACTTTTTACTGCTTTTACTATTCAAGAACGTATTTAGATTAGTCTTTATTTCCGTTTAAACGTTATTTACTTCATACATCATTGAAATGCTACTAAGGAATCCAAATTCCTTAGTAGGTGCTCATTCGCACAAGCTAGGGTGAAAACCCTAGCTACACCGGTGGAAGGCTAAAGGACAGTTTTGCGGCTAGTTATGACCAGTACAGACAGGATGAAAGATGTTTTTGAAGCTTGTTAAAGCTATGGTTATTGTAATGCAGGAATTTTGCAGCCATTTTGTCTTGTACTCAATGTAATTGCAGATATTTTGTAGCAACTTGAGTCTGTAATAACTGAGTTGTACTTAGTTGACCCTGCGCGGTCTTGTAAATACTAGAAATATGAGGAACCCACTCTGTATAATGGTTTGGTAAGTTAGATTTTGTTAGATTTTATTAGATCATATTAGGTGCAGTTAGCTTCATTAGTGTGACTCATAAGAGGACTCTATTAGAAGTAGAAATTTGTTGAGCCACGGAGCTGTAGCTGAGTGCATAGACAATAGAGTAGAAGAGTCGATCCAGGTTGTGTGTGGATCAGTAGGAGTATAGAGAAAGCAATAAAGCAGAGAGCATGAGAGCAAGAATAATGAGTCGGATAGACATATCTTAAGAACAATATGCAAGTCGTAGACTGCAAGGCTCTACATATATTTCTCATGCCAGATGAAGAGAACCTTGGTGGTTTTTCCCATATGGGTTTCCACGTTATTTCATGTGTTGAATGATTGAATACTTATGTGAATGTTGAGTGTTTGCTTACTTTGTATTTACAGTTACTATTGAATGTATGTCACAATATTACCAATTAGCGAATGAATGAATGTTTAAAGCATTGTCGACATGTTATGTATAATTTGCTAGTTAAATCTGCTAAGTTACTATATAAGTCACACACTGTTTATTATAATAAAGGAACCAGTTGCACCACATGGTTGCGCCAATTGTTAAGTGGTTAAGGATAAGGTTGTGTCGCGTGTCTGTTTTGGCACACAGTTGCACCTCTGTCGCACAGTAATAGACTCCATCCTCCTATCTCGGTCGAGCTCCTTGGCCACATGCCAAGAGACTATAATCCCTCATCAATTGCGAAAACATGGTTCCAGTAGTTACACATTAAGATATCTCGGGTGAGACTACGACTACCTCGCAAGTGTTGCCGACTAAGATTGCTCTGTCGAGACGATTTCTTGTGGTGTTTTGTTGGCCAACAAATGGGTCTGTTGTCGGGATCGTTAATCATTTAAGTCGAGGGAAATGTTGTGGCCTCCAAAAAAGAATGAAATAGAGGACTGGTTGGAGTCTAATACACTAGCATTTGCACAAGGAGAGAGTGTAGGATCACGATTGAGCATAGAAAACTGGTTAGACCGATACATATATTTTGATATTCATGAGATCTTCTTTATAGAGTTCCCTATTTTGTTGCACAAGTGGTTTTTAAGATTGGAAACTAGGCAGACAAATTTCCAGAGATGAGCAGCCATTGAGTGTATCGATAGTTGGTTCACAAGATAACCAGTGTAAGTAACACCATCTCTAGATCTGTTGACTTTTGGGTTGACAGTATTTTGCAAGGGTATATTACTGAGTTTGCAGTAGAGACTATAACCTCATATAGTGAGGCTGAAAGAATTTTTTTCCAAGGACCACGAAGATGGTATTTGCTATCTATCGGCACATGGATAAATATACTAGTTTATGAAAAGGGCATCTTGCAGTTAAGTAGTTGAGCCGAAATTCCAAGGAGAGGGGATATGTCATGGATGATCTACAAAGAAAATGGGAAATGGTGAGCTGAGATGTTCCCGAGAAGTAGTTCGAGTCTTAAGAAGTGGAAGAAGATTTAGGTCTGGGAAAAGAATAAAGATAGAGGGAGGTCAACAAAACCCTAGTGTGTTCGAAGAGAGTGAGCACGAACTTCACTCGTAGCTGGACCAAGGGTCTTGTGATGAAGAGGACAACTACAGCCTAATTTTAGAAGGAGCGAAAGAATCCGAAGAGCCTATGGAGACACCCAGATCAGGGTGCGACTACATGACACCTGGGGTATCACCAGAGGTAAGTTCTAGAGCCTCATCTCCTAAAAGAGTTGTTAATACTGATAGTGCTAGTACTGCGATTAGCGTGCAGGAAAGTACACCTCCACTAGAATATTCATCAAATAACCCTGACGGTATTCATCAAATAACCCCGACGCTAAGTCAATGGTCGGCAATGATATTCGGTTACGCACATTCAATGGGAATGGAGCAGAGGATCTAGAGCAGCATTGGTTCCTCTGTGAATCTGTGTGGATGGTTCGCCTCGTTCATAATGCAGACCTAAAGAAGGCATAGATGATTACAACTCTAAGGGTTCATGCGTTGGACTGGTTTATGAAATTTTGCATAGTACAGCCAGGAGCACCACAAAATACCCTTGAAGAAATATGACTCGCAATGATCTATGAGTTCATAAAACCTAAATCTGAGTCGCAGTTCATCACTAAGATCAAAGAGATAAAACAATCATTGGAAGATTCTGTATGGGACTTTGACCAGTGGTTTAAAACCTTGATGGAAAAATTAAGTTTCCAAATGTCGAATGTACAGCATAAATATTGGTTTATTGTTGCGCTATTACCACACATCTGAGGCCCATTGATGCAACAAAATATTGAATTACAAACATAAGCACTAGAATTGGAAATGAAGCTGGAAGCTTCGCCAATTGGTGATGGTGTCGCAGGAATGGTGCAGATTCAATCGCAGTTGGATAATCTGATGATACAACTTCAGGATATCAAGAAGGGAAAGGAAGCCCAAGAATACTTATGGTGTGCAAAATGCAGAATGGATGGACACACTAAGGATAATTGTCCAACCTACATGAACTATATCTCATTGGGTGTGCCAAACCCATTGAGTGCCCACAGACTACACTGGTGCCGCATATGCCAATCTAGAGTACATCATAATGAGGAGTGCCTATACTTGCAAAATATTGTAAGTACCCCATAAATCCTTTTCTGTAAATTTTGTAAGTCAGTAGGCCATGAAGAGAATGATTGCAAAGCATACCAACTCTTGAAAGAAAAGACGATCAACACCTACTTGATGAAGAATGATGGGAAACCTCAGGCTGAACCAGTGCAAGCATCCTATCAGCCTACGCAGTTCCCACCCAATGAGTATCAGAACTAGTATCAGCCATAGTACATGCCTTAGAATCAGTATGCACCATAAAATTAATATCAGCAGCAATACCAGCAGAATCAGTACCCCCCTCAGCAACCACACCCTCAGGGAAGGGGTGGTGGAAACTTCAAAGGTAGAGGAGGAGGAGGATTTGGCAGAGGAAGAGGTCAGGTTACATGCTATAACTACGAATAGCTGGTTCATTATGCTAGATATTGTCAGGAACCTGCAAAGACATGTTCAAATTTTAAGGCGCAAGACCACAATGTGGAGAAATGTCTGCAGCTAATTGCAAAGTGGCAAGCTAGGACCATTACAAGTCCTAACCCTATGTAGAATCTGAACCCGAATCCAAATCCTAACTTGAATGTCCAAATGATTGTTGTTGATTTAAGAGAATGAAGTGTTGTTGTCATAACACAAGGAGGTGATGAGACCGGAGCTAATCTAGATGTACCGCAAGAACAAATGCAACCACAGGTATGACCCGCAGCGTAGAAGAAAGTACCATTCGACATTCAAAAACAAAAGAAATTATTTTTAGACGTGCGACCAGATTTCATAGATCAAGAACAACCATCTACATCAGATGAAGTCAGGGAGATGCTTGAACGATTCCAATAGCTGGTCCATAAAAAAAATCCTGAAAAAGATTAGTAAGCTCAAATTGTTCCTATCAAGTAGCTTGGCGCTAATGGAAGATAAAAATCTTGTCGCATAACTACAAGCACTGGTAGAAGAAACCCCAGAAGAGTCACAACCATAAAGGAGAGTTAACTACGTTAAAAAGAAGTTTAAAACTGGGCACAATTTAAGAATGACTACGCAGATAAGCAACTATGACATGGATTACATCATTTTAGACCTGGGCTCAGACGTCAATATTTTGACACGACAAACCTGGGAGAGTATGGGAAAGCGGCGCTTGGAAAAGTCTCCTATCTAGTTGTGACTTGGAAATCATGCAAAGGTCCTACCAATTGGTCGGTTGATTCAAGTACCTATCGACATTGAAGGGTTGCATACATTTGCAGGCTTCGAAGTCATTAATATAGTCGACGACACAAACCCATATCTCGTACTTTTGGGGATATATTGGGCCATATATAATTAGGCCATTATCAATTTCAAGAAAAGGATACCCTCATTTGAGGATAATGAGATGAGGGTAGTGTCGCCCATCAATCCATTGGAAGGACAAAGATACGTCGAACCTGTCTACAATGAGGGACAAGGTGATTATCTTGACCAGATCTACAATATCACTGCCTTACAAGAATATTATATCAATCTGACAGCAGATGGAAACCTAAACTGGAAAATTTCTAGCTCATGCACATATGACTGAGGAGAGGCCTTGGAGAATTGGCAAAACCAGTTGCACGAGGTATCTATGAGGAAGTGCGCGAGAATCACAAGGTCTGTGCGACGGGTGGAGAATGAGTTATGAGAACTTCCCATGTATGAGGGTTTACCTAACCTGGTGACCTTCCTACATGAGTTTGAAGGACTTGTAACATAATCATGGTGCTTGTCTGTGTTAGACCATGTGCTAAAAGCTACGCCCGCTAGATGGTGGGGTACACACAAGCAATCCATATCAGAATGGCCACAGTTCAGAAGATTGATAGAAATCGGATTCAGTGAAGAAGTCACCACTGTAAGTCACAAGTAAACAGGGCTATCAAACCCTGTCGATCACATAAATCAGTGTCATGCCGCATTTGTAGAATACCCACAACAAGAATGGGTCCATTATTTCATTCACACATTGGAAATGACACCTAGAACTTGGTGTACATCCATGGAATTGCGACAAGGAACCCAGGAATGGGAAGGGCTCATTAAGCAGTTTGTGGAGACATTTGAATTTTTTGATGAGCAACATACAATTGATATTGCGCTTCAGATGATAAAGGAGAAAATTGTTGTTGAAATCCCTGTCGAGGAGGCAAATTCCCACCAGTGCAGCGTGACCATTCAGCAATGGATTGCTTGTTATAATATAGATGGAGACCCAAATGATGATCTAACTAACATAAACATACCAGAATCAGAGGGTACACACATAGTAGAAGGAAGTGGTATTTCTAGCAACCAGTTCCTTAAGCCATCGAAAATCAAGAAAGTAAACATTGGGTCGCCAAAGAACCCAAAGTTCGCCAATATAGGAGATTATTGGGATGAAGAGACAAACGCGAAGATCACCGACTTGCTACATGAGTATCAGGACCTATTCCCTACCAATTTCTATGAGATGAATTGAATAGTCAGTGATCTGGGGGAGATGAATATACCCTTGAAACCAGATGGTAAACCTATTAAACAGCGCCCGTATAGACTAAATCCAAGGTATAAAGAGAAGGTAAAAGCAGAATTGGGTTGCATGCTCGACGTAGGAATCATTGAACCTATCGATGAATCAGAATGGATCAGCCCTATAGTGATCCAAGATAAGAAGAAAATAGGTGAAGTCAATATCTATGTCGACCTGACGAAGCTGAATGATGCATGCTTGTATGATCCATTCCCAACACCATTTACAGATGAAGTACTAGAAAGTGTCGGAGTACAAGAGATGTATTCATTCACCAACTAATTATCTCGCTATCATCAAGTCAGAATTGTGAAGGAGGATCATCACAAAATGACCTTCGTCCCAGAATGGGGATGCTACCAGTATACAGTAATGCCCTTTGGACTCAAGAATGAACATGTTATTTTTTCTAGAATAGTAGTTTTTTTATTTTAGAGATTTCATTCATAAATTTCTTGAGGTCTACTTTGATGATTGGACTGTATTTGGTCTAGTAAGATACCATATTGAGAGTCTGCGCACGATGCTCGGTCGTTGTCGCCAATATCAGATTGCGCTTAATTCCAAGAAATGTATTTTTTGTGAACCATTTGGTGTACTGTTGGGTCACATCGTATGTCACGACAGTATTTTGGTCGGCCAAGCAAAAGTTGTGATTATCCTTGACTTACCACCACCCACATCAGTCATGCAACTCAGATCGGTGCTAGGACAGATGGGCTACTACCAAAAATTCATCAGAGGATATGCCAAGATAACTGCACCTATGGAGAAACTATTGAAAAAAGATGAGAAGTTTCAATGGATCGAACCTTGTCAAGAAATCTTAAACAAATTAAAGAACAAGATGGCCACTGCGCCAATACTGGTATTCCCAAACTGGAAGAAAGAGTTCCATGTTCATTTCGATGCGTTGTCTGTCGCACTCGGCATAGTCTTGACGCAACCAGGAGAGGGTGCGTTTGACCACCCCATTGCTTTTTCTAGCAGAAAACTGTTAATGGTAGAGAAAAATTACACCAAGATAGAGAGAGAAGGCCTCGTTATGGTCTATGTGCTTCAAAAGTTTTGACATTACTTGTTGGGTGGATATTTCAAAATGTACACTGATCATTCGAATTTAAAGTACCTGGTCAACAAGATAGTGTTGGGGGGGGATATCTGTCAATGGCTGCTACTGTTTCAAGAGTTTGACTTTGAGGTCATAGTTAAACCTGGTCAACTGAATGTTAGGCCGGACCACCTGTCACGGATAGAAAGTGGTGAAGAGCCAACCAGTCTAGGGGATAACTTGCCCGACGTGCAACTATTTGATATCCACATGATGGATTATAAGAACGATGATTTTAACGCTATCATCTAACTCCTGAGCACAAGTTATGCGCCTGAAGGATTATCCACTAACAAGAAGAAACATTTGGTTGTTAGAGCTGCTAATTATACGTTGATTGCGAGACATATGTACAAGCTGGGTGCGGATGAGATATTGCGTCAATGTGTTTTCGACTATGAGCAACCTTTTGTAATGAGTGAAGCACATGCCGGTGTCACAGGAGGACACTATGAAGGAAAGGAAACTGTGTGCAAGATATTATAAGAAGGACTATGGTGGCAAACCATTCATATGGATACTAAGATATTATGTCAGTGTTGTGATATCTTCCAGAGAACAGGAAAACCATCGTGTTGTGACAAGATGTCGCTTGCACTGTAGATAACACTTCAACCATTTAAAAAATGGGTTGTTCATTTTGTTGGACCGATCAGTCCACCAGGGAAGAGGACTGGCGCGTGCTACATTCATTAGCCCAAATGGCATTTTAGCATACATGAAGGTGCCCCAGGGGGTAGTAAAGGCAGTCTTCTCTTGGTCATCTAGGTGCACAGCAACTTGGTTGTATCCAGAGAAACCATCAAGGAAGGACATGACCCTGACCCCCAATACTCTCTGCAACAGATGTTCCATCTTGGGTAGTGGATAGTTGTCCTTTTTGGAACACTTGTTCAAGTTTCTAAAATCCACACACAACCTGATTTCTCCATTTTTCTTTCTCGCCACTACTAGATTTGCAATCCACTTGGAATATCTTATGGGGATTATGATCTTGGCTTTGAGGAACTTGTGGATATCTTTCTTAATCACTGGTAATAGAAGGGGGCTGATGGGTCTCAGCTTCTATTTGAAAGGAATGGTGTCCTTCTCCAAAGGAATCCTATGACGGATGATGTTTGTGTCATACATTTTTAGGTCACTATACTCCCCTACAAAGACATCAGCAAACTCTTTTATCAAGCTGCAATATTTGGACTTCTGTTCAGCAGTTAGCCCAGTGGATAGATTTATCAATTTTGGATGGCTTTGGCTGCCTATGTTCACCTCTTGGACAGCAGGATCTAGCTCCCTTTTGGCGGGCTTGAAAGGGATGTCATTGTGGTCAAACAGCTCTTCCAATGGTACTAGACATCGAGGTATATCATTGATGGGCAATTGGACAATATCGTGATTAGTCACTTTATCTTTTAGCTTGAGCTGCTTGGATTCCTCCAGGTTAAGGTTTTCCTGGTCTATGTGTATATCAGAGAATTCATCCACTAACTGGAGGAATTTACTAAACTCCCCATCATTTTCAAACACCCTCCAAAATTTTACATTGTTTGGCAGAGAGGGTCTGTACTTGACCTAAACATCATAGCTGATCCTAGGGGGTAAAGGAGGAACAAAAAGACTTGCAGAGACAGCCAGGGAATTAGCCAGGTGATTCAAATCCCTAGGAACATATGACAATTCAAAAAACATAAATGAGTCTCTGAGTTTCCATACCTCGTCCCTATAGGCCTTCAATCTGATATTTTTCATCTGAAAAGTGTTGTTGACCTACTGTATGATGAGGTCTGCATACCCAAAAATCTTAATGCACATGATCCCCATCTCCTTGGCCGATTTAACTCCCAGCAGCAAGGCTTCATATTCTGCTACGTTGTTCATGGTCTTGAAATCGAGCTTATAAGATAAGTGAATGTTCTCGTTAGCTGGGGAGATAAAGACTATACTTGCACCTGCTGAGTTCTGAGCGCTTGCCCCATCGAAATACATGGTCCATATCACTGTTGTGATTTCTTCTGGCCACAGACAGGTGGGCTCAGTGAGCTGAACCGACATCTGCTAATTATCATCAATTTGCAAAATACAGGATCTGAAATCGGTGTCTGCGATGTAAATTGGGTGATTCACTGAGCGGCTATCTTTGCTTATGATGTATGCTAGCTGATTTTCTCTGTACAGCCACTTAGTTTCCCCTACAAACATGGGAATGGTAGCATATGTGAGATCCATCTGGAGGGTGCCACCTAATCTTTTGCTCCACGACCAAGATAGCAAGAGGCCGAATTTTGGGGGAATATCGGCCACTACGATGTCCATCATTAAGCTTTTCAAAGGCAGCTAGGTTAAGTTTACAACAAGATCTTTGATGAGGCCCAAGCATTTTACCTTCTTGAAGTCAAAAGAGAATAAATTGTGGTAGGGCTTGGTAATGCTAAGGCCAATCTCATCCATCACATCTTTTGGCATTAGGTTGTGAGAGGCTTCTGAATCCAACAGACAGTTATGGAGGATTTTATCATGGATGTTCAAGGATATATAGAATGGTGGGCACGAGTCCTTTAGGTCTTCAATCATGGGACCCAGGGTTACAACAGGCTTGTCATCTTGCAGGTTCACGAAGTTAGTGTCAATGTGCACCTTGGGCTGAAGGGAATTTAGAATGGAGGTTTTAAATGCATCGTTCTTCATCAACTCGATTAGGGGGAACAGGATTTTCAATTTTGAATTTCAGACTCAAGGTTGAAAGAATAATGCAGCTTATCTGAAAATATTACCTTCTGAGCTGTAGGTTTGAGATGGACTTGATCAGGTGTGGCTGAAGGTGTTGGTTTATGCAATGCTTTGGATGGGACAGCTACTTTCTTTGGTAAAACAGCAACCTTTCTAGCGGGTACAGCAGACTGCTTGATCGGTACAGCATTTTTCTTGAGGGGAGCAACCAACCTAGACCTTAGTTGGTAACCTTCCTGACTATCAGCCTAATAGACAGCCTCTTCAGCGATCTACTCATCAATCAGGGCTTCTTCATATTCTGCCTGGGTCAAAAAAGAATAGTCCACCTCATCCTCCATGCAGTGGATATCGTCTTAAGCTTCTCCTTTGTCTTCAATGAATTTTGGCTCTTCTTCTAATATAGCATTATGAAATAGAGCTCTTATCCTCTGGTCTTCCCCTTGCTTTCTCTCCCTTCTGAGAATCTGATCAGGGGGGTTTCCTCTTCTATAAGGAATAAAATTTGGGTTTCGAGGAGCAAAGTCACTTAGCCCCTTACCTTTCACCGGCATATGTCCTTGGTCCTTTAGTTTTGACATTTCAGTAATCAGGTTATCCAAGAGTTTGGTCATTTTTTCAATCTTGTTCTCTGATGCAGAAGACCCACCATAGTCTGCTGGCTGCTTTCTCCTGTCTACCTTCCCTTTGACCTTCTGATATGCTAGAACGTTTGACTCTACCTCTAGGGCAAAATCCTGCATGAGTGCTAAGGAGGTAGACCTCCTTTCTCTGAGAAGTAGGCAGAAGTCAGAGTCAAAGGCATTTGCATAAGTTATCATAGTTGAGGCACCGGTGGCCTTAATCTCAGTGGGGATCTTGCTGTACATGTTGTTGAATCTTTTGGTAAAATTGGAGACAGACTCGCCATTTTCTCTTCTCAGGTTGTTGAATTATGTGATATAGTAGAGGTGGTCTCTCCTTTCTCCCTAATGTTCTAGGAAAATGTCATCTAGTGCCTCTATGCCTGCCACTGACCCAGCAGATATTTCCTTAAACCACTTTCTAGCCTGACCATCTAGGCTTTGCACAAAAACTATGGTCCATACATCTTCTTCTTCTATATTTATATTTTCAGCATAACTATAAAAAGCCTCTAGATGCTCTTCAGCAGTGAAATCCCCTTCCCCTGTAAACTTAGGCATATACTTGAGGTAATCCCCGGTAGGCATGGCTGCGAGAGGATTTGGAAAAACAAGGGGTGCATACCTAGCAACTAGGATCCTTTCCATCTTGGTCATTTGAGGGGCAGCCATATTGGAAATGGGTATGGACAGGGTTGTGGAAGGCAGCACTGATGAAAATATTTTTTGAGAAGGAAGTGGTATACTTATCCCAGTGGAGTCACCAGGGATTGGATCTTCACAAGCAGCAGTGCTTGAAGATGCCTAAGCCCTAGATTTTTCTGATATAAAAAATTTCTGGGAATTAAGAGTTTCAGTAGAAGAAATAACAACAGAAAGATTTCTTGAAATACCTGATGTAGCGTTCTGTGCAGCACTGCTAGTCTGTCTTAGTAAAGCCTTAGCTTTCCTCAAGATTTCTTCTGGATCTGAAACGGGTGTTGTTGGTGGCCCCTTTGGGTTTGCTCTAGTACTTGGTCTTCTTGAAGACACCTTTTATCAATGGAGTCGCCAGATAGATGATTACAACCATAATAATGTCCAATCCTTCTCTATCATCAAAGCATGGATCTATGTCGTCTCCCAAGGAAGCTGAGCTTCAATCACCTCTCCCTGGCAATGGTGCCACTTTGTTATCACTCCAGGAAACTCCTCTAGGTTGTAGCTCAAGGATTCTTGGTAACTTAAACTGTTTTTAGGGTTTTTGTGAATTGGATCAAGCCAAATAACCTATATAACCTCTCACTCTCAAGACATGCATGAAGTTCCCTCAATCACAAGGCTTTTAGTTACAACTTATTCAGTATTTTGACAAAAAGGTGCAGGGATGGAGAACTCACCAAGCNCACATGCATATAAATGGCTAAATCCTACTGAGGATGGTGTTTATAAATCAAATATCACTAAATAACCAATAGGATGACAGCTATCGACCCTTTAATAAATCTGAACATTACCTAAATGCACATTCAGGCAATGAACATAGTAAAGAAATAGATGGCTGAACAAGTCACAACAAAAGAGCTTATACTTAGAATAAACCAGATGAGACACTTGATAATGGAACAGGCTCATAAATCCCCGGAGTTGAACCTTTATTCATAAAATAATATTGGGCTTTATAGCCTTTTACAAAATTTACAGATCCTGAAAATCAGATCTGTTTACACAAAAAATAATTGAAAGTGATAGTTTTTCCTCATTAGGGCTTCAAACCCTTGTTAGCAATTTGTTGATTTACTGTGAAGATCTAGTTCACTGAACGATTTTTTAATAGCTGAAGTGGTCGTTGATAATCACCACTGCTGGTTCGTTGTGAGATTGCCACCAACAACCAGTGTATTGATGTCTAACTAAAGTAATTTTCCTCATTTAATCCACTGGATTTTTCTTTATCTTGTCGCCATACATTCGGCACTCCAAGTCTCTATTTTTCCATAGTTTCGGCGCTCCAAGTCTCTATTTTTCCGCAGTTTACCACCATGGTTGCTGACCAGAGGATTTTTCCTCTGTTCCATTGACACCCCAAGTCTCATTGTTGCCGCAGTTGCGGATGTGAAACAAACCAAATATCATTGTATTGCTGCCGGAAGTTGATTTGCGACGAAATCAGGGCATTAGTCTTCTATGTTGTCGACACTGCGGAGATGTTTCATTGAAAACTCGTCGATCCATAGTCTTTATGCCTTCTGATCGCCGATGATCCTTTATTGCCGCGCTTATCGGAGTGTTGTAAACTTTTTCATTTATCGGGAACCTTAGTCTATTTTTCTTCCGCCGTCGCGGCTCCCCATTTCATTATCTTGCCGACGGCTAGTGATTTCGAGTTCCGACGTCGAAGTTTCATCTACTCGTGGACCCCGTAGTTTATTTTTCTTCCATTGTTACGGCTACTCAGCGGACTAATTCACTACCGGTTAGTGTTTTCAAGTTCCGATTTCTGAGTCTTGACTTCGGTGGTATTTAGTTCTTCACATCACCGACGTTTCGGAACCTTTCGGCCTTGCCCCTCCGCTACATAGTCTTCATTTCTTTCGATCACCGAAGAGTTCATCTATTGTCACGCCTATCGGAATGTTCCTTGTCATCGATCGGAATCCATATTCTTTCATCCTTCTGCAGTTGCAGCTCCGCAGTGAAATATTTTTCCATCGGTTAGTCTTTAGCACCTCCGACGCCAAAATTTTCATCTGATCATGGAGGCCTCAGTCTGTCTTTTTTTTCGCCGTTGCGGCTCTTTAGTAGTCTAACTCGCTGATGGCTAGTATGTATGTCTTCCGGTCTTTCGGTTCCTTAGTGAACTATTTTGACAACGGTTAGTCTTTTCAAGCTCTGACATGTAGTTTTCATTCCCTCCGATCACCGATGTTTTATGTTCTAGCAGAACCCGTAGCCATTTGGTTTCCCGTCGTTTCGGCTCCTTAGATGACTAATTCGTCGACGATTAGTCTTTAGACCCTCTGATTGCGAATGTGTTCATCTATTGTCGCGCTATCGGAATGTTTCTTGTCATCGATCGGAATCCATAGTCAGTTTGCTTCCCGTCATTGCGGCTCCCTAGGGAACTAGCTCGTCGATTGTTAGTCTTTTAAAGTTCCGACAACGACACTGTGGAAACCTTTAGCTTTATCTTGTCGATCTGTAGTCTTTAAAACATCTAATTGCCGTGGAGCTGCTTGATTCTAAACTCTCCAATGATTTGTCTTTAGTCCTTCCAATCGTCGATGATTTCCTCTTCTCACGGAAGCCGTAGTCTGTAAGTATTCTGCCGATTCGGCGACGTAGTGGACTAACTCACCGATCCTTTATATTTTCAAGCTCCAATCACTATTAAAAAATGTTCTGATGGCAGTAAAAAGTTTAGCGATACACCTAACTGCCGAAGGGGTCTTCCACCTGTTATTTATATTCCATCTTTCGGTGGCTAATGAGAGGTTTTGATCCTCACCCAAGCCACCGAAGTCACAACTTTGTGAAATTTGCATAAAAAATAGAGGTCTTCAAAACTGTTAGTGATCTTCATGTCCTTCATTGCATCATTTAAATTCTTCATACTATCAAAAATAAATTTATTTTGGGAGATAACAGGTTGTTCCGGACCAGTCATGGCCTCAAGAATAGCTTTGTCTAAAGGAAAACAGTCACCGAGGAAATCATGTGAGCATGACGACACAACCACCCAAGCACGTAGCACAAAGAGATACTCCTCTTCCATCTATGAACGGGAAGGATCAATTTCCACAGTAAGATCAAGTACATCTTGATAAGCAGTCTATGCTACAAACAATGACATTTCTACTCTGGTAGGTATAAGGTCCTCATCTGAATTATTGGAAGAAGGAAGAGTCCATGGGTCATCCAAATACGTTGTGTGAAATGGGACCGAACTCAAGGGTGGTGAAGCACCAGTAGGAGAAGAATCGATATCTAAAATTGCTACTAAAATATTAAAAGTTCCCATCAATGGAGGACACATTTCGACGACAACATTCTCAAATGTCGGCTGAGAATTATAAATAGTTGGGATAGTAGGACATGACAATGCAGTTGAACCAGAATTATCAAATGAAAATTGATCGATTGTTACTATCATATCTTCGTACATGAAGCAAACGACATGAAATACAGACGATACGATTGCTTTCATATTGTAAATCCAGTTTTGTCCCAGTAAAAGATTGTATTCGAGGGGTGCATCAACCACCTAAAATTCAACCACCATGGTCTTCCTCCCAAACTAAACTTGAAGGGAGGGAATAAATCCATTCGATATGAACAAGTGTCCATCAAAGGATGTCAGCATAGACATGAATTTGGACAACATGGGAGAGGCACAGCCTTTGCAACAAGCCAAAGACATCACGAAGGTCTCATTGCCTTCATCAACAATTATGTGTTTAATAGTGTTATTCAAACACTCCACATGGACTTGAAAAGTCACATGGTAAGGAAAGTGAGGCTGGACCTCATGAGTCTCAAATCTAACCATAGTGGAGTCATTTGAGTCAGCTACTCCAAGAGAAACTAACAACGCTTTCCTCTACGAAGGACAAGTCTGAATAACTTCATGAGACAACATTGCACAAGGAGTATGGCCCAAATCCTCAATGATGGAATAATGTTGGGTGGTTTAGGCATTAGGATTGTGCCCCGAATGCTTTAAGACCCCTTTTGGTATGCATGGTATAGCTTAAGTCTTATCGATATACAAACGAATTTTGGGAGGTGTAAGCTCTTTACCCATGTTGGGTTGTGACAGACCATAGTCTCATGAAAAAGTCACAACGTTGGAAGATGACATCATGTTAATACAACTGTGACCACCTCCATGGCTGGTGGGTTTTTATGCCCACCATAACTACTTTCGATGGTCAAGGTCCTCAAATCCATATTCTGGTTATGAGGAAGAGGATCAATAAACATAGGTGGGATGTCTTCGATAAACTTTGAGGCATCCTCAATTTGAGGGCACAAATAGGTGAGATGGTCTCCCCCACACAGATTTCAAGGGAATTTGAGCTTATTCTTAGGTTTCTTGTCCCCCCCAAAATTCTCATCATTTTGATTCTCCTTTCTATTCCCACCCTGTTTGTTATTTCTTCCCTTCTTTCTATTTCATTTGGGTTGTTGGTTACCCTTCTGGTTCGACAAAATGCACAAAAACTACACCTGTCGATTGGATGGGAGTGGATGAGATCATAGCCTATCCAATTGTAGACTGTTTAATATAAAAAAATTCATTTGAGTTACAAACTGGTCCATGACTTTGGTACTTACGAATCCAACAATGCCATCGGTATGCAGCCCAGGTTTGAACTTGGGATCAGTGTTTGATCATGTCGCATTAGGGATAATCTCCTAAAGAATCCCAGACTGAGTGTAAATCGAATATAACTGCTGAGATCTAAATATAGCATGTTCATCTGTAGTCGCTATGTATGTCGAAATATCCTTCGTGAGATATGGTAATAAATAATTCAAGAACCATTCCAATAAGAACTCAGGTGAAATGTTGGCCTTAATCAACTGCTTTCGTCTACGCCACTCTAGAATGTAATAAGAGATATGGGTGGCCTTATCTTGTTGAAATGTCAACAAGAGCTTAGTTTTGGCATCAGAATGCATTGACAATTGAAAGTGGCTGAGGAATACCAAGGCTAAGTCATTGAAAGTCTGATATGTGCCCCTAGGAAATTCTACATACCATTTCATGGTAAAACCCGTGAGGCTACATTGAAATGGTCGTATTCGAATATAATCATGGTTTAGTGAATTCAAAGAGTACCATAGTTGGAATTTAGTCATATGATGACCATAATTCTATCCATTATTTCCCTAGAACTTCAGAATATCTGAAGGAAGTTTGGCGGGAACAGACGGCCACATCAGATCATGACACACTGGGTCATTGGTAAGTTTCAACAAGTCAACCATATTCAAAGTGGCTAAAAGGGGAGTCTAGGTTGTGATATTTGGTTCCATTCTCCCTGGAAGGGCTAGTTCACATATGGTTGATTCTGATAAAGGCCATGGCCTTGACCAGTAGGATGGTATCCACCTCCCATATGGCCCATATAAGGATACATAGGAATTTGGTATTGAGGTATTCCCTGAGAAGGAGGAACCATGTAACCATAGTTATAGAATTGATAGATTGGTTAACCCCCAGACATCTGGGGAGGTACATAACCTCCAAACACAATTGCACCAACTAACGAGGGAACAACATAGTTAAATGGATCATATCTTCTCGAGGGACTATGTAAGACATAGGGAGGGTTAGTCATAAGAAAGGCATTCAAAGAAATCATTGTAGTGTAAGATGGGACATAAGAAGGAATGTAAGATATAGACCCAATTCTCATGTATCCACTACCACCCCCATTGGAATGAACACTAGTGTTAATACATGATGAAGGAAGTGAAAATGCCCCCACACATGAAGTAGAAGGTGGAATATGACCACTTCTGAATCGATGTGCAAGGTAAGGGGTTGTCGTGCCCCCTAGTTCAACACCAAGGTCTACACTAGAACTTAGAGCAAGTGAAGAAATACTAGTAGTGATATCTGGTATGCCAAACATAAAAGGACCTGTGATAGAGGGAACTAACCAAGCCTCGACACTCTACCTTCCTAAGGCAAACTTTCATTGGACATCTATAAAGTCTGACAATTGTGGTCATGTAGTATAGGAAGGACTAGCCTGACAAGGTTTGGTGTAAGCTAGAGTCCCAAGAATCCACATAGTATATGAGGGAGGAACCTCAAAGGCCTCCCCCCATTCTAGATGACATGGAGGGAGGGAACTCCAGGGATTCTGAAGTGGTATTCATGGTAAGAATAGTGTGGGAACCTCTATGGATAAGAGGTCACCTAGAGTGTTTAATATTCTTACGAATAGGAGAAAAAGGATTCACAAGACAGTAATCTTGCTAAACATAAAGATCGGCATGATGCCAGAAATCAATCCATGATGGTCCACAAATAGAAATACTCAAATAATTATGATCTTTATGGCCAACTAGCACACATAAAGCACACCCCTAAGTAAAACTAGTCAAATGCAAATAATACAATAGTGAGTACAAGTGAGCTCCTGAATGCAGCAGGTATGTCTCACTTAGTAGAGGCCTTAGACTCCCATACACTAGAAGCAGAGGTGTGTAACCAATTATAGTGGCCCTCGGCTTCAATTCATAAAGAAATTGTGATGTCTGACCCCTACCTGGCCAAGACACTCATAGAATAACCTCTGTAAGCACCCCCTGTGATACCTAGGTAAGGAAACTAAGGTCACCCCAATATAATCAATGCTCAGGTGTAAATTCATAGGTGGGATTTACCTTATAGGTTGGGTAACAAATCCCGAAGCTTGAAAGCACCAAAGGACCTCAAAATCCTCTAGATATGAATAAGATCCTGAAAATATCTCCGGCGCTCAACAGAAAGTAGTAGAGGGTTATCCCCACCACCAACGTGCACATTGCCTCATGCTTAAATCCTGTGTAAGAGGATCCTCCTGAGAAAACTAATTATAAAGGATTTCTCTTCTCACTTGGACATACACCTAATTGTTTTGTTTCATAGTCTTGGAGAAGTTTACTCACAACATCCTATTCCAAGACTCTAAAACATAATCTTGTTGTTGTGCCCTATAAAATAAAATCATTGTAATCAAATTTAATTTAAGCGTTAAATTTAGAGGCTATGATTACTCAAGGGAAATGAATGTGAAACTAGTGATGTTACGACTCAGCAATGAAAGAAAATATGCACACCTAGAAACAATGCCATGTGCAACTTTGCTTTAAAATCAAAAGTGCTAGGACACTATATGTAATGCACAAAAAATTATGTCCTTTTCAAATGCCAATGCAATCCTTCCTATATGAAATCCTAAACACTAATCTCATCTAAGAAAATCTAATGCAGGTACCAATTTTGATGCATACGCAAGATGCAAGTAAACATGCAACTATGGAATTATTTTTGTATTTTAAATATAAATAAATGAAAATGCAATAAAAGTCACTAAAACTCTCAATCCCTGCAGCAAGAAGCAAACACAAGCCAAGAAAGA
This sequence comes from Pseudotsuga menziesii, assembly GCA_001517045.1. Classification (NCBI taxonomy): domain Eukaryota; kingdom Viridiplantae; phylum Streptophyta; class Pinopsida; order Pinales; family Pinaceae; genus Pseudotsuga; species Pseudotsuga menziesii. Next base: position 407,422 of record LPNX010221512.1, on the reverse strand, counting down.
CACTGAGACTAAAAAGACTAATACACTAATGGAAAAACAAAAAGGGATATAAATGACAAGAACTCGTTTCAAAGAAAAATCAATAAAAAGGGAGGTCTCTGGTCACAACAAAAGTATCCAACAGACAACATAGGTACCCAAAAAGACTCAGCCACACTCACAATCCACTCAGCTACTTCACACGTCAAAAACTCAAACAAAAAGGGAGGTGTACGCGACTGTTCAAGGACAATAGCGTATGTACGCGACTGTGTAAACTACAACCTGTGTATATACACGAGTCTATGTTCTATGACCCATGTATACAAAGAGGAAGGTGGTAAAAATAAATCCAAGAGCCAAACCATTTTAAGGGACTGACAATGAGTGGACATACTACTAAATGCGACACAAAAATGCAAAGAAACAAAGAGAAAATCGAGCAAAGAATGCACCCAAACCACAACAAAAGAAGGAAATTCCCTAACGAAGTCGCTAATTCTATTATGGATAAAAACTCCCAATTTCTTGGGGTGGACCACAATACACAGTATGACACTAGAAATCAATCCATTCTCCAACATGCTAGATACATAAAAGAAATTAGACACTAAGGGATAGGAATCGTACCTCAACCATACATTCAAAGAAGATCCTCATTGAGCTCTCAATCAAAACTTGTCCCTACACTTCATCCTCAACAACAAAATGATATACAAGCATGATATATAATGTGTTGGCATCTAATCTAGCATAGTCAATTTAAACATGTATATAAAGTAATTATATCCATGGATACAAATATTCATAATTACACATGAGATTGGATGAGAAATGGATGTTTCTGTTAATGTAAATAGAGATACAAATTACAACCTTTGTCGGCACATCGTCGGAACTGAGAAACCAAGTCCCTCCACCTAGGACTCCACCACTTCAATCCTCCATGAAATGGAAAGCTCACAAAAACAAGGGCAAGCTTGGGAAACAACACCAATGCCTTCCTTAAGGACAAAGGGATGCATACTCAAGCATACTAGAATGGGACAAAATTTCACTATAATCTCTTTACTCTCCAAAATTCTCTTCCTCCAATGCTTCACAATAACTCAATATATAGCCCCTCAATAGGAAATGAAGGGTCGAATCGGAGCATTTCTTGGCATATGGATCAAGTCATTCCTTACTTGATGGGGAAAAATCCAAATATTTTTTTATTATTGAGCATAAAACCCGATGTATGCTGGTGACAGTGGTGCAAGCGGCTTATACATGAATTATAGACTTGTGACCCACGTGTATCTTCAAAAATAGTTTTTAATAGGGTTAAACCGGAGCATCAGGGCTATGGTGAGTAAATGGGGTATAGTGACTCTGCATAGGGACAGGGAAAGGCCATCAAAGCATGATGTATCATGTGTGTAAAATCACACTCTAACATCCTCTTACATTGGTTTATCTACTGTGAATTTGTAGTTCAATAACCTTACTTACACACAGTGGTATGAACCATTACATAGTCTTGGCAAGGAACTAGCCAACTAAACAACTACTAAAACATTGTTGCAAGGAAAGTAAATTCACACTGACTCTATGTATCAGGAGTATGAATCAACTGTCTCCCAAAGTAACCCCATCAATGTGCACTAAGACTAATTGCATAATTGAAATCCTAAATCACTCTTGCAGAAATTGAAATTCACACCATGCTGGAAAGTAAATGCTAAAACTAATTCACATTGTGCAGGAAAAGTAAATTATAAAATTAAATCACATTGTGCAGGAAAACTAAATTGTAAAACTAAATCACATTATGTGGAAAAGTTAATTCTAAAACTAAATTGCACTTGACATAAAGGGAAATGGCATAAATAAAATCTAAAAGCTATCCTTGAAAAATACATGTTATTGTTTATGATCCAATGTAGTAAATAAGATTATTGTGTTAAGCACATTCATTCTAAAAATAAACATTTAAATCACTAATCTATGGATCAAAATCAAATTGCATAAATAAACTTCACACACAATAAGAAATGAAAACAAAACAATAAACGAAAACCACATCAATATAAAATAAATAAAATTATAATACAAAAATTATACAACTAAGATCTATATTGAATCAAGATGAAATTGTAGTATATTCCATTGTTACAACTGATTTTACCACACATGGTGAATCACACTGTTATGGCCTTCCATGTCCCTCTGTAGACTCCTTAGACCCCATGGACCATTTTTGTACCTTTGATGTTTCCAATATCATCCCTAAAAACATGCAATAATTGCCATACGCGACTTTTAATCCCTTTCTCGCGTATATACGCGGGTTTGACCCTTAAACCCGCGTACATCAAGATGTGTGCAAAAGGCCAAATGATTTTGGAGTTTTCTTTGATGTGGATCTGAGTCACTTGTCTCTTGGCCTTCCATATGCCTTGAGATCGCTCGAATTCGATCTTCCATTACCTCATTAAAGAGCTATATAAGGAACCCTTTGGATACATTGAAGAGGGAGGAATTGAAGAGTAAGAAAACTATAGTCCATTGTTGCCGGAGCTTATACTTGAGTCTGCATCCCTTTGTCCCTTGGATCACTTTGTGTTCTTCTCAAGCTTTCCTTTTTCTTGTGAGCTTGCTCTCGAGAGATGGATGATTGAAGTGGTGGAGGCCCAAGTGGGGGCTCAGTTTCTCCGATTCGCAGACGTGCCGACAGAGGTTGTCACTATTGTAATCTCTGTTTTATATCAATAGAAATATCTTCTCATGTCCAATAATGTGTATTTAAATGAGTATTTGATCCATGGATGTTTTTAAATGCTTATACGTTATTGAATATATATGCTAGAGTAGGTTTAACACAATTATATATAGCATGCTTGTCTTGTTTGCTGAGTGTTGAGATAGCAATTTATCAATACAAGCTGGAGTTGGAAAGCTCAATGGGGATCTACATCAACCGTCTAGAATAAGGTACGAATCAAGATCCTTTAGTGTTAGATATTTGGTTTCTCTTGCATATAGGAAAGGATTGGTTTTTGGAGTCAAGCTGTCTGTTGTGGTACCCCAAGCCATAGGAATTTCTCTCTGTAACAGAATTGGCGACTCCACTGGGGATGTTCCTTGTTTTTCTTTGGGGTTTGGGGGCACAATGTGCTTGATAGTCTTGACTTGCTCTTTGTTTCTCCTTGTTTCTGTGTTGCATTTTATAGTATGTTCATCCATTGACACTCCCCTTTATTAGTTTGACCCTTGGCCTGCTTTTTACCACTGTCTTCTCTGTATACGCAGGTTTTTGGCCAAAATTCACGTACATACGCGGATTTTTGGCCAAAAGTCACATATACACACAGGTTTTTGGCCAAAATCCGAGTATACATGCAGCTTTTTGGCCAAAAGTCATGTATATACGCGGTTGTTCTTTAAACAGTGTGGCGTACATCCTCCCTTTTGGTGAGTTTGATGTTGTGGGAAGTTGTTGGGTGGGTTGTGAGTGTGGTTGGGTCTTCCTTGGGTCTGATGTTGTCTGTTGGATACTTCTTTTGTGACCAGAGACCGTTTTTTCATTGATTTTTCTTTGAAAGTAGTTTTAGTCATGTATCCTTTTTGTTTTTCCATTAGTGCATTACTCTTTTTTTTGTCTCGGTGTCTTGCTAGGCTTGTGTTTCATACTTGCTGTAGAGACTGAGAGTTTTAGATGACTTTTATTGCATTTTTCATTCTTTTATATTGAAAAATACAAAATAGTTGCACTCTTAGTTGAATCTTAGATATGGATTTGAGGAGGTACTTGCATTGGATTGCTTGGATGAGAGTTGTGTTTAGGATTTCATATAGAAAGGAATATATATTTATGCATCTCATGTAGTGGCATACCCTATTTTTCATTTGACAAAGATTGCACTTAGCATTGTTTGTTATGGTGTGCATATTTACTTCACTGCTAAATCATAACTTCATTAGTTGCACGATCATTTCCCTTTGAGTAATCACAGCCAATTAAAATCAACGTGTAATAAAATGAATTACACTCTTTTCTTTTATAGGGTGCATCAACAAGATTAGGTTTTAGGGTCTTGGAATAGTTCATTGTAAGTAAATTCTCCAAGACCAATAAACAACAACATGTGTGTGTCTGTCCAGGTGAGAGTGTGAAATTCCTTGGTATAATTAGTGTTTCTCAGGATCCTCCTCTTACAAGGGAATTAAGCACGAGGCAGCGTGAGATGTTATTGATTGGGATGACCCCTAGTCATAACTGAGTAGCACCGGAGATATTTCCAGGATTGTATTCGTATCTAGGGGCTCTTTCAAGAGTTCCAGGCTTTGCTACCCTGCCCATACGGTCGATCCTGCCTGTGACTATCCGCCTGAGCATTGGTTATATTGGGGTGACCTTAGTTGCCTTACCTAGGTTATCACATGGGGTACTTGCAGAGGTTATTCTACAGGTGTCTCAGTCAGGTTGGGGTCGGACAGCACAGTCGCTATATGCGTTGAAGCTGAGGGCCACTACAATTGGTTACATACCTCTGCTTGTAGTGTATGGGAGTTTCGAGCCTCTCCTAGGAGAGACATACCTGCTTCATTCAGGAGCTCACATATCCTCCCCTTGGTTTGCTTGTATTTTGGCTGTAGATTTTCTTAGGAGTGTGCTCTTTGTGTGCTAGTTGGCCTTTGAGATTGCGGTTACTTGAGTATATTTATGCTCTCTTGAGTTTGGGTCCTTTTATTTTCGGCATGCCTGGTATCCTATCACCTGTCCTTGGTCCTAGTACAGACCCTAGTGTTATACTTGGGGGCATCACATCCCCTTAACGTGCTCATAGATTTGGGAATGGTCATATTCCATCCTCTACTCCATTTGTGGAGGATATTTATTCCCTTCTCTCGGTATTTACACTAGTAGTCACCCTCACGGGGGTGGTAGTGGATACGTGAACATTGGGTCTACACTCTACATTCCTTTTTATGGCCCATCGTCCACCGCATTGTTCAACTTTGCATTTTTTTTTCCTGATCTTTCCTCCCTATTCCCTATAAGTTTGGATTCTTTATTGACTATCTTGGTTTGTTTTGGACTAATATGGTTGTCATGTAGGATCCGGTTTTTATACACTCTCTTTGAGGTTTTGACCCATTCGTGCCTATCACATGTATTATGTCTGAACTGGCATATAGGTTAGGATATCACATCCACTTGCACTTATGCATTGCCTTATGACCGTTCCATCTTAACCTTAGGTACAAACCCGTTCCATGGTATCACGGAACCTTCATGTTGTTATTAGAAGTGGTACTATGTGAATGGTAGAGATTTCCTATACATGGGTGTCCTAGTTAGCTCCCTTTTTCATTTGGTACCCATGTTGTGAGTCCTCTCTTAGGCCCAGGAGTCCCTTTTAGTCCCGCCATGTCCTTGATCAAGAGCTTCATACTCCTCTTGAAATTTATGCTGGCCATTCCCCCGGGACTCCCTTGTATATGTCAAGTTGTAATTACATCATCATGAGTTTTGCATGCCTTATTGAGCCTTATGTCGGCTTCCCTGACTTTGAGTATCAGCCATATAGCCAGAGCTTGTCTCATGTCTAGCCACGCAGAGCCATTTTGTATATCCGTTGCATCTTGATTCCCTATTTTTACCAGGAGGGGACTTTCCCCCGAGTGTCGCTATCCTACATGTGTGTCCTTGCATTGAGCATAGGTATGTTCCGCTGCTTGGAACTAGTTTTTTTTCCCCTTGACACTCGTCTCATCCTAGTTTGTAACTATAAAGCACATTTATTCTTTTTCAAGATTTTCAAAATATTTGAAAAAGTCCAAAAAACCCAAAAAACCAAAAATCCGAATAAGAAAAGATGTTATCTTTGGCAGCAGTCGAGTCATGTTGCCTTCGAACAAAGCACTGTATATCACATCCATTGCTTGGGTTAATAGTTTGACTTTAGGAGTTGTACTCGTTTCTATGAGTTTATCTCCACCGACTAGTTAAGCTTCTAGTCCCTATGGAGCCTCTGTCGATGCCTCCTGTGTCATAGAGATGTCCCATTTTTGGATATCGAGTTTATGCTACCTGCATTCAGTCACCATTCACCTTTATGCTCTTGTTTCAAGGAAGTTGAAACCTGAGTCGGCCATTCCTCAGTTATCTTGACTTTGCATGTCGGCCATTCCTGGTACATTTACTGGTTCATGTACATTATGATCGAGTCCTTCCACATTATACAGCTTTGCTGAGTACCTCGTGTTGGATGATGGGGGATGCCTTATTGCCCTCCTTCCAACGGATTTCATCCCATCGACTTCAGATCATTTATTTTGGGATAGGAATATAGAGTCATGTTTAAGTGCCTTGAGACTTGCAGTCATCAGTGGTAGGTTCTCTCGCCATCGACAGTTTTTTGGGAATACATCAATGTCCCATGATCGATGGATTCTCTCAAGTGTTCAACCTCAACACATTTATCCACACTTGTTAGTTTGCACTCTAGTACCTTGATTCTGATTTTCATTATCGGTGGGTGATCTCGCATCTGTTAACAGTATACATAAATGACCGGTAATCAAACGATGGACTACTATGTTCGACCTCAACACATCTATTCACATACTAGGACATGTACTCTTAGTGGGTTGTGTAGAAGACTTTCCATATTGGTGGCATCTCATATATGCTACCTCCTTGATCATTCCAGTGTTCATGAGATTTCATCTCTCATGACTTGATTCCAGTATATGTCAGATATTTCCAGCCATTATGGAGATCTTGATCCACTATATATCTTCCCTTCATGGAGATCATGATCCTTTGTATATCTTCATCATGGAGATTCTAAGCTATTTATATTGTACGTGGTGATGACCACACATGTCATATTTTTTATCATGCCTATTCATGGCCATTGTACTCTTATATATCTGGGACTGCTACATCTACTTCCAGTTATGTGCAGAGTTTGATCATTGTATTGTATTGATTGGATGGCTAGATTTTCCACTGGGTTCTTCATCACTCCACTTTTGGGATGGACTTATAATGTATTTCGGCCATCGTATGACCCCTCTGACCTCACACGTTAGGGGGCATCTATTACAGCTGATTTTACCACACATGGTGAATCACACTTTTATGGCCTTCCCTGTCCCTCTACAAACTCCTTAGACCCCATGGACCATTTTTGTACCTTTGACGTTTCCAAGATCATCCCTAAAAACATGCAATAATTGCCATACGCGACTTTTAATCCCTTTCTAGCGTATATACATGGGTTTGACCCTTAAACCCGCGTACATCAGGATGTGTGCAAAAGGCCAAATGATTTTGGAGTTTTCCTTGATGTGGATCCAAGTCACTTGTCTCTTGGCCTTCCATATGCCTTGAGATCGCTCGGATTTGACCTTCCATTACCCCATTGAAGAGCTATATAAGGAACCCTTTGGATACATTGAAGAGGGAGGAATTGAAGAGTAAGAAAACTATAGTCCATTGTTGTTGGAGCTTATACTTGAGTCTGCATCCCTTTGTCCCTTGGAGCACTTTGTGTTCTTCCCAATCTCGCCTTTTGTTTGTGAGCTTGCTATCAAGAGATGGAGGATTGAAGTGGTGGATGCCCAAGTGGGGGACTCAGTTTCTCCGATTCACAAACGTGCCGACAAAGGTTGTCACTATTGTAATCTCTGTTTTATATCAATAGAAATATCTTCTCCTATCCAATAATGTGTATTTAAATGAGTATTTGATCCATGGATGCTTTTAAATGCTTATATGTTATTGATTATATATGCTAGAGTAGTTCTAACACAATTATATATAGCATGCTTATCTTGTTTGCTGAGTGTTGAGATAGCAATTTATCAATACAATATGGAGTTGGAAAGCTCAACGAGGATCTACATCAACCATCCGGAATAAGGTACGAATCAAGATCCTTTAGTGTTATATATTTGGTTTCTCTTGCATATAGGAAAGGATTGGTTTCTGGAGTCAAGCTGTCTGTTGTGGTACCCCAAGCCATAGGAATTTCTCTCTGTAACATCCATCATTATTTGGACTAATGCTCTAAGAGTCCTTCGTTGGAATAAAGAAGGAGATCTTATTTATACATTAGTTCTTCATAACAAATAATAAATTAAGATCCAAAATATTCTCAACAATTTGCTAATAATTTGAACCTCAAAACTAATTCAAAACTATTTCCAAGATCTTTGCTAACTACATGCTATTTAGGATGCCTTTGAAGTCAAATTCGAATTTATGGAGAGAGGCTATAATAAAATAGTCAAAACTCATCCCAAATTCCTCCTAACAACTTTTGACTTCTTAGGTCCATCATATATTTCATAAAGATCTTCAAATCTTTGTGGATACTCCAAATATACACCCATATCCACCTTCATTTGCCACCTTTAATTTTCAAATAATTTATCATGATTTGAGACATATAAGAATAATACAAATAAGTTATTTATAAAAATCCAAATTACTCCTATTGAATAACATTCTCCAAAGTTGGTAGTTAAATATAAAGTTGAACTATTGACTTTCTGTAGCTTCTGTAAGTTTTGTAGAAGTTTCATAGCTCACAGGTTTTGTAGAGGTTCTAGGGATGATGAAAAGGTTCTTAAGCTAATGTAAACGTTATGTAGTTGCTTGTAAAGTTTTTGTAGCTGCATACAAAGGTTTTGCGACTTCCTGTAGAGTTTTTGCAACTCCTACAAACTCCCTGAAATATTTTGAAATTGCTTCCTAACAAATGATTCAATATCCAAAGAAAATACATAGTATGCTAATTCCCCTAATGTTGGTTAAAAATCAAATTAAATACTAAGAAATGTAATGGAAAAACACTTTGAGCATAAAAACCCACATATGAGGATTATAAGGGATTAGTACAAGGTTATGGATAAGCAAAAGGTTTACAAATAAGGTAAAATAATGATAGAAAGATGTCAAATTCAAGTCCTATCAATCATCATCATCATCATCTTTATCATAATTTTTGTCATCGTATTCATCATCATCAATGTCATTGATGTTATCGTCATCGACGTCGTCATCATAATCATCATCATTGTCACTACCACCATCGTCGGTGTCGTCATCGTCATGATCATTATCATGTTTAATGTCATCATCATCATGATCATTATCATCTTTGAAATCATAGACATTAATGTCATCATCGACATCGTCGTTATCTTTGTCATCAACGTCGTCATCTTCATTTTCATCGATGTCATCAATGTCATCATCATGATATTTCTCATCAATGTAATCATGACCATCATCATCATAATTATCATCATCAACAACAGCAGTAGTAGTAGCATCAACATCGTCATCATTTCCATTGACGTCATCGGCAGTGTCAGTGTCTTTGTCATCAATGCCATCTTCATCATCATTATCATCTTTGTCATTGATTGCATCGTCATTGTTTTCATTGTCATCTTCATTGTCAACATCATCATTAACATCATCATCATCATTGTCATCATCAAAATCATCATCGTAGTCATCGCCATCATCACCATCGTCACCGTCATTGTATTCATCATCATCATCTTTGTCATCGTTGTCATCATATTCATCATCTCCATCATCGTCATCAATAACTAATACAATCATCATCTTCATCATCATCAACAACAACTACTACAATCATCGTCTTTATCATTATCATCAATTTCTATTACAATAAACAAAACTTACAACCTAAGTGGGCCTAACGGTTAAAAAAATGTGGTTCCTCCTAGGAGGTCATAGGTTTAAATCCGAAGGGGGGTAGGGTATGTACACCTCTGTATACTTTAGAAGTTACATCGCAAGTAGATGGTTAAAATATTGCTAAAATGGTTAAAATACACACAAACCTCTAAATCTTGTTCCTCTACATGTATCATAATCATGGGCATGAGCTCACTTGACTTATTGATTATGAATCTAATGATACTATTGACTTGAATGGTAACATTATAACTTGAGTAATTGGTGACACTATTAACTTATTAACTCAGTGACACTGATATACTTGGATAGTTTTGTGTATAGAAGTCTTGTTAGGTTATAGAGTAGTCTAAATGCTCTACATGTTGGACCACTTTCCCGATCAATTTTCTAAATAATTTTGCCTAAAATCTTGCTATAATTGCATATCTAAGTTGTTGAGATTACACAATCTGAGTGCATCATTGGTTTTTTAGGATTTTAAATCCATTCCTGCAACCAAAAATGGAATTTGAATAATAAAAATCTCATATTTGATTAAACATTAAATCCTCAGATTCTAGTGATTTTATCCAAAAAAAAGGTCCAAAAAGTAGAACGTTTAGACAACTCCTTTTACTACTATTATATTTATGATATATATTAGATTGCTTATGATATACATTTTTGTGGTGATATTAATAATATATGTTTTCATTCACTATTTATAATTATATCAATTCTCGAAAGTTTTTTTATTCATTCTCACAAATAAATAGTTATAATATGTTGACATTAATAAACCATTATTATGCATTAAAAAACAAATTATCAATTTATTGTTTGAAATATGTGTGTGTGTGTGTGTTATTTTTGAAAAATCACAATTTCTATCCATAAATCAAAATCATATTTTTAAGATGCATACAACACATTACATATATATGCTCTTAAAAATTTCAAAGATAGTCAATTTAATGTGTGTGTGTAGATATATATATATATATATATATATATATATATATATGAGTCAAGATTTAAGGAAATCCTCACTTTTGACTTTCTTGCATTTTTTCTAGAACCTCGGTACATTCTTTTGTTAATGAATTTACAAGTACCATTTGTAAGTCAATTGTCAAAAACCCATTATTCACCAAATGACCCTTATCCTTATCCAAATCAAAACTCTCATATTAATCTACTCTCTTCATTCCTCCTAATGAAGTATCCATAGTTACCACAACCCCTATATGAGAGAAATCCAAAGGTTATGCAATATTTTTTATTTTCTTATACCAACATGAATCCATTTAAACCCATATCTATCAAGCACGGAGAGAGATCTAATTTCTTGAGGTGTAAATTTTTTTATCTTAAATTTTTAACGCATTAAAAAAAATTACACCTCAAGATATTTAATCTCATGCTTGATATATCTAATTTAAGATAAAATTAATATAATATAATTTGTTTAAGTTGACATCATTTGTATTTTTATTTCTTTTTTGTGGGAAAGGTAGGTTACATAATGCTACACATTACAACATCTCCTCCATACTAGGCTATAGAGCACCTTAATATTAACTCTCATTATTCTTTATTAACTTTCTCAACGTTATTAGTGGGAAAATCTACCTTACTCTCATCTTCTTCATCTTCTAGAGAAGAAGGATCGTATGGCTACAAACTTTTGGATTTGACGAACTGGCCTTTTTTTTAGGTAGACTTCATGATTTTGGACAAGTTCTTGAAGGTGACTTGTTTGATGACCATGGCAATACCTAAAGGTTGTATTTTCATAATCCAACCTCTTTATGAATGTGTATTTTGCATGTTTCAATGAATTTCTATTTTGAAGACCTTTAGTAAAGTCGATCTCCACATAAATACAAGCATATGCAAACAAACCTTGTTGAGTCCTCTCACTATCGTACTTTAAAAATTTGCCCAAATGATTGCTAATATATTTTAACATAGTATGGTGCCCAAAAATATATATATATATGAAAACATGACCTCAATTTTTATTAAACAAACTATATTAATTATAATAACATTATTTATATATATATATATATAAATCTCTTCTACAATTTGATTTAAGTAGTGTAATTAATTACAAAATTCTCATAATGTTTGATATGAATTTTAATGTGTCTTTCAACCATTTCTACATTAATTTGATATCAATTTAAATAATATTAGTAAATTTGACCAAAGTATTTAATATTGGACATTAATTTTGACAATAAAATTAAGCATTTTAAAACTTATTTTAACCACCTTGTTGTTCATTTTTTTTCATACCTTTCAACTCTTTTTTTTAATCTGTTCATGTTAAATTTTTAGATCTTTAAAAAAAATCGATAACAAATTAAACTAAATTTTAGTCACATATATAAGTGAATGCAATAATTAATTGCAAAATTCTCATAATGTTAGACATGAATTTTAATGTGCCTTTCAACCATTTCTACATTAATTTGATATCAATTTAAACAATTAGTAAAATTGACCAAAGTCTTTAATATTGGACATTAATTTTGGCTATAAAGTGAAACATTTTAACATTTGTTTTAACCATCCTTTTGTTCATTTTTTCATATTTTTTTTTATTTTTTAATCTTTTCATGTTAAATTTAGATTTTTTAAGAAAATTTCGATGACAAATTAAACTAAATTTTAGCCACAAATAAGTCCATCTACTTTTTGGGGGGAACTTTAATTTTGAAGCATCGTTTTACTAACATGGGGAGCATGGCCGTAATAAGTCCATCTACTTTTTGGGGGGAACTTTAATTTTGAAGCATCGTTTTACCTCTTTTACTAATATGGGGAGCATGGCTTGGCCGTAATAAAAAGATTTTTCAGGATATTTCTATTTTTATTATGAGCTAGGCTTATGTTTGTAAGAGTCTTGCTAATTTTTAATACTTTCCACAAATTCATTAGTTCAAATCAAGAGGAATCTCATTAATAATCTAGATTGATCAATCAATACCTTGGAGTTATTTTAATGGTGTTGCACAAGGCAGGCCTAGTTGTCGTGCATCTGGGTCTTCTCTGCATCACCGACAATCATTATTTCAAATACTCAGGTGGCTTAGGGCATACATCCAACAATAAGGTTGAGCTATATGCATTGATGATGGTACTAAAACGAGCAATCTTCATTGGTTGCAATAAACTCCAAGTATTTGGTGATTCTCTTCTCGTGATTGACTAGTTATCTCACAAAAGGCCTCCTAAAAGTATCTTTCTTAGACCTGTCTATGAAGAAATTTGTAGTATGCTTGTACTCTTCTAGGAGGTCTCCTTTAAAAAATTTACCAAAAGAGGAATTACCAAGCCAACCTTCTTTCCAAACAGGGCTTACAGCTTGCAGAAGGCACATTTTTAGCATGAGAAATTAACAATGATACCATCAAAGAATTGGATCGGGGACCCCATTTTTTTAGTCTTTGTCCATTACGTATGGGCTTTTTCCGGTTGCAACATATACATACTTGCCATATTGAGGGATTATATTCCATTGTTTTGGAACCTTTGTAAGTAACTAGTTATGAAGTAATTATTTGAACACATATCTGAATTGTATGTAAACCATATTTATGCCAGTGTTTTGATGACCTTTATGTAAGTCTTCTATAACCAATGAACATTATGACCTTTGAATTAATACAAATTCAAGTTGTGATATTTTTTCAGGGAAAAAAAAAAGAAAATAGGGCATGGAAAACATTAGAGAAGCACTAAATAAAATTGCAAATTAACTTGTTAATATAATAATCCATAAAATGGGGACCTAAAAAAAATTAACTTGTTAGTCCTTGCTTGAGGGTCTATTAGCAATCGATTTCCATTGGTTTACTCATTTTTCACCTTTAATGACCTGTTCTTTTTTCAATGCCTTCAAATTTCTACACTTCTTCATAGTTTGACTTTATGATAAAAATTTATTATTGCAACATGTCCCCATGTGCTAGTTTGAGATCATATTGGCAATTTTTTTTTGAAATCTCCTCATTTTTTTGAATCTTGGTTTCTCTTCATTTATCCTTGTCCTTTGGACTAAGTTTTTTGGGTAGTTTTGTGAGCATTTGTTGTTCATTGTGACAATGAATGCTATGTATCAAAGGAATGAATGCACCTCTACCATTGGCACCACCTCACTGCTTCTACACGTCGCCTTTCCATTATCACCACCTCAGTGCTTCTCCATGCCGCCTTTCCACCATCTCAATGGTTCTCCGCACTTCCTCTTGGCACTAAAATGTAGTCCACCTCTCTTTATCTTTCTCCACGCCACCTCTCTTGCCTTGTCAATTGGACATCATTCCTCCCGTCATTTGTATTTTCTCCACCAATCCATGGTCAAGTCCTCTAGATTCTATGGATCATCTCACCACCATTCTAAGTTTTCTAGTGAACAAAATTGTTGCATGAACAATTCACTTTGCTCCACAAAATTGCTTTGCTCAGTTCATTTTGCATTGACCTATGCATGTGTTTTTCTCGTAAGCAGACAGAGACAAAAAATGAAGGTTATTGGTTAGTAAGTATGTACTTATAAGGAGACATAATAACAACACATTGCAAACTATTTAGCATAGGAAATGGATGTATATTGCAAAGCCTTGACCTGTTGATTATCATATGAGAATGATGTCACACATTTCAAGCAAGAGGGTATGTTATAAGAGGGTTAGCAATATTTATATTCTTGTAATAGTTTTGAATATTAGTACAATATATCTGAACAATAAATAGGTTGTCTAACGAATTAAAAAAATTAATAGGCTTTCTAAAGCATTAGAAAACCAATAGTCTAGAAAATTTAGGGGGTTTATGTTTCTTTTGTCTATTACTATTTGCATATCCTACTATTGTTATCTTTGTGTATGATAGCAGGGCTACCTCTTTGGTTGACTTCTTCTTATAAGAATGTATGATACTAGGGTTGTTTGGGAAAGCTAGGAACTATATCTAATATATTATGTTTGGCTTGACTTATGTAATAAAGGGGCAAGGATTGGAAAATCTACAAAAGAAATGTTAACAATAACAACGAAAAGAAAACATCAATCTACTTTACATGCACTACCTATGCCCCTCTATTGACCAACCCGTTACCCACCTGAGTGGGTTATAGGTTGCAACCTTACCTCTAATTTCGTATCGTTAAGGTCTTGAACAAACACGACAAAGGCACTATATATGCCCATCTAGGCACCAAACCCTTAACTACACTGCCAACTTGCCACATATGATTGATAGTGGTTGTATTCGAAGTTAGCCCGAGTGTTGTAAATATTGTGATATGAACACTAATCTCGTAAATGGCACTCTTATTTCTCAATATGATGCTAATACTAGAGGGTTGCGGGGCACTTTGAGATGCAAAATTCTAATTATTAACTACTATTGCACCCACGTTGCCCTTGAAGGCAATCAAAGCCTATGAGCCAACCATTCATGCAACACTACAATGAAAACACCTTCTAGTGGAGGTTTTTGTGGAGCCTCTCCAAAAACATTATCACTTCATTTATAGCAAAGGTTGCTAGTGAAGGTGAGCAGACAGAGTTTCTTTGTCGGTGCATCTAAACCACTATGGTGCACTGGTGTGTTTTAGTATCAAATGCATTGATGCTCCATGGATACAAGCACACTGAAGAAACAATATCTCATAGATACATTAGTTCTTCACTTTGGCCAAGATGCACTAATGCTCCACATTGGTTTAATCATGTTATTTCTTCAATACCAATGTGCACTAGAGAGCCAATATTCCAAAAAAAACATTGGTGGTCCTATTTCACAATGATGCACCGGTTCTCATATTTTGGTATGGGCGCACTGATGCTCATATTTTTTGTATTGACGCACCAATGCTAATATTTTGGTAAGGGCATACCAATGCTCATATTTTGGTATGGATGCATTAGTGCTCCTTTTCAGGATATATGTGCATTGGTGCTCATTTTTTAGATATACGCACACCAATGCTCCTTTTGAGGTGTTGGCACATCAATGCTCATTTTGAGGTGTTGGCGCATTAGTGCTCCTTTTGAGGTGTTGGCGCATCAATGCTCTTTTTGAGGTGTTGGTGCACTGATGCTCTTTTTTGGAGCACAGATGCTCATAATATGTCGAAGCACCCAACAATAATTCACATTTTTTTTAAATGATCAAAAGAAGCAGGAAAAACATCAAGGTGAGTTTTAAAAGGAATAAAAAGTGAGGGTTTGTTTTATTTCTACATTTAACGTGAGAGAAGAGGAAGAGGAAGTGTCTCTACATGATAATGCAATACAAGTAGACATGAATCGGAGGAAAGATAAAGAGTATTGCAGACAAATAACTATTTTTTCCCTCTTCATTATTTGATTTCTTATTGATTTTATTTCTATTTTATTCCATTTATTGCCATTGTTCCTAAACTTTTTTGTTAGTTTTGATATATATATTTTTTGTAGGTTTGACGGTTTTGTCTCTATTTGCAGGCTAATGGTGGATTTATTTTAGGGTTTTACATCAAAATGTATGGATTTTTTCTACTTATTGAAAGAAGCAGGGAAAATGTCTTAAGAAGAGGGGAAAAAAGAGGGTTTGTTTCATTTCTTCATTTCATATGGTTCTACAATAGAGAAGAGGAAGATGAAGAGTATTGCATCTGAGAAACTATTTTTCCCCTCTTCATTGATTTATTTCTTTCCGTTGTCTATTTTATTTCTATTATTTTCCATTTCTCACTATTGCTCCTAATTTCTTTTTTGGTTTTGTTGTTTGATTTTGTTGGTTTGAGGGGTTTTCCTCTATTTTGCAAGTTAATGGTGGATTTATGTTATGATTTTTCTTCAAAATATATAGATAACAAATGAGGGGTAAGCTTAACAAAAAAAATGATACATTTTTGTGTAGCATGGATGCATATCCATAAGGGTTTTCACCTCCTTTTATTTGTAGGTCAACAAGGTTTCTGTATGCGCAGAAAACTAGTTTATGTTCTTGACATTGTATTTTTTGTTCGCAGTGCTCCTATTTTGTGTGAGTGCATTGGTGCTTCTTTTTGGCGAAGGTGCACTGATGCTACTCTTTGGTTAAGGCGCATCAGTGTCGATGCTCCTAGTTGGAGAATGTGCATTAGTGTCGGTGCTCATCTTTGGGGAAGGCGCACTAGTACTTATTTTTTGTATAAGTGCACTACTGGTCCTATTTTTCGGTGTATGCACACTATTGTTGTTCTTTGGTCTAAGACCATTGATTCTCCATGTTAGGCATATTATCTATAATGAATGAATGGTTTTGAAGAGTTATCATCAAACATTTTTCTTGTAACAATTAAGTGGTTTTGTAATTACCTAAGGTCCACTCATTAAGTAGTAAATTGACTGGTTTTACACTCACCATGGTTTTGTATGGGTGGTTTCTTCACCATTATTATAAGTTTGTAATGCATTACATTTCAATATATACATTTTCATAATATCATTTTTATTTGTATTGATAATGTCTTATTTCATATGCTTTTAACTATAATTTTGTATTTCAAACAATCAAAATTATAATTTTTGTTTAATATTCGACAAGCATTTCATTTTTAAATTGTAAATAAGTGATTCATTAATAAAGAATGGTAAGAACCAATACTTGGAATATTCAAAATCAAAGTTACTATATCACTAAATTTTAATAATCATGTATTTATTAATTAACCTCCATTTATTTCCACATTCACAAGGTTTCTATACACGACATATTGTTTTTTGTCATCGATGCTCCTCTTTGGTATGGGTGCACCGATGCTCAATGTTGGTTAAGGTGCATTGTTTCTTCTTTACTATAGGCACACCAATGCTCCATGATTATAAATTGTAATGCTTAAGATTTCAATATTAATTATTGTACAATTTCATAATATTATTTTATGTTTATTGATAATGTCTTATTTCATATGCATTTAACTATAACATTTTATTTCAAACAATCAAAATTATAATTTTTGTTAAATATTCGGCAAGTATTTCATTTTTTAATTGTAAATAAGAGATTCATCAATAAACAAGGGTAAGAACTAATACTTGGAATATTCAAAATCAAAGTTATTGCATCAATACATTTTAATAATCGTGTATTTATCAAATCACCTCCCTTTATTTGCACATTCACAAGGTTATCATACATGACAAATTGTTTTTTTGTCATTAGCACTACTCTTCGATATGGGTGAACTGGTGCTCATTGTTGGTTGAGGTGCACCTATGCTCATGTTTGGTATAGGTGCATTATTGCTTCTTTACTATAGGCACATCAATGCTCCATGACCCATGTGTAGCAATGTGCTTTTGGACAAAAAAACATTGATGCTCCTCTTTGGTGAAGGCTCACCAATGTTAGTGTTCCTCTCTAGTGAAGGCGCAACAATGTTAGTGCTCCTCTTTAGTGAAGAAGTGAACATTAGTGTCAGTTCTCCTCTTTAGTGAAGGTTCACCAATGTTGGTGCTCCTCGTTGGTGAATGTGCACCGATGTTGGTGCTCCTCATTGGTGAAGGTGCACCGATGTTGGTGCTCCTCTTTAGTGAAGGACGCCATGTCAATGCTCCTCTTTGGTGAAGACAACTTATGTTGGTGCTCCTCTTTGGTGAAGGTGCATTGGTGCTCATCTTTGGTATAAGCGCATAATTGCTTATTTACTATAGGCGCACCAAACCTCCACTAAAATATCCGGCCACCGACAAAAAGTCTATGTTAAAAACCTCCATTGGCACCTCTGCTAAAATCTTTGTTACTAATTTTGGAGGTTGTAGTGGAGTTTTTTTTTAACAGTTTTCTCAAATCTTGTAACACTGAAAACCTCTACTACAACCTCCGATAGAAAGTGTTCTCCTTGTAGCACAACCATTGGGTTTATGCCCCAGCCCACCCATATAACAGTAGCTGTAGGAGTGGATTTAAAAGCAATGCCAACTAACCCTTTCTTAGGAAAATAATTCCATGACAAAACATAACTTAATGTAGACAAAACATAACTTAATGTGCTCAAGATGGATTTCAAATGTGTCGATGCTTCATAATCCAACATCACCACTACAAAACCCAACACCATGGGATAATCACCCATGTTTGTAAAATTGATCAAATTATCATTAGTGACACACTACACACTCAAACACATAAATATGCTAGCCACATTTTAATTTGAAATGATATATTGGCACTTCGTTTGCATGCAAAGGTTACGGCCATCATGGTAGCTAATACATGGCAATCGGTTAGCATGCAAAAGTTATGTTTGAAATGTGGTAGAACCTGGTTTGAATCATGTATGAGATGTTGGTGGCCATCCTTAATCAAGCAGCAGTTATCCTTAGTCAAGCATCTTAATGGGGAACCTTATGTTTAAGAAACGATTACTTAATTAAATTCCCATCGTTGTCGGGACTACACTATATTGGTTACATGCCACAACTATTTAATATGCAACATACATGCCACATATGTAAAGGATTTGTGCATTTGGTTTTGCAAATAAATCTTGCATTTTTTCCCACAAAATGATTTTTAATTCTAATGTTAGGACTACACTAATTTTTTACTTATGTAAAAAGAACTCGTGCATTTGGATTTTAATAAAAATGACAACGTTGATTTGTTGTCAAGATTTGAACCCAAGTCTCTCATTGAATTTGTGTACTGTATATATTTTGTAGATTATGTTATGGGCATGCTTAGATTTCATATATATATACACACACACACACACAAATTTAGTTGCAAATTAATTTAAATAACCGATGTTTTTTTTTGGTAAGTTCAGAGTCTAATCTATTGAGTCAAAATAATAGTACATGCAAAAATACAAGTCACGATGGAAGTTCTGTGAACTGAGTATAGAAAAGTATAGGTTGAAGCCTGCCCCTCTCGGGAAGTCAATATTTTAACATCAAACAAATCCTCCCTATAGTAGGGAAAACAAATCATATTGAAATCAATATAAACATTGTTAAAACAAATAAATGTGCTTTGCAGCTACAAAAAAACTATGAAAGATAGACCCAGAAAGACCATGTAATCAAATAAAACAAAACCCCAGGAACATGAACTCGGTGCTTGGGAGGGTTCTCCTCCTCAATGGGAACACCAAAGTCGAAGCCAATCTGCAAGTGCGCTTTTAGTTGACTTTTAGCTGGGGAGGCCTGAGGGATGGTAGTACTCTAGCCTCCATCTTTTCCAGGGATTTTGGAGTCATTGTTGGTGTCCTCTTCCCTATTTGACTCACTGGTGTCCTCTTCCCTATTTGACTCGCTGGTGCTGAAGGTACTCTTCTTGACTAGAAGCAGCGTTGTTTTCTTATATTCCAAGGCAATGGTGGTGCTTTCTTTTCCTTGATGAGTAGCAGATACATTCCTCCAAGGGGGAGGTGGAATTTTCTCTATATCAATAGGTTCCTTGGGGGGAATCGAAGAAGACATCGGAGGATTAGTTTGAGTACCTATGAGATGAAGAATGAGCCTATCCATGAGGTTCTTCACCACCCAGAACTTGCATCTGCACAGGACCGTTTTGTTGACCGCAGAGGGGGATCCTAAGAGTTCATTTTTCCTAATCCTCAAATCCTTCTATGTTTACAATCGCAGAGAGAGTCCTAACCCATTCAATGGCATTTCCATGTCCTGCACTCCCGCAACGTGGGGTGGCTCGCAATCTGTGGGACATATTTAAATGAATAGAAGGTGATGAGTGGAGCAGGCACTGAAAATTGGTGATGAGAGAAGGACCCAGAGGTTGGAAACTAGCACAACCGACTATCACCGAGAGCTCAAAGGCACTGACAAACTTCACATAATTGCGTAGAAGAAAAGGGATTAAATGGAAAATGCCACACACTTGGAACACATTAAATCTGCACTAATTGTTTTTTTTAACAGACCTCACTCGGGTCACCATAATTCTGCATAGAGAAGCGCGGTACAGCATGACATAGGGATTGTCACCTCCCATCAATATCCAAGTACATGGCCTTGAATGACATCATTGTTTAGGATATGGGGAAGTCATCAGCATTAATGTCATCATGATGATCCATCGGGGGGGATTGCATTGGGGGACAGTTGTGCCTCCGGGCCCTTGCTCCCATGATTTATGTGGTCAATGTTACCACTCGCATCCAAGTTTAAATAACCATTGTTAAACTGGGCAGTTATAACTTATTAATTTACAAACCCTGAAATCAAGTTTAAACCTATAACATTGATACAACCTATGTTATGTGTGTGTGTGCTAGTTTAACCTCAATGCTCATGAAGGATAACATATCTAAGGTTTAAACCTAAACCAGGTTCCACAAAACAAGAGTTTCTATGGCTAAAGTACAACCAATACTCTCCAGTTACAATTAAGATTCTTTATGTTGAAGCTGCAAACATGGAGAATGAATCAAAATAATTGAAAGCATGTCTTAGTTGGATATGAGATTTTGCAATTGGAAAGAAAAGAAGACCCATGTGTTTCTTGTTTCATAAACTTTGATACAGATTGGAGAAACTGATAGGTCATATGGGTATGGTTGTTTATCTTTTGACGAAGGAATGTGATGCCACATTGTGCAAAAGATGGTGGCAATTAATACATCAACCAACAAGACCTTGGTTGTTGTGTCTATCACATTGATCCTTGTGTTTAATTTAAAAAACAATAATATTTTAAAAAGAATAAGGTTATGGAAATTTGAGTAATGTTACAAGCTCCAAATTCCAACCTTTAGAAAGGAAGCTCAAGGGTCTGTTGGTTTATTGGTCAATACTGAGAGGGGGGGTGAATCGGTATTGTTATCATTTTATTAATTTAACCACTTTTTAAATCTATTATTAAAGACACATAAAAACAAGTATACACAGAACACAATTTTAGGGTGGAATCCCAATAGGGTAAACCACCAATACGTCCTATTACACGAAAATTGTTATTTACAAATAGTTTTCCTGCTACTACAGACAATGATGGTATTACACCCTATTTACCAATACCAATTGGAAGGAGGCTACGACCCCCTAGTTTATCATCTACGACTGAAAGGATGCTACAACACCTTATTTACCAATGCCAATTGGAAGGAGGCTAAGACTCCCTGGTTTATTAGCTACGACTGAAAGGAGGAAACAACCCCCTACAGGCCTATTTCCTAAACTAGCGCCACCCTACCACCCTAATATGTTTCTCATGATTTCTCTGCCAATGAATTCTGTAACACCCACTCGTCTCTGATTCTGATCATGCAATTTGAACTGCATAGACATCTTCCTTCTCACTCAGGCCGTTGCTTTACTACATACCTTTCATTGTTGCGCCCTTTCAGATCTAAATATCACACCTTTCAGAACGTCTTTTCACATTCTTCCATTGATCATGCACCTCAGAGATTGTTTCCACAACTTGGAAACCATTTCTGCACCTATGTCTAACGTTTGCGGGTGCTTTCACACTACCAAACTTCTTTCCTCAGGATCAACTTCCTAATCCAATCAGACTCATTGATCCTATCTCTAATTCAATCTGTACCATCAATCCAACCATCAATTTCTGCCTCAAAATCACCTTTCCACACCAATATTTCCTCATTAACGATTCCCCATCGTTGATCCTTGTAGGGCGTTTTCCTGACCTTCGATATCTAGATTGCGGGATGTGGGATGCAAGATGTCGACTATCCACTTTTTCCTTTCCGCAAACTCCTTTCCGCAAGCTCCTTTCTGCAATTCTTCTTTCGCACTGTTGATCTGTTTTAGCAGAACTAACTTAATTCGTCCGATCTCTCCAGATTGCAGGATCTGGGATGCAGGATGGGGAATCACACTTTCCTATTTTGGACTTCCTTAATTTTCTTCCGCAACTTTGTTTCCACATTGTGTATTGCGGGATGCAGAATCACACTTTCCTATTTTGGACTTCCACAATTTCCTTCTGCAACTTTGTTTCCGCATTTTCCTGGACCATTGATTTCCTTGCGGATTTACCCCTGACCATCTATCTTGATCTTTTGCAGAACTTTGGCTTTTCTACCTAACTTATGTAAACTTGATCTTTACCATCAGATCTAGTGTGGGTCACTCCCTAAACCATCCATTCTAGAACTAATGTGGATCTGCATTCTATCTTTGCGAATTATACAAAAACGGATCCACATTCATCAGATCTCATGCAGATAAATATGTCGCCTCATCATCGTACCATGTCATCACTACCTTAGTCTTTCACTAAGTACATCATCAAGAGGACACCATCATATTCCATGTCATGATATGTGTCATGCCACATCCTTAACTATGCCATGCCATTTCATTACTACCTTAGTCTTTCACTGAGTTTGTCCTGCCATCATATCCACTAGTTATTCCTTTGTCATTTGTGAACACCTTTGACATCAATGACAACTATAACCCAAATTTTCCAACAATATCCCCCTTTGTCATTGATGGCAACCTCTAAACATTCTCCCCCTTTAACAACAATGACAAAGGATAACCTGTTATGCCAATGTTGTACTTATTTTGATATAGGATTTCTTGTTTTTCTACTTTCTGACAACTCCCCCTATCATCATATCTCCCCTTTGTTAACTGAAATGTGTTATTTAATCAATGTATTATCATTTATCTGAACACTTCCTTTCTTACAATAGGTTCTTGGATGATATCTTAACTGATAGATGGACTCCCCCTGTCATTGTACTTCTTCTCCTTTGTCAACATTTTTGTGACAGAGTCTACACTCGGTATTTTTCCAACACTCTTCCATTTTTTGTTCTAGGATACATGTTTCCTTTTTTAAAAACTTTGTTCCTACTGCCATATCTAATGGTCTATTCTGCCTGTAAGTTAATGGGCTTCTACTTTTACCAGAATTCCTTAAACCTGTGCATTTAGATCTTCATATAAAAAAAAACTAACATATATTGCAGGATTCTTTTGGATTATAGATCTATATTATCAACTGTCTAGAGACCCATAACTTCAGATCCTCAACATAGAGATTACTTCAGTTTATTACATAGTTTCTCTGGTCTCACTATCTTAGACACAAAGACTCATAACCTCAACCTTTTCCTTTGTCAATGTTGAACTCACCCTACTACCTTATCAATAAAATGAATTTTTATTTTTAGACTTGAGTTTTCTTCTACTATCAACAATTTATGTGTCATGACTTCAAATACTAAGTGAACATAATCATCTTTATCTTTCATTTGATTGCAGACATCATAGTCTTCATGACTCTCACATTTTGTTGTTCTCACCTTACTTCATACGTTCTCTTATGGCATCCATACACCAACCTTGATCACCTATCATCTTTGAAGAAGATAGCTTTCGATATACTTCAACATTAGACACCAATTGAGTTTTTTTTGGATACCAATTGGAATTTTCTGACTTTAACTCCCCCTAAGTAAATACTTCCTTTAAAACCAATGGTGGTAGCTAACACAATTTTGAAACCAGAACCGAGGCTCATTAACCACGTAATTTCTAATCTACGTTATCCCTCTTTTTCTCTTCTTGTTTCTCATTAACCAGAAACAATTGTTTTCCTTGTCATCTTTAAAATCCTTAATTTAAAGGTATCAATCTCCCCCTGAGATCATGCAATATTTCCTATCCCTTTAAGATGACCGTCCATGCCCTCAATTTTTTTGTTTTTTCTTTTCTTTTCTTTTCTTTTTTTACAAAATGAGAGAATTTTTAAAAGTAAATTCCACAACCACCGCCTCCTTCGTCATCTCTTCCATCCTTATCAACATTGGGATATTCTTCTACATCACCAAGTAGCTTTCCCTCGTGATGAATTTCATTTTTATCTATGACCTCATTATTCTCAACATCAACTACTGAGACTTCATTAATGACTGAAAGTTGTGTTTCTTCTGAGGCTTCTAATTCTTTCATCCACACCATTTCAGGAGGTGTACTATTTGTTTGTCCTTCACCATGCTCTGCGTTGGTGTCATGTTTCCTTTTCATCCTTTGATTTTCTCCTTTGACTATGCAGTCAGCCACCTTGTGACCAAACTTATGACAGCAATGACAATAACCATGAAATTTTTCTTTATCCATAGGAGGTCTTTGGTCTCTATGTTTCCTAACTGCCATTTTCTTCCACTGTCTCTAAACTTCTACTGCAGCATCACATTTCAATTTACAATTTCTAGCCAAGTGTCCAAAGTTATTACATTTGTAACACTCTATATCAAACCTTTGGAGAAGTCCAAATTGGTTAGGATTCCTTACTTTTGGCTTTTTAATTGCATCCTTCTTGTACTCATGAACTTTTTCATAAGCCTTGCATTTCAGGGCTTTATGACCAAAGTTATTTTAGGAATTACAATGACCCAGAAATATTTTCAGATTTCTATTTATTACTTGTCTCTTGGGCTCCTCATGAGTTATGTCTTTGTCATGAAAGGATAAAGCATGTTCTTTGCACTTTTCCTTTTTAACGGGACTCTTTAGTACTTCAGCATAGCTCTTTGTACTTCCTCTCTGATTAGTGAGTGGGAAACTCTCTTGCTTCTTCTCTTTAACGAACCCCAACCCAGACCTATCACTTGATGGTCTTTGGCTACTCAGAATGTCATCTAGAATCCTTGAGTTGTTCTCAAACTTTGATTTAATGGATTTTTCATCAACTCCTTTCCTAAGTCGAGCAATTTCTTTCTCAAGTTTTTCAGAATCTTGAATTCTCTCCTTGAGAAGAACTACTAGATCTTCCTCACTCTTCTTGGCCTCTTGAAGTTGGTTTCTCAAATCAGTAATAATCTTATTTGTCTCTTCTTGGTATTTAGATAGTTTCTCTTTCAAAACTTTGTTTCTTTTCCTACATCTTTCGTTTTCATCTACACCAGCCATGTATTCAGCTTCTATGTCCACTTCTGATTCCTCTTCTGATTTTGTTGTTCCTAAAAATGAGATTTCATTATCTTCACTAATCTCCTCATCTTCACTTTCTTCATTGGAATAGAAGTTCTTCCTTTTTTCTTTAAACTTCTTCTTACCCTTATGGCAGCAAGATTCTTCATGGTCACTCTCCTCTTATTTTGGGTAGGAACACTTATGGGCAAAATGTCCAATCCTTCCACAGTTAAAACATTTCAAAGGTAGCTTACCTTTGTATTTCCCAGTGCCTTTCTTATGTTTTCTTACAAAGAGGGCTTCCTCATCATCTAGATTCTCTGATTTATTTTTGGAAGAGACTTTAAACATTGCTTCTTTCTTTCAGGTTTCATTTAGTCCAGTTCTCATCTCATACACAGTGAGAATTCCAGGAAGCTCGTCTACTGTCACTATTTTAAGGTCATCTCATTCCTCTAGGGTGGAAACCTTTCAGTCATGTCTCATAGGTAATGTTCTTAGTATCTTGCTTACCACTTCCCTTTCTTTTAATTTTCCTCCAAGACCTATAATAGCATTAACCACCTCATCCACACGAAGAAGGTATTCCCCAATATTCTCTTCTTCTGTCATTTTAAGGCTTTCAAATTGACTATTATATGTCTACAGTTTGGATTTTTCGACCTTAGATGCCCCTTCATAAATAATCTTCAACTTATCCCAGGATTGTTTGGCAGAAGTGCATTGCATAACCTTAGTAAACACAGTGTTTTTTAGTCCACTCAAGATTGCATTTAGGGCTTTGATATTACCTTCATATTCACCTAGTTCAACTGTGTCTGTAGGGTATTGGTTTCCTATTTTAAGGTCCTTTTCTGTTTCTTCCCAAACCTTCCATCCCAGGGACATCAGATGACACATCATTCTTACACTCCAATAAGCATAGTTTTCTCCTGTAAATAGTGGAGGTTTGTTATGGCCAAGCCTTCTTGTTGATCCATAGTGGTTTTATAAAGGATATACCTTCCAATGGTTAAACTATGCTGAAGGAACCTGCTCTGATACCAATCGTTGGTTTATTGGTCAATATTGAGAGGGGGGGGTGAATCAATATTATTATCTTTTTACTAATTTAACCAGTTTTTAAATCTATTATTAAAGACACATAACAACAAGAATACACAAAACACAATTTTAACGTGGAATCCTAATAGGGTAAACCACCAATACATCCTATTACAAGAAAATTGTTATTTACAAATAGTTTTGCTTGCTGCTACAGACAAGGATGGTATTACACCCTATTTACCAATACCAATTGGAAGGAGGCTACGACCCCCTAGTTATCAACTACGATTGAAAGGATGCTACAACACCCTATTTATCAATGCCAATTGGAAGGAGGAAATAACCCCCTGCAGGCCTATTCCCTGCCCTAGCGCCACCCTGCCACCCTAATATGTTTCTCACGATTTCTCTCCCACTGAATTCTGTTACACCCACTGGTCTCTGATTATGATCATGCAATTTGAACTATAGGGACATCTTCCTTCTTACTCAGGTCATTGTTTAAATACTTCTCAACGTTTAAGCTTCTTTCAACAGTTGTGTCTCTTCAAATTGAACAAACATACCTTTCACTGTTGCGCCCTTTCAGATCTGAATATCACACCTTTCAGAATGTCTTTTCACGTTCTTCCACTGATCTTGCACCTCAGAGATGGTTTACGCAGCTTGGAAACCGTTTCCACACCTCTATCTAATGTTTGCAGGTGCTTCCGCACTGCCAAACTTCTTTCCGCAGGATCAACTTCATGATCCAATCAAAGTCATTGATCTTATCTCTAAGTCAATCTGGACCGTCGATCTAACCATCGATTTCTACCTCAAAATCGTCTTTTCGCACCAAGATTTCCTCATCAACGATTCCCCACCATTGATCTTCGTTGGGTGTTTTCCTAACCGTCGATCTCCTGATTGTGGGATGCGGGATGTAGGATGTTGACTGTTCACTTTTGCCTTTCTGCAAACTTCTTTTCGCAAGATCCTTTTCGCAAGCTCCTTTCTGCAATTCTTCTTCCACACCATTGATTTGTTTTAGCGAAACTAACTTCAGCAGACTGATCTCTCCAGATTGCGAGATGCGGGATGCGGAGTCACACTTTCCTCTTTTGGACTTCCTCAATTTTCTTCCGCAACTTTGTTTCTGCATTGCAGAATGTGGAATCACGCTTTCCTATTTTGGACTTCTGCAATTTCCTTCCGCAAATTTGTTTCCGCATTTTCCTGGACCATTGATTTCCTTGCGGATTTACCCCTGACCGTCTATCTTGATCTTTTGCGAAAATTTGGATTTTCCGCCTAACTTATGTAAACTTGATCTTCATCGTCAGATCTATTGTGGGTCGCTCCCTAACCGTCCATTCTATAACTAATGTAGATCTGCATTCTGTCTTTGCAGATTATACAAAAACTGATCCTCATTCATCGGATCTCATGTAGATAACTATGCCACCTCATCATCGTGCCATGTCATCACTACCTTAGTCTTTCACTGAGACATCATCATGAGGACACCATCATATTCCATGTCATGATATGTGTCATGCCACATCCTTAACTATGCCATGCCATCTCATTACTACCTTAGTCTTTCACTGATTTTGTCCTGCCATCATATCCACTGGTTATTCCTTTGTCATTCGTGAACACCTTTGACATCAATGACAACTATAACCCAAATTTTCCAACAAGGTCAATATGCTTGGATCAACAATCAAGTCCATAATTTCACATTAGTGAAATGAAAATTTGAAAATGACAAATCAAGTTTAGAATTCATAAAATTTCATGTTACATACATCTCACTGCAAATAACTCATGCATTTGGATTTTTCATGAAATGACAATGTAATAATCATGAGCAATACTTATATTTTGGATGGGTTTTTAATGCTCAATTAGAGCAGTCTCACCTCAAAAAATGTGATCGCACTCTGTTATTGCACTTTATCAAATCCTACATGGTGAGTCAAAGTGTCCACACTATAAATATTCATTTACTCATAGATTAAACAACGAGTGCTACAATTGGTGATGTGAATATCCTATGAAATGTTGAATCAATGCATTGTAGGTTATTTTATCTTCTCACTCTACTCTCAAATGGGGGATGGGCTTATAATTTACAAACTCATTATCGTAAAACACAATATTTTACAAGGTTTCTTAATTTCATTTGCAAGCAACATAATCCATCCCAATTCTAATTAATGTTTGTTGATCCTTTCAAAATCTATTGCAAAATGGTTATTTAAAAAAAATTCTTGAAACTATGATGTCAATTTATTTTAAGGGGCAATACTTAAACCCATGCAATCTCTATTTGAAATATCCATCCTCATTGTTGCAAGTGTTATATGTATGATCCTATAGATTCACAATTGGTGTTCTTTGTGAAGGCCTATTCACTTGTTCGCTTTCGTATTGCCAAGAATGATTAAAGGCGGGACCCTCACACCCTTTAGTATGGGACTTGAGTAGTTTTAAGTACTATCCCTTTCTAGTGATATTATGAGCCATAATGCTCATGTTCTCGTATCAAAGTGTGAGTAAAGCATGACTCTCATTTTAAATCAATATTCACTTCCATTTTAGTGGTTACTCCCCTCACTATGAGCCTTAACATTCACCTTGATCCTTCCAAGCAAGACATTAGGATAAAGGCCCACGCTAGAGCCATCACCTCCAAGTTAATGTATATGCATGTTCAAGGTGATGCATTCATTTTGGAATCTCATGTTATATTTTGTTTGTGGATATTCAATACACTCTTGGTATAACATTGGGTCAATCATCTATTACATTTTATCTCAACATGGTTAAAGAATAGTTAGGAGACGTACTTTATAACTGCTAGAGTGATTATTTATTTGATCATCCCGTTGGAAGGGACCTAAGCTTCTATGTGTGGATATTCATGTGTTCTTGGTTCTTTGAGTGAGCAACAAAACACTAAATTAGTTTATTTTTAAGGTACCTTCTATTTGTGACCATCGTTTTGATTTTTTGTACTAAGTGGTTGTTAGGAAGTGAATCTTTATAACATTTTGATTATATGCCTTGATGTTAAAAAATATCATGCTCAGTCACATTGATAGTTGGTTCTATAAGCATTGAGAGGGTAGGAACAAACCAAGTGAAATCAAAGCAATTTTGGTTAGTTTTTCTTAGCTTTAGAAAACTTGTAGGGATTGGCAAGTACACAGCTTTCCCCTTTTTAATATAATAATCGATCAAATTGGGGACTTAAAAATTGTTAGATGCCCCAATTGGGAATATAGGTCATTGGCTCAACGCAATCCAAATGCAAGAAGATAATCCACACAAACAAGAGAAGGATATGCATGAAAGCACATTAATTATCATTAATTAACTTTGTATTTATACAAACGAGAATGTCCCTTGGGTTCATCTCCCAAGTGGAATCTTGGACTCTTGGGAGACTCTTGGTCTCCCTTGCATTTTCATATTCCTCACACCGAGGATTAGACTCCAATAAATCCTCCCTTAATTCAAAGGGTGTATATGAGTCCAAGAAAAGAAGAGAGGTGAATAATTGGAATTGGACAACTACCACTTTCTAACATTTCCATCTTGACAATCCAAATTGCCAAGTAAGTTAGCTATAATCTTGCGTTATCTTTTACTAACACAAGTGCTCTTTGAAGAAGTGGTTTTTGCTAACCACCAACCAAAGGGGCCAGTAGAAGCTGGAATCTTATACTATGTGTGTGGTTTAAGGTTGACCACAAACACTTGAACTTGACAGGAGGGCTTAAAGGTTCAATCTAGAACTTGGCACGAAGGCTTAGAGGTTTTGTCTTAAACTTGGAATGAAGGCCCAGATTTTTTGTTTGGAGTGGTGGTTTGGGGACCACCATATTATGTCTAGTAGGAGCTGAAGTGTTTTATTGAATGTGTGGTTTGTTCCTAATTACCAACTCGGGAGCTCAATCAAACATGGTGTTTCAGGCTCACTTGTTCTAGATCACTTCTTGCTCTCTTGTCTCTAGCGGTCTTCATTTCCCCCCTGTCAAGAACAACACCACGAGAGGAGAGTCTCATGGTTTCAAAAGTAGACACAAAACACATGAGTACTCTAGGGCATGATTCTCTTCTGACTGTGTGGCTATATCACCAAATTTGGCCTCCCAAACTGGTTGTGGCTCAAGCTTGATTAATTTAAATTTCTTAAGGAAGGCCATGGCTACTTATTATAAGAAGGAGGCTTCAAAACTTGAAGCCTAAGATAATGTTCCCCCTATTAGGTGTAAGAGGAGAAGTCTGGGAATAGTAAAATGCTTCATCTACAAGAAGATGTGTGCTTCCTCTACATAGAGTTCCATAGGGCTTCTTGCAACTCCACCCTTTACAAATAAGACTCAACATACTCAAATTTAGAGTGGTGCCAGACTCAACCGAAAATGCACTAATATACAATACAATTCAACTTTTCTTCACTTTGATACTATATAAAAAACACATATGCAAGTACCAAATAATGCACTAGAGCTTACAAACAAACGACATTTTATAAGTTACACTCCCAAATGTTAAATTGATGAATCTTCTATACTTGAGTTTTCGAATGACAATGGTCTGCTTCTGTGCCTTATTCTTTTGGAGTGGTTTCAATAAGAATTACACACTTGCTTGTATCCTTCAAGTGGGATCACTAGTTCAAATATTCTAGTTGTAAAAGGTGGCACTTCCATTCTACTGTGATAATCTCATTGTACTAAAGAAGTTTTTAGACCGTGTTATTGATGTTGAGGATGCTCAACATCGTGAATTTATGAGGCTGAACCATATCAAAGGTTTACCATGATTTTTTCATGCCAAACCATGTATTTACATAAGATGTATGAAGTCATGACCAGTTCTTGCTCCGAAAGGTGAAAAGTATCGTGACTTGAATTTCATAAATTTGGCGAGGAGGACAATTTTGCGATATAAAATTAGCCAATATGTACCTCAAACTAGTATTTCCTCGTTTATCCCATGTTGTTAATGCTCTCATAACAAATACATAGCAAATAAGTTCACATTAAATCTTTGCAAATAAACTTACATGCATATCCACATACCAATGTTTTCTTATATCAAATGCTTTCTTATAATACCAAAATGTATAACACACCAGCTTCATACTCCAACGTAACTGTCACTAAGCTTCAAGTTAGCTCAGAGATCAACTCTCATTCAGTCTTCAACTTTGGGCAGCTAAACTTTATGGCCTTAGTTTCATGCGTTGCAATACCTCTTTAATAAGTGATGTGATTCCCACTTTAATGGAATTCCAACAGAAATAATATCAGTGACGGTTCACATGGACAAGAGAAGCCGCAGCTCTAAATGTGAGGATATCAGGGATTTGGTGGAAACCCTAGTATATTATGGGTGAGCACAAGTCGCAATGTATGCACAATAGAGGAGAAGATGTACTCCAAACAATCTTTAATGTAGGTATTCAACTGGTGGTTGCTTCATACAGCTCCACATTGCAACTATCATCCTACGTAGAGTCTGGAGGAGACAACATTTCACCAATGGGCTTCAACAATCGTTTCACCATATATTGATCCAAGATGCACACTCCAAAGGTGGAATCTTCACCCACAATATTCAATGCCAAAGTCTTCATGCAACAACAATATGTAGCTTCAACAAAAGAGAGGTTGCAACTCTTCAAATGTGGTTGCAGCCACACCAAGAGGAGAGAGTCTTCATGCATTAGATCATGCTCTACATCCTTCCACAATGCACCAACAAAAAAACAAAATAGATCAGAGAGCCCATAATACACTTGAAACATGTATTCAACACTTGAGCAATCTTCGCCAACATGGGAGAATCTACTCACCACATAAATTAGGGTTTTGAAGGAGTCTAGTTGCAACACTTCAAGCTGAAAGGAGAGAGACTCCATGAGTGTTACACACCAGTATCCAAGCTAAGATGTATCTCCACACTCTTTAATCGATATACTGCCACTAACAATATAGTGTTTGAAATAAATATAAGAAATATAGTCTCACCATCACTCTTGGAAACCCTAAACAGGTCATGTACCATAGACCACTAAATAGCTCCTCACATTCTTTTGTAGTTCACATAACTGCTCTTGCTTCAGGATTTCAAATCCAATTCCATTTTAGTGCCATTGTCTGCCATGCATGACTTGTGTCTCTCTAGAAAATCAAGAACCGACTTGGGAACATTGTCTTCCCATTCCATGAAGGCTTAGACAATGGTCTGTGACACTACATTCTCTCAAGTGTCATTCCCACGCCATGTGTAGCAAAACAAATATGTAACCAAGGCTCACATTCCCCAACACAATCTCAATGTAGAAGACAGATGACATAGGGAATATATGTCTCCTCTAGATCAACTTCAATCAATGGCTTCACCTTAAAAAATTTAATGGGAATATATGAACCCATCACTAAACATATGAAGTGTACACATGATACTGACAGAGGAAATTTGAAATCCAATTTTAAAAGATCCAATTATTCATGATAATGATGACAACATTGAAGCACCATCCTTGCAACACAACAATGAGTGCCATGTGAGATACTTCAATGCAGCATAGGAAATCATAAATAAAGTTCCATGTAGTCTTCACATAAATTATCAATTGTCGAGCTCATTATTTAAGTGATCCCACCCATAGACCCATAGATTGGAAGGATTTTCCCACATCTTGATTGCACTCGGTGCAAGCTTTAAAGAAAAATGCCAATGGAGAGCTCACCTGAAATTACGGTCTCCATCGAAATTAGTTCCAAATTTCAATGCCCAACAAAAACATTCAATGCATTCACTAGTTCTGTATCGCATAGGAGTCTTCTGGTTCCTCCACGAGCATTCACCGTTAACTAGGAGGAGAGGTCGCATGTCATGTTCTCCATTGTAGAAGAATAAGACTCTCCCTTGTTATGCGTGTTTCTCCTTAATTGTCAACACTCACCCTATATTTAATGTGAACTTATTTGTTATGTATTTGTTACAACAACATTAGCAGCAAAGGATAAGTACGGCAATACTAGTATGAGTTACTAATTGGTTGATTTATAGATTGAAAAATTGTCCTCCTCACCAACTTTCCAGTATTCAAGTTCACAGTACTTTGCACCTTTCTAAGCAGAGGTTGCAATGTATGCACAACAAAGGAGAAGGCATACTTTGAACAATATTTAACACAGGTATTCAACTGGTGGTTGCTTCACGCATCTCCATGTTGAAACTGTCATCCCACATAGAGTATGGAGGAGACAACATTTCACCAACATCCTTCACCAATCATTTCACTACAACAACACTTCACCATATACTGAACCAAGACGCGCACTCCAAAGGTGGAATCTTCACCCACAACCTTCAACGCCACAGTCTTCATGCAACAACAATTTGCAGTTTCAACAAAAGAGTGGTCGCAACTCTTCAAATGTAGTTGCAACCACACCCGCAAGAGAGAGCCTTCATATATCATATCGTGCTCTACATCCTTCCACGATGCACCAACAAAAAATGCAACAATTCAAAGAGCCCATTCTACACTTGAAACGTGTATTCAACACTTGAGCAATCTTCACCAACATGGGAGAATCTATTCACCACATAAATCAGGGTTTTAAAGGAGTCTAGTCGCAACAGTTCACACTGAAAGGAGAGAGACTCCATGAGTGTTACACAGCAGCCTTTAAGGTAAGACGTAGCTCCACACTCTTTAACTGATATACTCCCACTAACAATATAGTGTTTGAAATAAAGACAAGAAAGATAGTCTCACTACCGCACTTGGAAAACCTACATAAGTCACAAACCATGAATCACTAAACAAATCCTCATAATACCATGCAGTTCACATAAGTGCTCATTGCTCAAGGCATTCAAATCCAATTCCATTTTAGTACCATTTTCTACCATGCACATCTTATGCCTCTCTAGAAAATCAAGAATCGATTGGGAATATTGTTAACACCAAAAATTCGCTCACATGTCACTAAGGACTTACCATATCCTCCATAACCCATTTTCATAACCAAATATGTCTTCATATATTTAAAAAAAAAGTGTCAAAAAAGCTATAAATTATGGACCCCTTATCTCCAAAGTGTAATTATCCCATCAAATTAGGGATTAATTTTCACGTTAATACATAAACCCAAAAAAGGAGGGAAGTCTGCACCAAAAAAAAATCCCGCCCAAAATTCAAACTTTACTGGCGGTGGAAAGCAAAACTGCCATGGTTTACAAAACCTTAATGGCAGAAAACTTCCTATAAATATTACATGAAGGTTTACTCTCCATCATATCTCCATTGAAGCACTGTTACTCTACCAGTATTTCCCTGGAATCCTGTAACCCTCAGTTACCTCTCAACTCCTTCCACCAAGTTGAGATACGACACCATTGTGACCTCGTGCGAGAGACCAGATTGTTCAAACACCAGATAACCACACTCAACATTAGTTGGAAGGGCTTGTTTAATAGAGGTATTCTCCACCCATGTATTGTCCACATTTGATTAATAAAAATACTTTCATTTATATATGTTACGCTCTGGTGTGTGAAAAAGAATCAAAATTAATGTTATTGTCTGTTATTGTTAACTTCATTCACTCTTTCTTTTTTATTTGCGACTTGCATACAATGATATTTAGGTCCATTTCCTATGTTTTTCTTTGCATAGTTCGATTTTCACTCGTTTTTACTTGTTTTTACATAGTTCTCTCACACATCTGAGCCATGAGAGCCATTTTCTCACGTGCTTCCTATCTCATCTTTCCCAAGCCAAAAGCACATTCATTTTCACTTGTGTGAGTGAAAACACTCACAATAAATATTGTCTTCCCATTCCGTGAAGGTTCAGATAATGATCTGTGACTTTGAATGCTCTCAAGTGTCATTCCCACACAATGTGTATGAAAAAAGGTATGTAACCAAGGTTCGCATTCCCCATCACAATATTGATGTAAAAGACAAATGACATAGGGAATATCTATCTACAGAGATCTTCTAGATCAACTTCAATCAATGGATTCACCTAAAAAATTTAAATAGCAATATATGACCCCATTGTTGAACATATGAAATGCATACATGATACTAACAGAGGAAATTTGAAATCCAATTTCCGAAAGATCCAATTGTTTGTGATAATGACGACAACATTAAAGTGCCGCCATTGTAGCACATAAATGAGTGTCAAGCGAGATACTTCAACGCAACACAGGTAGCTAGAAATAAATGT
Source organism: Pseudotsuga menziesii (assembly GCA_001517045.1). Classification (NCBI taxonomy): domain Eukaryota; kingdom Viridiplantae; phylum Streptophyta; class Pinopsida; order Pinales; family Pinaceae; genus Pseudotsuga; species Pseudotsuga menziesii. The sequence goes on along the minus strand of LPNX010221512.1, from coordinate 371,517 downwards.
CCACATTGTCTTCACAAAAATTATCAATTACCGAGCTATTGTTGTTGCAAATGCTTCCCCCAAAAAATTTACATTTTAGGGCCCCTCCTTATTTTTTTAATTTTAAGCTTACTTACACAAGTTTTTCTTTCCTAGAAAGTTTATCCTTACACCTAGTTTTTTCCCAGAAGTTGATCACGGAATTTTTTTGGCTAAGTTAAAACTCAGGTTTTTTTGTCGACATATCGAAAGAAATCAACCAGTTTTTCTGACATATTGGAAGAACTCAACCAGTTTTTCCAACATATCGGAAGAACTCGGCCAGTTTTGTCGATGTATTGGAATAATTTGCCAATTTTGCCAACGTATCAAAAGAACTTGGCCAGTTTTGTCGACATATCGGAAGAACTCAGCCAGTTTTGTCAAGACGGTCGACTAGATCCAACAAAGTTTTTTGCGATGTGTTGTTTCGATGGAACTCGGCCAATGTTGTCAATGTATCGAAGAAACTCACTAAAGAACTCACGAATTGCATCTGATAAGTGCTTGATTGATCAACAAATATCGCCAAAGGTAGATTGCGGCCCAAAGTTCAATCTTTCAAGCTTTCCCTGGACAAAATCTATCAGAAGGTTTCGATGAGTTTTCATCGTTGGTATCGGTGGATTTCAATAAGTTTTGTCGACACTTTAAATCCATCGAAAGTTTTCAATGAGTTTTGAAGACACTTTAAATCCATCAAAGGTTTTCAATGAGTTTTGCTGACACAATCAAAGGAACTCATCGTTTTTCTTCGACACTGTTGCAAAAACTCACATTTCATCATCTATGCTATCAGAAAACTTTGGAGAAAACTGCTGACATGTATCG
>LPNX010221512.1:307950-370561 GCA_001517045.1 Pseudotsuga menziesii | reverse complement strand
TGTATGTATGTATGTATGTATGTATGTATGTATGTATGTATGTATGTATGTATGTATGTATGTATGTATGTATGTATGTATGTATGTATGTATGTATATACCGTGCGTTGCTATTGATTTTTTACCGCAAACACCGTTTTGAAGAGCATCCAATCGTCGAAGGACATATGGAGCTTGTACTCAACCCAGCACCATGTTCACTTCTTGAACATGTAGGTGCATGAAACTGTACTTTTGTCCTTTTGATATTTTAGAGTTTAAAAGCTATATATATATATATATGGTAGAGGTTTAGGGTTTTTGCGAGTTTTTACCATGGGTATCTTTTCCCCTCTCTTTTTCGCAACCCTTTTCCTGATAAAAGAGAATCCATGACCCTTAAAGTATTTTTTTCATTATAGTGAGCATACAGCTAGAGTCACCTAGAATGTTTTGAAGAGATCCTTGGCCTCACGGCCTCTTTTGTGCCCTAGAATGCAATCTTGAGAGGGTGTAGATGTTTTTCACATACCTTCCAGCTTGCTAGTCCATGGAGTTTTTTCTCTGTTTTTGCTGCACAGTTTTGGTTCTTATCTCAGCCGATGTTTTGATTATTTTAAACCTCAGAGACTCAGCACTGAGGTCACAATGGGATAGATGATTCATGGCCTGTGTGAGTCTTAAGTCATGCAGGTCAGGGGATGAGTATGCGGTAAAGAAGAAACTCATGGCATACTTATACCCTACCTTGCTACATTCCAGAGCCTTGAGATATTTTCTCCTCGACATGTGTATACATGAGGGTGCATTTCCTACTACCCTACCTAGGGTCGACGCCATTATGTAGAATAATTTCCAGGTTCTAGGATGTAAACCAAAGATTTACAGTGACTCAAAGATTCTTCAGTTTTTGGGTTTAAGCCATTGTCGTGTTTCACTAAGTTGTTATTTTCCCTTTGAGGGAATTAGTGGGTAGAAACCTCGGTACCTCAATGATTTTGAGCTTAATAAATGAAATTTTGGACGTAAAACTTATGAACTCCTTAGACTTGGGTAAAATCAATTAACATTTATGCATGAAAGAACGAACGGTAAAATGATCAGCTTTAAGTGTGTTTTGACCTACTATTATTGTTAGGAACATGAAAAAGGACATATGATAACAGCAAGGTGTAACACATATAGTGGCATATACACATGGGCTCACGAATTTTCTTTTAAACTTTGTAAGCAAAGACCCTTGTCACAAGCATAAAATGACTAAGCAACTTCTAAGAAGTTACCTCTCTCCACCTCACAAAACTGTTTCTGAATGACCAGCAATAGAATGGTAAATATAGCTTTGTTCTCCAATATAACATTAGACACTCATCCCAATCTCCTTTTTTTTAAAGAACAATCATTCATATACTTAGCGGATATTGCCTCTCATTTCGGGTCATTTCCATTTGCATACAAATGCATGTTGTTTTAAGTTATTCGAGATAACCACGATATTACTAAGGCATCTCTCATCGTGCTCATTTCACAGTTTCTACTCTCACCAATAAGGATAACCTCCTGAAGGACAGTTTGGAAACAATAAACTCACACCATGCCTAAAAAGAGAGGTAAGAAGAAAGCTAAGGCCAGTGAGTTCGATTTAGATGTGGAGATCATATCTAGGATCGAGATCATATTTGAGGACACTCATGCGATTACATGAGTTGACCAAGAGTTCAAAGGGGGGCGAATATATCACATGATTAGAGAGCAGAACATCCCTGATGCTAGTCTAGAAGAAATTTCCTTGTATCAAAACATAAAAAACTCGGGCATTGTCAAGGTCACTACATACCCAGAGTTGTTCCCATGCTTAGAGGTTATCAACTAGATTTTTCCCCAGAAGAACCCTTCCACAATGATTATTTCTAATATAGAGGGGGAAGCTTTTGATTCTTTCACTCCAACCTACATAACATTGGTCTACAAGCTTCCCCATCCACAAGTTATGATGAGTTATGAGTGGGTCAAAAAAGTAGATTTGGATATTTTGGAGTGTGCCAAGAAGATGATGATAACAGGAAGGCAACTGCACCAAAAGGAAAATGGAGAATACGAGTTCCCTAAGATTACGACCCCCTTTCAGGATCATAGCCTTGATGCTGAATAGGATTTTTGGTTGGGCAAATGGAAAACTATATAAATTAAGTTGGATCCCGCTAATTTATTATGTGACTTTCGAAGGCACAATTTTCAACTGGGAAGATATCATATCGAGTAGTGTGTCATCTTGTGTAGTTGTCGCACATGGAGGAATAACTCAGAGAAGGTCATAATTTTACATGACGTCCTACCTGATTGATCGCATTCTATGCAGACATCCATTCTCCAAGCTCGGGTGCACATGTACAGACACCGAGACCCCTGTATATGCTACTTATCAGATTCTCTAGGCGACTAGCTATGCAAGCTTCTACAAGCTTATATGTGAAGAGTTTTGGATTCCCTAGTATGAGTTGATCTTCATCAAAGAGCCCAATTTCTTATCGAATAACGCCATGGACATCATTTGCGAATATGGGGATTACTTTTTCTCTAAGGAAGGAACATACCTAAGGATGTATGGAGGCTCCAAAGCCCCGTCACTACTGTCCAAATATGCCATGAACTATGTAGTCCATAAAGAAGCAGTAAGGTAATTGTTCATAAATGGAGTAGGTAACTTCCACTTTGACATGAAAAAGGAAACCTTCCCACCACTGCCCTTTTAAATAGGAAGTTACAAATTCACTAAATTCAAAGGTGCTTCTGAGTTTGTAAAAGATTTGGAAAAATTTCACTTTGGGGAGAAGAGTTTCCATAGAAATGACAGTAGTGGAAAAGTTGTTGAACATTGCACAGTCATTGGGATATGCTACGAATACTCAGATGACTTAGATAACGATGAAGAGGTGTACATACCAGCCAACAACATGACTGAGCTGAGCAAGCAGCTCAAGAAAAAAGGTGGCACAAACAACAATGCAACAAAGAGGAAGCTACAGAAGCAAAAAGAAGAGGCCTTAAAGTTACAACAGGTCGAGGCAGAAAGAAAACAGAAGGAAGAGGATGAAAAGTAGCAAACGAAGGAGGCTCAAAAACAAAAAGAAGAAGAAGACATATTAAGGAAAGAATAGGCAGAGAAAAGACTAAAGGAAGTCGAGGAAGCGACTGAAGAATTAAGAAAAAAGGAGGAAGAGGACAAGCTCAAGGAAGAATTAGACCAAGAAACTGCTCAGAATGACACATTAGATCCTCCCACTTCATCAAGTTGCACAATTACAGGTGGCCATATTCCCTTTGCAGAACTTGCTCTCACTCCTTTCACTCCATCTAAGTAGCACACGGTGGCATGCTTAGATACCTTTTTTTTATAAGACAAGAAAGACCATCACCAGAAGATCTAAAAAAAAAAAGACTAAAAGTGGGATCACAGGCTGATGTGGTTACAGTAACCGAAAATACCATCATGGACGGTACTCATAAAGACCCTAAGTTCATGGCATCTGTGATTGTAGGTGCTGCACAAGGAAATACTAATAATGTTGATCATTTAATGGAAAATGTAGAGCACCAAAAGGAAAAAATGCTCAAGCTAAAAGACACGCTGGTCAAGATAAGAGACGAAGGCATGGAACTAAAAAGAAAGCACGAGGATACTCTCTCGGAAAAGGAAAGAATCCAAAGGGAATATCAAGCTTTGGAGGCAGAAAAGGATGCCTTGGAGGTGAAAGTAACGATCATGGAAGGAGAGAAAAGGGATTTTGAAGTCAAAATTTCAGAATTAGAATCAAGGGAATCTGCAACAGGCCAACAAATTGGGGAATTAAGAACTCAAGTAGAGGAGTTAGTGGCACAAAAGGGATCCCTTCAGACTCAGATTAAGGTAGCCAATGAGAGGTAGTTGTACATCACCCCTTTTCATGACCAGGATTGCGCAATCCGAATAAAGATACACCAAGTTCAAGTGAATCTCTCGAGTGAAATTTATAAGTTAAAGCTGGCAGAAACAAGATTGAATGAAATCACAACATAGTCACTTAATTTCAGAACAAGACTAATAAAATTCGTTGAAAAAGTTAAAATCCATTTGACTTGGGTAGAGGCCAACTCGACATTTCCCAAACAGTTGCCACAGAAGACAGCTGGAGGCCTAAAAATAGAAATGGCTATCCTGGAATTCTGTAGAAAAGCTTCTGTAAGATTGAACAATGAAATTGAAAATACTCTGGAAAAATGCACGGAGTTCTATAAAAGGATGCGTAAAGTGCATGATAGATGCCAGCTTTATTCAGATGCAAAGATCGATGACTTCCCAAATAAGGACCTACATGTGGCATATCCACAAGATAGACTACATGAGGATGAATAGTACATTCAGAAAATGGAATTCATCAATGAAAAAGATGTTAGAACTTGGGTTGCACAAGCTTCTGTCAGCAATTATATCTTGGAAGACTTATATAGAACCACTCCAGAAAGGGTGATGCCTATGGAGACCCAGTTGGTCGTGCATGAGGTTGCCGTGCAGATGTTGTAGCCCATAAATTCCAAGACCATCATGGAAGAAGGAAATACATGGGGGGAATATATTTGAAGTTCGATTGGTCCCACTTAAGAACTTTTTGACTTTTTATGTATTTTGTCACTTTTGTCATTTTCTAGTGCAAAGCACTAAAAGACGAAAGTTTGGAATTCCTAAGGTCACGGAAGTCGATTAGTCATTGTAATTATATTATAAATAGAGGTAAAGGGTATAATATAAGGACTTTTCACTGGCAGAAGAAGGCTCGATTATTTGTAAGAAGAACTGTTTTTTTCTACTAATAAAGAAGGACATATTTCCTGGGAAAGGACTGCACATGCTTTTGCATGGATTGTGTGGATTTTCATATGTGGAATTACTTATGTTTAGTTTCCATACAAGTGTGAGATCATTCTGACTTTTGTGGATTATTTCTTTAATGATGATTGGTTTTGCTTTGTGTACAAAATTATGTGCATAAATTGAGTAATGAATACTTTATTATTTCAAAACTATCTTTGATCATCTTTCTATTGTAACTATGTGTATGGAATTGGAACAATTATATGCGAGATTCATTATGAATAATTACAGTATATTGCTCTATTTCTTTTAGATTTCATTATGAATAATTATAGTATATTGCTCTATTTCTTTTAGATTTTCTCCCTACGAGGGATAGAATAGATTAGACAAGAATAAATTAGAATATAATAAATTTGCTTAGATTTAGATTTATAGAAGTGATTGAGGAGCAAGAATGATAAGACGGGAGGTAAGAACCTACGCATCACTTGTGAGGTTCTTGTTCATTAGTCACTTGCATTTATCTTAGGCATCACCATTTCATTCATTTAAAGAAAATTACATAAATGGTGGATCGGGTTGTAATCGGTAAATACTTAAAACAACTTTAGACCTATGGTAGATGGACCATTAACCGGACAAGTTCCCCATACCAAATGGTGGACAATCAATTTGGGATCGATTACCGGGGAGGATCCCTACTGTTAGTACCTAGGAATTTCCCAGGAATCAACAGATTTGGCGCTAGAAGGAGGGTTGTTGGTGCATGGCTGGTAGAGGAATTCCGTTTGCAAGAAATTATTTTGCTGGAAATACATCTGAAACTACATTTCCTGAAGATTTTGTTCTTGAAGAACAAGAAAAGATAAGTTCTGAAGAAGAAGGTTCAAAACATTTGTACGTTGTCCCATTCGAATAAGTTGATCACTTTCAAAGGCACACAAGATCTTCCGTTAAGAAACTTGGAGGATTGAAAGCAATCACTACGTTACCAAGAAGGCAGGCTCCTTAGAAAACAATTTCTTATACTCAGGATTCTATCCTTATGGAAAATTTGGAAGAATTGGTGTATTTATCTATCCAAGAAATGATCCAACCTCTTGATCAATTGGGACCAGAGTCTCCTACAACTCAATTTTTCCCACATTCTCCACCACAATCTCCACCTCGAGTTATGGTTGCAGTTGTTAATCAATAGACATGGAGAGCCAGAACACCACTCAATCTGGCTACACCTTTGCATGATTTTCCTAAACAACTAAAGCGGGTGTTACCAAAGTTTGATCTCGAAAAAGGCATTTCTGCAGAGGACTGTTTGAAAAGTTTTTATCTCGCTCTAGATATTTTAAATGTTGAGCATGAAGATGTTGTATGTAGACTATTTTTGTATACTTTTGAGCCTAAGGCATCTTCTTGGTGTTAGCACTTGTGCTAAATTTTGTTCTTGTAGAAGTTGGTTTTCTTGATTCGGTAGGTTTACAAGAGAAAAGGGTCTCATTGGTCATCTGGGAAAAAAAAAAAGACACCCTGGTGAATTAAAAGGGGTTTACTCATTTTAAAATGAATTATGAGCATTGGTTTTATATCTAAATTCAGCTTTATAGTCGAATTTTCATGTTTTTTCGCCAAAGTTTATTATTTTCATTAGCTTGGCTAATGAGGTCTATGTAAAAATATGGTCACATGGGGAGCCACGCACCTGCCACATCAACAATAATACAAGTCAGCAATCCATCAAGCGTCCAAGCAACCAGCTCACAAGGAGTATAATCCTTTCTTTGTTCCTTAATACATATGCAACTAGAGGGGTATATAAACAGTGAAAACACATTTCACCTTATGCATGTGGGATATTACTCAAGAGCCTTGCAAACAGAATAAAAGATCAACAGTGTAGATCAGACCATATTGTTCATCCAACGCTCCAAAAACCATTTCGCCCAATCAAAGAGCAAGCAAGTTAATGATTTGAAGCCACTATGAAATGATGTTAAGATCGCTCACGAGATCAACGGCTCAGATCTATTAAACCCTGATCAACTTTCCACATCAATCTCGCAGTGGTAAACTACATGAGGTTTAAGTTGTGAAGGCTCAGCAAAATCTGGTACAAGCTCCACAATCAGATGGCTCAGATCTTGTTAGATCCTGATCAATAGTCCACATTAATTTCATGGTGACAAAGTGCAGGTGATTTAAGGTTATAAAGCTCAACGAAATTTGGTATATTGTACAACATAATACATTTTTCTATGAAATGATTGTTTTAGTCATTATCTTCCATGGCGTGTTTCTGCCAAACCAAGGATAATTTCAAGAAAATAAAAGAGTTTTTTCTTCATAACATCCTCATATACAATAACCTTTCTCAGGTTTTTACATAGGTGCTATGGTTTGGGATAATCGAAGCCATCTTCATAGGGAAATTTTCCATAATTTCACAATTCCGTCTGAGTCATCAAATTTAAAAGAAGGTCCCGAAGAGATAGAGGGGAATTTGGACAAATTGAAACATGGGTTTTGTCAAGGACATGGTCAATTACAAAAACCTCTCTGTTTTTACGTAGGTATCACCATTTGCGATATGTAGGTGGATCTCCAAGGCCCATTTTCAGCAATTCGTCTCCTAGAAAGGGGTGAAATGGTTAAGATTTGAGAACAACTATTTGCAAATGAAGAAAGGCTCATTCATATCTATTGTTTAAGAGAAATTCTAGTCTAAGTCAGTGTCAGACAGTCAGAGATTCCCTGAAATGTCACTTTCAACCAGTGAGTCGGAGCCCAAATGCCACATTTCCGTTTTGATCTGTCATGCTTGTTATTCCTTATTTTTTGTTTTGCATTGTAAATCATAAGAAAATATTCCATGTCAGAGTTTGTTAGGATTCAACATGATGGCTTAGGTTAATCCCATTTTGTAACCGAATTTGATACCCTATTTCGGGACGTATCCTGGGGGAGTAGTTCACATTATAAATAGAACCTCCTCAGAGTAGGATAGAGGTTGGACTGATTTTCATTCTTAAGGCCTCAGCACCGGTTTTTGTAGCTCTGCAACATTTTTGGGAAGCATTAATGAATATATTTCTCTGTGTTTATGAGATTCATCACGGTGCTTGTTTTTACTGTGTGCTCTCTTCGTTTATTTAATTTTCATATGTGTTATTATTCCAATACATTTCTAGATTAGTATGCAGGAATTCACTATCTGTTAAGCGCTCCTACATCAGAAATCATGTTTGTAATGTGACTGTAATAGCTTTGATAGAATTCATCCATTGATAGGTGTTTTGTTTCAGTTGTTTCCCTTTGTCATTTTCTGCTAAAGGTGTTGCAAGGGATTCATCCATCGATAGGTGCCCCTTGTTGTGCTGGGATTTTCTATCTCCTCTCACCGTCGCTTGAAGATATTTCGCTAAATGTTGTGCTCACTTTGCCTCATATCATCGAAGAGAAAACCCTCGTTCATTACATGCTATAACAACCTTAAATGTTTCATACTGTGACTCCATCGCCTAATGGTTTTGATTTTGTTTATCTTTTCAACCTGCTTTATTTTGTAACTGTCATGTTACTACCAGAAATCTAGTCTTCTACGTGCGTGTTTAAAGATAATTGTGTATGTGAAGGTTACCGTGACAAGAGAGAGCCCTCTCTGACTGCATTGGCTAGAATGTAGTCTAAAGGTTGGATGAGATGGTTACCCCTGTGACTTCCTACAACAACCATACAAAAATTACAGGGTGCTAACACTTGGTTTTTCAATTTACAAGCCAATTCAATAGAAAATTGGGATCCTTTCGAAAGGGTGTTTAAAAGCAAATTCGGTAATACAAAAACTATAGCTACCATTATGAAATAGTTACTTTCTATGAAGATGGAGAAGAAAGAAAAAGTTCAAACTTTTAACCAAAGGTTTACTACTCTTTTAAGCAGTTTCAGTGCTGCAACAAAACCAGTCGAAAAATCTTTGGTAGAGAATATTATAGTACATCGTTGTAGCCAACTATCGCAATGTTTGTGAAGAGGGAATTCAAGTCAACGCTGCTAGAAAATTATGACGAAGCTAGCAGGGTGGAAGCCGATCTTGATAGTATAGAAAAGTACACTTCAGAACTAGAAGTAAAAAATACAGCCAGTAAAAAGCCTTTGATGTTAACAAGGCCCAAAGAAGAACTCTTTAATGAGTTAGAAAATGTGGTCAAGATGGTACAGAAATTATCAAATAAGATAGTAGACTTAGAAAAGGATAAAGGAGCTAGCTCATCTAGGAATACATTCAAACCTTATTACAAGAAAAGGGAATAAATTGGATAGTCTCAACCGCCTTTAATTAATTATGTTGTTTTAAATTTTAATGAAGTAGGCATGGGCCATTTTTGTACTTTCCATTAAGAGCTTCATTCTGAAAAAAGTTTCTCGTAGTGGATAAACTCAATGACTTTGGTTATCAATCAACAGTTACATACCCAATTGACAGAGCCTAAGGTAGAAGAAGACCAAACCAATGAGCCAAAAGAAACAAATGAAGAAACCGCGATGGTGTTATGGGATTGGGCACCCACACTGGGGTTGAATGAAGAAGAGCCTACTAAGGAAATTCAAGTGTCATCAGTTAATGTTACGACTAGAAGTAAAGGATCGACAGTGGATAAAATTTTAGTACTGCTTCGAATGAAGAAGATAAAAGAAAACATGAAGAAAATTCTTAGTACTACTCAAACAACACCTAAGTCTAATCTGGTAAACATAAAATAGACAAATCCAGTAGTCCACAAACCTGTGAAGACTGTGGTAAATAAAACAGAAGACACTAGCTGATAATATCACGAATTTGAGGGTATTTGATGATGATGAACAGATTTTCAATTTCTAACCAATGATGAAGTTTTCAAATAATATGTAACTGATGATGAAGAACATCAAGCAAATTTACAAAATGGAGAGGTACCAAAGGAAATTTCATGCCCAAAGGAGTGAGGACACTTAAAGGAATGTTCAATCTGCATAACAAATTCAGAAAAGCAGCCAACGTCAAAACCAACAGTTCATCTATGCAATATTTGTTGATAAATTTAGGGATGGAAGCTGAGACCAAGTATGTCAACATGGGAAATTGTTGCTCGCTTAGAGAACGGAGTTGGTTTATTAAGTTGTTTCATCAATATAAAGATATATTCGCCTGGACATATGAAGATCTAAAAACATATGATACACACATTATTCCTTTTAAAATAGGCATAAAACCATTTCAGCATCAACCTAGGAAAATGCATCCAAAGTTGGAACCTTTAATCCAAAATGAGGTAAATAAGTTACTAGACGCAAAGATTATCTTTAGAGTTCGACATTTTGAATGGGTGGCTAATTTGGTTTCAGTAAGAAAAAAGTCAGGAGAAATAAGGTTGTGTGTTGACTTCCGAAATCTGAGCAGAGCATCAGATAAAGATAATTATCCAATTCCATCGATGTAGCAAATTCTTCAAATGGTATCAGGATCGGAATTGTTTTCACTTTTAGATGGATTTCTAGGCTATAATCAAGTATTGATGGTCGAACAAGATAGGCTGAAGACTACATCTCGCACAAAGTGGGGAATGTTTGATTATAGGAGAATGCCATTTGGCCTCGTAAATGTTGGAGATACATTTAAGAGGGCCATGGACATCACATTCCGAGGACTAATCGGCCACTGTGTAGTGGTGTACTTAGACGATGTGACAATTTTTTCTAAGAAAAGAGAAGATCGTGTTTTTCACTTAAAACATATTTTCTATCATTGTAGAAAATATGGCATATCTTTAAATCCAAATAAGAGTATATTCGCGGTTCTAGAAGAAAAACTATTGGGTCATATCATTTCAAAGAAGGGAATCTCCATAGACCGAGAGAGAATTGAAGTTATATCTCAGATTCGCTTAGCCCATAATAAAAATCATATGCAATCATTTATGGGTACAATAAATTTTGTTCGAAGGTTTGTACCAGATTTTGCACAAATCGTAAAACCTTTACAGCTAATGGTGAAGCAAAGCATACAGTTCAAGTGGATTGATATCGAGAAGTTCGCCTTTAAAGACATTAAAACAAAAATAGTTCATGCACCTTCATTAAGGAGTCCAGACTTTGCAAAATATTTCATTCTATACACTTTTGCTTTAGACAACTCTCTTGCAGCAGTGCTCACTCATAAAGGATAATTGGGAGATGAATACCCAATATCATTTATGAGCACTGGATTACAAGGGACTGAATTGAATTACCATGCTTTAGACAAACAAGCGTACGCAGTTTTCAAAGAAGTAAAACAATTCAGATATTAGATTTTGAAAAACAGGACAAAGGTGATTGTTCCTCATCCGACTATTAGGTCCATTTTCGTACAAAAAGAATTGGGTGAGCGAAGAGGAAACTGGGTGACTACACTACATGAGTATGATTTAGAATTCAAGCTAACCACTATTATTAAAGGTAAAGGACTATGCAAGTTTCTTGTGGAAGGTCGTACTAACGAAGATTGTGATTGGGAGAATGAAGTAGAGTTAAACTTTATTGATGTATGTCCCATATTCACCACTCCCAAATTTTGGTATAGAGATTTAGTGTATTACCTCCAGCAAAGACATTTACTAGAGCATTGGAACTCCAGCAACGAAGGGCACTTCATTTGAAGTCAACCTCCTACCAAATAATCAATGGAGTTCTTTTTAGAAAAAACTACAATGGAGTGTTTCAGAGATGTCTTGAGCAAGAAGATGCATCCAAAGTAGTTAAGGAATTACATGACGACCCTGCGGGAGGAAATTTCTTTGGAGATACTACCACTCATAAGATTCTTAGAGATGGCTACTATTGGCCAACGTTGTTCAAATATGCTCATGCTTATGCAAGAAAATGTGGTGTGTGCCAAAGGAGTGGAGGTATATTGTCAAAAGAAGTTGGGCCATTACAGCCCGTTATTGTTTCAAGACCATTCGAACAGTGGGGTATAGACATCATTGGGGAAATCAACTCGAACTATTCACTACAACATCGATATATCATCACAACTATGGATTATTTCACAAGATGGGTTGAAGCGGTTCCGCTGCGCAAAGTGAACGAAGATGTAGTCATCAACTTCTTACAAGAGAACATTATGACTAGCTTTGGGGTTCCAATTTCCCTTGTTTTTTATAATGCATATTATTTTTCGTCTATTAAGATAACTAAATTTTCTTGCGAAAAGGGAATAAAGTTACATTAATCAACAAATTATTATCCTCAGGGAAATGGGTTAGCGGAATCAACAAACAAAAATCTCATCCGAATTTTAAAGAAAACTTTTATTGAAAATCAAATAAATTGTCACACATCACTTCCTAATGCACTGTGGGCATATAGGGTCACCCCAAATAATTCCTTAGGAGTGTCTCCTTATACTCTGGTTTATGGGAAAAAATTATTTTACCCCTGACCATTCTAATTCCATCCTCCCAATTAGCTCAAGCCTCACAGGGATCCAGTAGCAAAATATTACAAGAACATACTAACACTCTATTGAAACTTGAAGAATCCAGCCAAAAGTCTAAAGAGAGATTTATCCAACATCATGACATTGTCAAGAGATGGTTTGATAAGCGAAAATCTGGGAAGGAGAAATTTGAAATAGGAGACTTGGTTTTAAAATGGGATCACCCGCATGATGAGAAGGGAAAACACACGAAATTTCAACATCTATTGGTTGGCCCCTATCAAGTTGCTGAGAAGCTTGGCCCCTCAACTTATAAGTTGCAAGATTTACAAGGGGGGGAAGAGAAACTTCTTGTGAATGGCCTAGTTCTCAAACAGTACTTCACCTAGGTGTTTTTTGGGAATCCTTTTGTACATAAATAAAACCTTTCTTTTATGTTTTTGTTTTTCGTATTAGTTTGCTTTCTTTTTATGATTTACTTTGATTTGTTTGATTTTCACTTAGAATAAACCAACTCAATATTTGACGCTTGGAGACATAGGAATCTAAATCATCCCAAAATTCTTTGAAAGTCAAGAGTTGCTTACAGGAAAGCATGTATGGTAAAATTTGATAAAAGTTGAGATTCTTTAATTATTGATAGACTGTAGAAAGGGAAGCTAATTTCAAGTCCACATTGTAGTCATTTAAATCCTGTAAAATAACTAAGGCCGTGAGGTCTAGAGTACTATCTTGGGGCTCCACCCATGCTCACACTAATATCTGTCCTAGGAAGCTAACCATGATAGACCCATGGAAAGGAAGCAGGACTGACAGATGTATGGAATTCAAAATAATCTCATGCTACAAATTGAAAGCCAAAAGGCTTATGGTAAAGAGTCAAAATTCCAAGACAAATAATCTACATCTAAGAAGATAGGCTGAAAGAAAAACCAGCATATAAAAAAAGATTTATCGAAGAGGTTCTTCTCCGTCCGTGAGCTTGAAAGAAGTCTATCACTCACACAAAAGGACATTATGGATGGAAGAACCCATGGCAATTTCTCAAAGTAGAAGAAACAATCAAGTAAGACTCAAACAACAAATGTCATTAAAATAGAACGTATCGAAAGAATGGGAATGAGGAACAAACGAATACATATGTTTAACCTTGTTACAATCCCGTGGAGTCATATATGGTGGCAACCAAAAGACAGAAGAAAAATGAATTTCATATTTTGGCCTCAAGAGAGTTATCGGGACTTCTAATCCTGGTTACCCTACTCCCAAAAGACTACAGTCGATGTGATGCACAAAATTTTACATCCCTGGATAAGTCTAGCTTCTTAAATAATCTTGAAGAATGCATTGAAGAAATTGTTGTATATCCGTAATCAAGTACCACGTAGAAGTCTTTTTTTTCAAGGACAGATTTTTCAAAGATTTGTGTTCACCAGCTAGTCGCCAATTATTGCTGCTACAACTGCTTCCCCAAAAAAATTTACATTATAGGACCCCTCCTTATTTTTTTATTTTAAGCTTACTTATCGAAGTTTTTATTTCCTAGAAAGTATATCCTAACACTTAGTTTTTCCCATAAGTTGACCAATAAAGTTTTTTAGCTAAGGTAAAACTCAGGTTTTTTTGCCGAGGTATCAGAAGAACTCAGCCAGTTTTGTCGACGTATCAGAAGAACTTGTCCAGTTTTGCCGACATATCAGAAGAACTTGGCCAGTTTTGCCGACGTATCGGAAGAACTTGGCCAGTTTTATCGACATATCGAAAGAACTTGGCCATTTTTGTCGATGTATCAGAAGAACTCAACCACTTTTTCCCACACATTCGGCTAGATCCAACGGAGTTTTTCGCAATGTGTTGTTTCAGCAAAACTCGACCAATGTTGCCGATGTATCGAATAAACTCACCAAAGTTTGCCGACATGATTGTGGAAACTCACGAATCGAATCTGATAAGTGACGGGTTGAACAACGAATATTGCCAAAGGTAGATTGCGGCCCAAAGTTCAAGCTTTCAAGCTTTCCCTGGACAAAATCCTGTTAGATTTTTATCTTTTAAGCAATATGATCTTAGGATCTTATCTAAGAGAATAACATGCACAGCAATCAATCACACGAGACAATAGACACAAAGATTTTCCTCAGGGAAACCATAAAGGAGAAAACCCCACAACTTCCTCAGAGATAGAATGAGCACCAATGGCAGCAGTAAAACCCAAGGACAAAAAGATAATCTCCAACAGTTGTTCTCTCTCTCACTTGAGTGAGCTACTTCTCTCTCACCTATGCGTTATAGCTGGGTGAGTGTGTGTTTGAAATAGAGAGTCTCGCTCTCTATTTATACTAGATTCCAACTTGACAATCACTTACCAGGGCCGACTTCTCTAGAAGAGTCTAATAACCCTAGTGCCCCAAAACTCTGGGGACTTTGACCTTTGATCAACTAGGAGGGTTAACCTCTATGAATTTACATGACTTGTTTACATTAATGATTCTTCCGATAGGAACATCGAGGATCAATGAAATACAATATATGAAATATACAGTGAATACATTCCGAAGTTACAAATACATCAACACTCCCTCTTAACTAGGAAGGTATTCTATTGACACAATACATCAGCACAAGTCTTCTTCTATGGATCATCATCAAAGCTGGATCATCATCGAAACTGGATAATCATCGGATCATCATCAAAACTGGATCATCATCGAAACTGGATCATCACTGGACCATCATCAAAGCTGGATCATCACTGAATCATCATCATCATCACTGCTTCTGCTATCTAGATCAACTGGTGCTATCTCTTAATTCTTCTCGTCATAGGAAGTTCTACAGAGCCATCCCTTTTTCATGTTGGTTGTAGGCCTAGCCTCCATGTAGGTTTTCATCTTCTTCAGCACTTATATCTGACCATGGGAGGAACACATCCAGCATCCATGTCAAAAAGGCTCACCTAGCACTTACATTTGACCATGGGAGGAACAAATCCATCATCCATGTCAAGAAGGCATGCCCAACACTCACATCCATCGGCATGGTAGGACACACCATCTACCATCCGAGGAAAGGCCCATCACTTACATCCACTGGCATGATAGGACACACCATCTATCATCCAAGGAAAGGCCCATCACTTACATCTACTGGCATGATAGGACACACCATCTATCATCCAGAGAAAGGCTCAGCACTTACATCTATTGGCATGATAGGACACACCATCTATCATCCAGAGAAAGGCTCAGCACTTACATATGACCCAGTCAGAAAGGCCCAACACTTACATTTGACCCAGTCAGAAAGGCCCAACACTTAGATCCTCTGCCATAGTAGGACACACCATCTACTATCTAAGTAAAGGCTTAGCACTTATATCCACTAGCATGGTAGGACTTACCATCTACCATCCAGAGAAAGGCTCTGCACTTACATCCACTGGCATGATAGGACACGCCATCTATCATCCAAGGAAAGGCTCTGCACTTATATCTAACCATGGGAGGACCCACCTATCACCATGTCAAAAGGGCTCCTCACTTACATCTGACCATGGGAGGACCTGCCTACCACCATGTCAGAAAGGCTCCGCACTTACATCTGACCATGGGAGGAACCACCTACCACCATGTCATAAGGGCTCCGCACTTACATATGACCATGGGAGGACTTGCCTACCACCATGTCAGAAGGGCTCCGCACTTACATCTGACCATGGGAGGACCCGCCTACCACCATGTCAGAAGGGCTCACGGACTCATCACTTCCTCTTGGAAGGAACCTCGATCTAGAGAACACCAAGCTTCTCCCTGAAGTACTCAAACTTCACTCTGGCTAATGGATTAGTCAACACATCAGCTATCTGCTCATCTGTCGCAACATATTGGAGCTTCACTACTCCTCTCTGCACCATATCCCTAATATAGTGATATTTGATCTTGATATGCTTCGACTTGTCATGGAACACCGGGTTCTCTGACAACTTCACACAACTCTGGTTGTCGCAATATATACAAGTAGCATCCAACTAGAGATCAAATAAATTAGATAGTAGCTTCCTTAGCCACACTGCCTCACAACTAGTCGAACAAGCTGCGACATACTCTACTTCGGCTGTACTCAGTGCCACGCAATACCACTTCTTGCTAAACCAAGATATCACACCTGATTCCATACTAAAGCAGCACCCCGAAGTACTCTTCTTATCGATGGCACCACCTGCCCAATCTGAATCAACATAACCTTCCAGGTTAATCTTCTAATCCACCTCATACTTGAGCCCATACTCAACTGTACCTTTCAGGTACCTCAGAATACACTTTGCAACAATCAGGTGAACATGTCTTGGATCCGTCAGGAACTGGCTCAATGTGTTCACAGCAAAGCAAATATCTGGTCTCGTATTCGTCAGGTAAATCAAGAACCCAATCATCTGATGATACATCGTAGCATCAACCGACTCTGATGAAGCATCACTCAATAGCTTCAGGTTCGATGCCATAGGTGTGGTCATGGCCTTGCAGTCCATCATCCTGAACCTCTTCAGGATCTCTATTGCATACTTCCCTTGTCCCAGGGAGATTCCATCTATATTCTTCCACACCTCCATGCCTAGAAAGTAGTGCATCATACCCAAGTCCTTCATCTCAAACTCGACGACAAGCTTCCTCTTTGTATCAACAATCAACCCATCTACACATGTTACAAACAAGTCATCTACATACAGTAGGAGTATCACTAGGTTCCCTTCTTCAACCTTGTAGTAAAGGGTGGAATCTGCTTTATTCTTAGTAAAGCCCAAACTTGATAACAAGCTGTCAATTCTGTTGTACCATGTCATGGGCTCCTGTTTCAAACCGTACAAGGCTTTCTTCAATTTATACACATGAGTCTCCCTATCATGTGTCTCAAAATTAAGCAGCTTCTCCACATACACGTCCTCTTCCACTACACCATTCAAGAAAGCAGTCTTGACATCCATCTGGTGTATCTTCCATTTCATTACTGCAGCCAAAGAAAGTACTCATCTGATGGAAGTGTATCTAGTTATAGGTGCAAAAGTTTCTTCATAATCTATTCCTTCTTTCTAGGAGAAGCCACGAGCCACAAATATTGTTGTATAATTCTCTATGTTTCCATATGTAGCATGCTTGATCCTGTAGATCCACTTGGAAGACACAATAGAATTCCCCTCTGGTCTAGGGCCAACATCCTAGATATCATTCTTCATGATCGACTGGTACTCATCGATCATAGCATCCTTCCATTATTTCTTCTGTACTGATTCTTCATAGTTGGAAGGTTCTTTATCAATGATGTCACATAATAGGGCTACATAACCGGAACAGGACCTAGTTCTTTTCCTCTCTCTGTGCATTTCTTCCTGAGCCCCATGTCTTTCTGCACCTTGGATAGCCTCTCGTACCCATACAAGTTTTCTCTTGTGAGGATTCTTCTCTTGGGGTGGATGTATAGGTTCCTAGGGTTCTTCTATTTCTCAATCTTCTTCTTGAGTTGCATTGTTCATAGTTGTATCTTGAATTCTGGGTACTTTTGTTTCTTCAGATTCTTCAACTGGTCTCTTCCTAGATTTGTTCTAAGCTGAGTCTTCGTCGAATGTTACGTCTTTGCTAATGTTGATCTTCTTGAATCCTGGGAAGTATATTCTGTAAGCTTTCGAGCTTTCACTATATCCCACAAATATACCCTTCTTTCCAGAAGGATATTGTTATCTCCCAAATAAATTAGTCTTCAATAGGTCAAACTGAGACAATTTATTTTTGCATGGTGATGAATATTTCAGGGCATATTATGAAATATGTCTGGGTGATTAACAAAATTGGAATGCCTTGTGTTCTGTTTTTTAAAAAAATTTAAAAGTTTAGCTTTCAGTGGCTTAGGCGGACTTTTAAACATTTCATTAGCCACCCAAAATCCCAGCTTTCAGCAGCTAACAATTTGGACTCAGGACCACGTTAACCACCGAAAGCCTGTTGACTCCGTTTTTAATAAAATTTTGGAAAATGAGCTTTCGGTGGCTTAGGTGAACTTTTCAATAGTTCATTAGCCACCGAAAATCCCAGCTTTCAGCAGCTAAAAAACCGGAGCAAAGACTACCTAAACCACTAAAATCTCCAAAAAGGAAAACTGTTAGTGTCGCCGTCAATATCAACCTCCATCAGCATCAAGAGCGCCTCTGACAAGCTCTTAGCCACCGAAAAGACTGAAACTGTAGAAAAAATCATGAGATAGTAAAGGAAAAGGTCGTTATGAAACTGAAGTGATGGACAAGAGACCCAAAACCTAGCTACCCTCCACCTATCATGTGACTGTAGCCGAACCACCACAAAACATTAAGTCCCACTTAAAAAGATCACTGCACTGGCCATCTCATGATTCTCATCAGAACTGACTATCCCATTGCTCAATTACTAATTACCGATCAGCCCCTCAAAATCAGCACCCTCTCCTCAATTTGTTCCATATTTCCTGCATGCATTCTCACTGAGCCAAGCCCTCTCTGGATCCATCATTGTAGTATTCTTCCCTAGGGTTTGAATTTCAATTTTGCAGGGATAGAAGAACATTCAAGAAGATGAAGAGAGGAGGACCCACTCAAAAAAATCAAAAAATAGTTTTATGTGGCTAAGCGTCATTTTTCAAATGGTCTCTAAGCCACCAAAAGGACTTTCGGCAGCTAAGACTGAAATTTCAAGGGGCTCCAAGCCACCGAAATTGGCGTTTTACGATGAAAAGGCATCATTTTAAAATGGTGATCATGAGCGACTGGAGAATCATTTTGCAAAAATATCGGAGGTTTTTGTTCCTAACATGTCATAGAACAATAACCTCTCTTATTTTTCCTACAGGTGTTGCGTATTGGGATAATAGAATCCATCTCTGAGCCCTAATTTTCGGATCTCAGAATTTCCCTGTTTGACACATGTATTTGAAAGAAAGATCTCGGGCAAATGAAAACGAATTCCAAAAAAATGAGAGAGGTTTTTGCTCACAAAAAAACAATATACAAAAACCTCTTTCTATTTATACACATGTGTCACATATTTGGAGAAACCAATCCATATCTGAGCCCCAATTTTCAGCAATTTGGCCAAATTTTTGGGGCAAAAGATGACCTGTCAGTCCTCCAGGTGGCATTTTGACCTCATCTATCAGTCCATGAATATTTTCTACATATGTAGAAGAAATTTTAGCACCAGACAGAAACATACTAAACCTACCTCACTCATACTCTGAAGAAGAAGAAGGGCAGGAAGTTGACCTAATAGAGCAGGTTGCACCAGAACATGAGGATTTTTCCTCACCAACACCAAGGGAAGGTCAAGATGAACCAATGGAAGAGACTTCCTCAAGAAAACCTAGGTCTAAGAGAATCAACCAGCTATTAGGGCATATTCATGAACTAGAGGTCTTATATAGAGAGATCAAAATAAATAATGCAAGATTAACCAAGAAAAATATTGAATTGCATAATTCTATTCTAGAAATGAGAGGGATGTATGTCCTGCTAAAAAGAAGAAATCTGAGATTAATGAAGGATAACTCCAGGCTCTACAAGATGATCAGAATGTCGAGGTTGCAGAAAGACCCAAACCCTAAAACACACCTTGCGCTGGAAACCCTAGTAGAGGTAGCAATAAGCCTTCAGGACCCAGAGGTATCCCATGATGTTGTTGATATTCCAAATCTTATGCAAGTTGAAGAAGTACCCGAAGGTCAGGAATAAAGTTGTAAAAGTTTGATTAAATACTAATTAAATTTTGCAGAAAACAGATCTTTCGGTGGCTTAGGCGAACGTAGCAGCTGTTCATTAGCCATCGAAAGCAGAGCTTTCGGCAGCTTACATGCCCAGAATTCTATTTCCTTAACCACCAAAAGCACAAAAGGGTGCAGAAAGACATGCTTCCACACATAACCAATTTTGATGGGTACAAACACCTCAAGGGTGAATTATGAAGCTGAAAATTGATTAAAGGCACCGGTGGAAGGGGTCTGTTCCAATTTTGAGGGTGCCATCAAGGTGAAATGGGTCACAAACCCTACCTGCTTTTGACAAACCGTGACTTATCTGTCAGATAACATGTCATATCTCTACTTCAGTGATCACTATAGTTATCAAAGAGTTCAAGGAGTGAACAAGTGTTAGAGTTAGATAGGTTAGCACTTAAATTAGGGTTTTTGACCTAATTTTGCAAAAACAGTTATTTTATTTATTTTTTTAGTAAATCAAATCCAACTTTTCAGGATCTGAAATAAATTTTGTAAAGGCTATAAAGCCTATGACTTATGTCGAAGCAAAGGTTCGACTTCGAAGACTTTTAGACCCTTATTGTTATCAAGCTTCTCATGTTATTCATCATTTAATATAAGCTCTTTTGCTATTATATGTTCAACTTCCATATCTTTTATGTTTTGTACTTGTGCTTAGATATTTGATTCAGGTTTATTCTTTTTGTCTAATACCAGATAGCTGTCACCCTATCTCTATGTTTATGAGTTGAATTGCAAGTATTTTTCCTTGTTATGATTAGCCATTTATATGTAATTTCTTTATATATGAATCTGCTAGCATAGTGAGTTCTCCATCTATTCACCCTATTATCAAACCTATGAACATTGGTAGTTAGAAGCCTTATCTATTTGATTGAGTTTTATGCATGTCTTAAGTGTGTGAGGTCCTTTAGGTCATCTTACTTGATCCATTTAGAAAACCATTAAAAACATTGAAGTTACCAGGCATCCTCGAGCTACAACCTAGAGGAGTTTCCTGGAGTGATAACAGATCTAACTTTGTCCTCTTTTCTTTTGAATGTGTATGTACACTAGACATCCAAATATTCTAAGATGACTGACTTCTGGTTTCTTGCTGGAAAAGACTTCTTCAGGTGTCATGTTCTCAAGTACTTTGTGTGGAGTACGGTTCTGTACATACACAACTATCCTGGCAGCTTCTGCCCATAGATGCATGGGAAGATCTTGATCATGAAGCATTGCCCTTGCAGCTTCCATGATCGTTCTATTCTTCCTTTCTGCAACCCCATTCTGTTGTGGATTATATGGAGTGGTCAACTCCCTCTTAATCCCTGAATCTCTGAATAATTCTTTGAATTCATTTGATGTGAATTATCCGCCATTGTCTGATCGAAAGGTTTTGATCTTCTTTTTTGTATGGTTCTCAATCAAGGCTTTGAATTCTTTGAACTTGCTGAATACTTAATCTTTGTTCTTCAAGAAGGATATCCATGTATTCCTAGAAAAATCATCAATGAAAGAAACATAGTATACATACCCACTCAAAGAACTGGATGACATCGGACCGCATTCAATTTGTATAGTCCTCCCTCTTGCTCTCCAATCACTACTGCATCATCTATAGTCTTTCCCTTTGGCCACATAAGGACTTGGCCATCTACAAATGCAACCCTTATGCCTTTTGCATCCAATGCAGATATGGAGAGGAGATTCTTCTTTAGTCCTGGTACAAACAAGACATCCTTTATCTTCATAGACTTTCCAGAGTCTAGTTTATAGGAGGATTCACCACTACCTTTTATTGGATACCGGTAGTCATCCACAAGTTTCAACTTGTGAAGTGACTTATGTTTGGACAGTTTCACAAAGGATTCTTTGAATCCTGTCATATGTTTGAAAGCTCCACTATCTATAAGCCAATCATTGCTTCCATGTGTAACAATTCCCGTGAGAACGGAAATCAAAACATATTCTTCATCACTTGAAGAATCATCACTTTCTTGTTTGATTATCTTTATGGAAGGTTCATCATCCTCTGCAGCATGAGCATGATGTCTTCTCTTATTTCCCTTCTTCTTGTGAGAGCCACTTTTATTTCTATGACAATCTCTGGTATAGTTTCCTTTCTCATCAAAAGTAAAATATTTGAGTTTAGATAGATCTCTGTTAGATATTCTCGGGTTATCTTTCTGGTGAGAATGATTACCTTTGGGATGATGATAGTCCCTTCTGCTTTTCTTGGAGTGTACTGTAAGAGCTTGATATTCACTTCCCATCTTTTCTTCTCGGACTACTATTAGAGCTTCTTCTTGTGAGCATTCCTCCCACAGTCTACTGAAGGTGACTAGCTTTCTTCTAGCACAAATCCCTTGAATGAAGGAGTCCCATGACCTAGGGAGACCATTCAAGGTGGTCATCACAATCTCTGCATTCACCACTTCCTCATCCACTGCTTCAAGTTATTCTTTGATCTGGGATACCCTTGTAAAGTATGACTGTATGGTCTCTACATTCTGGATCTTCACATTCTTCAACTGGTTCCTCAAAGTCATCTTCTGATTTATGTTCTTTCCTTCAAACAGCTTGGTCAAGGCTTCAAACATCTCTTTAGGTGTCTTTAGGGAGGACACCTATGGTATGAGGTGATCCTTGATTAATCCTCTTGGCCATGATTAAGTTCTTCTTGTGTAAGGCCTCAGCCTCATCTCCCTCTGGAAGTGGAACCTCTCCACTGATGTAGGAGTTCAATTCAATTTCTTCAAGAACTAGGGAGATCCTATACTTCCATGCTCGGAATTTATCAGCTCCCTTAAGCTTTTCATCAAGCTTGGTGTGATGGGACATCTTAACTGAGAACCTCAAATGGAAATACAAAAGATTTAGATCTTACCAATTTGAGAAGCTGAAACTGGATCTGGAGCTGGTCTTCTACAGTGTTGGTTTTCTGGTTCTAGGGAAAATTAGGGTTTGACTTTCCCGGAATTCTACCTAACCAAAAACCTTGATTTTTGTCTCTAAACTTTGATTTTGAGGAGGAGAGCAATCCTAGCATAGGCTCACTCAAAAATTCCTCTTCAGTGAAAATCCCTAATTTCCTAATGTAGTGGTAGGTCAAAAACTGAAAGTGCTCAAAATCAGATTCTGATTCGACAGAAAGATGTGCCCTTCAATGGAGAGTCATCCTAGCCTCCTTTTGCTAATGGATTGTGGAGAGAGACCCAAAAAGTAAGAATCCCTAGCTTCTGTAGCTGCACAATGTCTTCTTCTCAGGTTAGCTTTGATACCATGTTAGATTTTTATCATTTAAGCAATATGATCTTAAGATCTTAGCTGAGAGAATAACATGCACAAGAATCAATCACAAGAGACAATAGACACAAAGATTTTTCTTGGGGAAACCATAAAGGAGAAAACCCCGCAACTTCCTCAGAGATAGAATGAGCACCAATGGAAGCAGTAAAACCCAAAGACAAAAAGATGATCTCCAATAGTTGTTCTCTCTCTCACTTGAGTGAGATACTTCTCTCTCACCTATGCGCTATAGCTGAGTGAGTGTGTGTTTGAAATAGAGAGTCTCACTCTTTATTTATGCTAGTTTCTGACTTGACAATCACTTACCAAGGTCGACTTCTCTATGAGAGTCTAATAACCCTAGTGCCCCGAAACTATGGGGACTTTGACCCCTGATCAACCAGGAGGGTTAACCTCTATGACTTTACATGACTTGTTTACATTAATGATTCTCTAGATAGGAACAATGGGGATCAATGAAATACAATATATGAAATATACAAGTGAATACATTCCAAAGTTACAAATACATCAACAAAGCCATAGGAAGGTTTCAACGAGTTTTCGTCATTGGTATAGCAGGTTTCAATAAGTTTTGCTGACACTTTAAATCCATCGAAAGTTTTCAATGAGTTTTGCTGACACTTTAAATCCATCGAAAGTTTTCAATGAGTTTTGTCGACACGCTCAGAGGAACTCATCGTTTTTCTCTGACACTGTCGCAAAAACTCACATTTAATCACTGATGCTATCAAAAAAGTTTGGAGAAATATATCGACATGTATCGGCATTACGCGACAAGTTTTCGAGTTGGCGCTAAACAACGTTTTGACCCAACTGCATCAATGCTATTCAACAACTGTATTAATGACAGTTTTATCGATATATATATATACACAGTGCGTTGTTATTGATTTTTTACCGCAAACACCGTTTTGAAGAGCATCCAATCGCTGAAGGACATCTAAATCTTGTACTAAACCCAACACCGTGTTCACTTCTTTACAGGTAGGTGCATGAAATTGTACTTTTGTCTTTTTGTTCTTTTAGAGTTTGAAAGCTATATATATGTGGTAGACGTTTAGGGTTTTAGCGAGTTTTTACCGCGAGTAGCTTTTCCCCTCTCTTTTTCGTAGCCCTTTTCTTGATAGAAGAGAATCCATGGCCCTTGGAGTATTTTTTCATTGCAGTGAGCATATGGCTAGAGTCACCTAAAGAATGTTTTGAAGAGATCCTTGGCCTCATAACTGCTTTTGTGCCCTAGAATGCAATCCTGAGAGGGCATAGAGGTTTTTCACGGACCTTCTAGCCTGGTAGTCCATGGAATTTTTTCTCAGTTTTTGTCACACGGTTTTGGTTCTTATCCCAGCCAATGTTGTGAATATTTTAAACCCTGGAGACTTAGCATTGAGGTCACAATGGGCTAGATGCTTCATGGCCTGTGTGAGTCTCAGGTCATGCAGGTCAAGGGATGAGTATGCGGCAACGAAGAAACTCATGGCGGACTTATACCCTAAACCTTGCTACACTCCAGAGCCTTAGGAAATTTTCTCCTCAACCTATGTATACGTGAGGGTGCATTTCCTGTGACCCTTCCTAGGACTGACGCCATTATGCAGAAGTATTTCCAGGGTCTAGGACACAAACCAGATATTTGCAGTGCCTCAAAGATTCCTCTGTTTTTTTGTTTAAGCCATTGTCGTGTTTCACTAAGTTGTTCTTTTACCTTTGAGGGAAGTAGTGGGTAGAAACCTCGACACCTCAATGATTTTGAGCTTAATAAATGAAAGGTTGTAAGTAAAATTTGTGAACTCCTTAGACTTGGGTAAAATCAATTAACATTTATGCATGAAAGAACAAACAATAAAATGATCAGCTTTCAATGTGTTTTGACCTACTATTATTTTTTAGGAACAAGAAAAAGGACACATGATAACAACAAGGTGTAACTCATACAGTGGCATTTACACATGGGATGATGAATTTTCATTTAAACTTTGTAAGCACACACCCTTGTCACAAGCATAAAATGACTAAGCAACTTCTAAGAAGTTGCCTCTCTCCACCTCACAAAATTGTTTCTGAATGACCATCAATAGAATGGTCAATATAGCTCTGTTCTCCAATATAACATTAGACACTGATCACAATCTCCTTTTTTTTTAAGAATAGTGATTCAAATACTTTGCAGATTTTGCCTCTCATTTCAGGTCATTTCATTTTTGATACAAATGCATGTAGTTTTAAGTTATTTGAGATAACCACGATATTACTAAAACATCTCTCACCATGCTCATGTCACAGTTTCTATTCTCACCAATAAGGATTACCTCCCAAAGGACAGTTTGGAAATGATAAACTCACACCATGCCTAAAAAGTGTGGAAAGAAGAAAGCTAAATCCAGTGAGGTCGATTCAGATGTGGAGATCATCTCCGGGACCGAGATAAAATTTGAGGATACTCACGCGATTACAGGAGCTGACCAAGAGTTCAAATGGGGGGGATATATCACATGATTAGAGACCATAACGTCCCTGATGTTGGTCTAGAAGAAATGTCCTTATACCAAAACATTAAAAAAAACTCGGGCATTACCAAGGCCACTACACGCCCAGAGCTGTTCCCATGTTCGGAGGCTATCAGCTGGATTTTTCCCCAGATGAACCCTTCCACAATGATTATTTATAATATAGAGGGGGAAGATTTTTCTTCTTTCACTCGATCCTACATAACCTTGGCCTGCAAGTTGCCCCCTCCACAGGTTGACTGATGAGTGGGTCAAAAAAGTAGATTTGGATATTTTGGAGTGTGTCAAGAAGATGATAATAACAGGAATACAACTACGCCAAAAGGAAACTAGTGAATACGAGTCTGTAAGCTTACGACCCCCTTTCAAGATCATAGCCTTGATGTTGAATAGGATTTTTGGTCGGGCAAATGGAAAACTATATAAATTAAGTTGGATCCCGCTAATTTATCATGTGACTTTCGAAGGCACAATTTTCAACTGGGAAGATATCATATCGAGTAGATTGTCATCTTGTGTAGCTACTGCACAGGGAGGGATAACTCAGAGAAGGCCATAATTTTACATGGATTCCTACCTGATTGACTACATTCTGTACAGACACCCATTCGCCAAGCTCGGGTGCACCTAGACACACACAAAGACCCTTGTATATGCTGCTTATCAGATTCTTTGGGCGCATAGCTATGCAAGTTTCTACAAGCTTATATGTTAAGAGTTTTTTATGCCCCTATATGAGTTGATCTCCTCAAAGAGCCCAAATGCTTATCGAATAACACCATGGACGTCAGTTAAGAATATGGGGATTAATTTTTCTCTAAGGAAGGAACATACCTAAGGATGTATGGAGGCTCCAAAGCCTCGTCATTGCTGCCCAAATATGCCACGGACTATGTAGTCCATAAAGAAACAGTCAGGCAATTGTTCATAAATGGAGTAGGTAACTTCCTCTTTGACATAAAAAAGGGAACCTTCCTGCCATGCCCTTTTGAATAGGAAGTTACAATTTCACTAAAGTCAAAGGTGCTTCCGAGTTTGTAAAAGATTTGGAAAATTTTCACTTTCGGGAGAAGAGTTTCCATAGAAATGACAGTAGTGGTGTAACACCCCGGTTTTGACCCCGTTTGCATTAAAAATGTATATGATATATACATTGTAATTAATCATGGTGCGTAGCTACAGACAAAATCCCCACCATCGATTTAGCATTTTATGTTTCGGTGATTAAAAATCGTTGTCGATGGCATTTCGTGCTAGCCAAGCACATTATAATTTTGGACATCATCTAAATATGTAATTTAATTAAAAACCCACAACTAGATATGTCAATGAAACAAATAATGAGATCGAGGCATGATTTCCTAAGGATAAGGAGGGGGGTGTTTAACCTTGAGCCATTGGGTAAAATCCATGTGTCATGAGGAGAACCCATCTAGATGTTAAACACCTTTTTGTCTTACTCACCCCAGCCATTAAATTCTCTAGGAGTTAGTTGGAAAGTAATTACCTTGAGGGACGTGAGGCATGGGAAGCTGCAGAGGTGGGTGGAGTCGTCATTCCTGAGCAGGGTCGTAGGCTGTTTCCCACACGCATGCCCAAGGACAGATGGTTTGACCATCTTTTCCCTCACAAGGAGAGGAGTGGATTACTCCCTGGTGGTTGTTTTTTTTTCCCTCACGCAGGAGCTAATTACTCTCACACACTGTCAATTCTACTCTCACGTTGTTGATGTTGCACTCACGCGGTGAATTTCCTCAGTCCACCATCATCCATTTGCTCATGTGCATTTTAACAGTCTGACATCCTTTTTCTTCCACGGCTAGAGGATCGTTTTGGTAATGCAGAGCGGATTGGGAAGGAGACCATGATTTATGAGTGGGTGGTGAGCCATTTACACCCATGTGAAGCTATTGCTTAGTGGGTGAAATCGATTTTGGTCCAGGGGTTGTTTTTCCTTAGTTGGCACTTCTGATTTTAGATCCTATGATGTTTTCCTTCAAGCTAGAACTTGTATATTGTTGTGTATGCCTATTTTTGTTTTGGTATGAGCTAGTTTGGATTGGGATTGGGTCTGAACTAGCTTGATAAGTCTAGTGTAGGAAGGAACCTCACATACATATCTAGGGGGTTGGTTTTCTTCTTTGCACACCCCGAATAACACTGGAAAGGGAAGGCATAGCCCGAGGGACTAGGTAGCAGAGAAGGGGATGCTTCGTGGTGTTGGTTGTGTAGATGTTTTAGAAGCCATGATAGATATGGTGCATGTATCCATAGCTCGATGGTTGAGCTCACTAGCTTAGCAGTCATCCTTTCCAACTCCTTTGCAGTCTGATAAACCCATTTGTGTTGGCTTGGATGAGTTTTTGTTGTATTCTTGGCTATGTATGATCCTGCTAATGTTCTTTATTCCTTATGGGAATCAAGCCCAGCTCGGGGGTGGTAGTGTTGCTGAGAGATTGATGAGCACACTGGCCTATGGCTGGGTGGAACATTGCAGCGATGTAGCTGGTTGCGGGATAAGCATCTTGCAAGATAAGTATTCTTGTATATTTTATCTCTGCAATTGTATTTGTTTATTTAATGAAATGTGAACAAGATGAATGCTTGGATGAAATGTAAATGCTTCCGTTGTATATTGCATGTTTTATCCATTTGTGTATATTTTTAAGTTCAATGCATTTTATATCATGTTCATGGGACTTAAATTTCCCATATTTGATAGCATTATAGTCGCGTTCTCTCCCTAGTAGAGGGGTGGGGATGTGACAACGTGGTATCAGAGCCCATGTTGTAGCCTTGGGCCTCATTAGGCCAAGAAGAGAAGTGACAGAGGCAAGATTATCCTCTGGCCAACAGAGGAAAAATGAGAAAGACAATAAAAAATTTCAAAACATTTCGTAAGTGTTGGAAATTTTTATATATTGGGTTAGTTGGTCGAGTTCTGCCAATACAGTGTCGGCTGAACTGGTTGAGTTGAGTCGATGGTATGTTGAGCTGACAAAAAGAAGAGCAAAGGAAAACTTTTCAAAAAAATTCTAAGTGTTGAAAAATCAGGTAAACTTGGTGAGTTTCGTCGATACATAGATTGAGTTGGGTAAGTTTCGTCGACACACATCGGGAGAACTTGGCAAACTGAGCCGATGACAGGAAAAGAGACGGAAAAATTTTCAATTTTTTTCTAAGTATGAATATGTCGAAAAAACTTTGGGAGTTTTTTCGATGCATGTCGAATGAACTCAGTGAGTTTCGTTAATGCGTATTGAGCAAAAAAGGCAAGTTTTGTTGATGTGCGTTAGGCGAAAAAGTTGAGTTTTGTCGATGCCGAAGAAATAAAGAAAATTTTCTCAAAATTTTTCTAAGAGTCAAAAATTCCCATATCGGAAAGAAAATATGAGTTTTTTTATACATGTTGAGTGAACTCGGTAAGTTTTTCCGATACGTCGGAAAAGTTTAATGAGTTTTTCGATCGACAACAAAATGTGAGTTTTGTCGATACGTCGGATGAACTCGGCGAATTCTGCCGACATGTCGGAAGGAAACAACGATTTTTTCCGATTAGAAGGAAATGATGAGTTTTGCCGACGTGTCGGAACGAAAGGGTGAGTTGAGTCGTCATGTCGAAAAACTTTGGTGAGTTTGTCGATCGGGTGGAAAAGCTGAGTTGCTCTGAAATAGAGAATTTTTGCAGGTTTGCAGTGGGATTGCAGGGGCCATAAAGATAGAAAAATGGCAGTGTGTTTATGCGCCAGATTGCGTGAAATCAAAATATTTACAAAAAAAATGAGGGTGTTGCTCTCGACCCGCCCTACAAGCCCCCTTGACCCCCGTCATCCCCCCGAGACAGTCATTCTTTGTGAAAATGAAATTCTATGTTTTGAAAAAATTGTCAATATGATATTTTTCCAAATGAAGGTAAGTAATTATGAATTCCTGTGAATGTTATGTAGCTAACAATTGCATTTATTAACACATTTTTCATAATCATAGTAACCCTCAAAGGCAACATTCCAGATAGTGCAATTCAGTAAAGTTGGTTTTTGGCTCAGCCATGAGAACCTACGACATGTATGATGATGCACAAAACCCCAATGAGTATGAGGAAGATGTTATGGGAGAAAACATCTGAGTTGGGAATGCTGAGACAGAGTCTAATGGGAGAAGATGTCAAGATACTCCCCCAGATTTTGCAGCCACCGTGAGAAGCCTGAGGATGGAGATGCAAAGTTACAGGGCAGATAAAGAAAGATTGGTTAAGGCTCATGATGAGCAGAATCAACTGAATGCAACCATGCTGCAGAGCTTGATAGACATTCAAAGGAGGATGAACTCTGGGGACTAGACAGTAAGACTAGAAGGAAGTAAAAGCAATGCTAGAAGAAGAAAAAGATCTCATAGTGGGTCATATGACTTTGAAGGATCCACTGGTGGTTCAAGTTCTTCTTCTCACAAGAATAAGAAAAAGAGGCGCTACCAGAACCATTCATGTGATGAATTTAAGAAGGCAAGGCCGCCTATCTTCAATGGTGAGATAAAGAATGGTCAAGAAGCTAAAGCTTGGCTTCTTGGGATGAGAAAATATTTCCAAGTCCAAGACTACTCTGGAAATATGAAGGCTAGGGTAGCCATCTTCAATTTGACTGGAAGAGCATCCATATGGTGGGAGCACTTCAGCCAAGTGAAAAATATTAATGAAAGGAAGATTGTGTGGAAACAGTTCCAGAAGTATTTCAAGTAGAAGTACCTCTCTGACATGTAGTATGATGATAAGATTAAAGAGTTCCATGAGATGAGATTGGGACAACAGAACATGGAAGAGTATGCAAACAAGTTCCTAGAACTTTTGAGGTATGTCAAGTACATCAAAGATGAAAAAGTGAAAATCTAGCGTTTCCTGAGTGGATTGCATTAGCCTTACAAAGACAGAATTAAGTTTTATGAACCTAGAACTGTGGAAGAAGCAATAAAGAAAGCTAAGTATTGTTATGAACAAAGCAAAGGAAAACTTGATTATCATAAGACATGGAAGGACAAAAAGAATGAGAAGTCTAACCAAAGGAAGAAAGGTTTCAAACCTTTTAACTCCATGAATCAGCAGAAGCAACCATCCCAAGTTGAGAAGCAGCCAACCAGAGTGGTGGGAGAAAAGCCCAGAGATCCACAACAAAACAGAGAACCACTCCAATGTTGGAAATGTGGAGGACCCCACATGCGTCGGAATTGTCTACTTGAGAATGAGAATGAAAGGCCAACTTACAACATTCAAGAAGTAGAAACAGTGGGTCAAGTAGCAAGCGTTGTCCCTAGGATTTATGCAGCATTGGAGGACCGCTAGGCAGATCACCAGTCAACTGTGGTTGAAATTGCAGGTAAGATTGTTGAGCAATCTGTTTCTATTTTGATTGACCCTGGTTCTACTCACAGTTACATTACTCCTAGAGTAGTGGAGATTTGTGCTTTTAAGAAAGTAAAGCATAGCAAATCTTGGTTAGTTCAGCTCGCCACTGGAACTAAGAGAAAGGTTAGTGAAGTGGTAGAGAAATGTCCATTGGCTATGAATGGATTGGTCACTTGTGTGTATCTGAATGTTCTACCACTTGGTTCCTATGATGTTCTCATTGGAATGGATTGGTTATAAGCTCACAGGGTAAATCTTGACTGTTATAATAAGACTTTCGAATGCATGGATGAAGAAGGGAACGCAAGAGTTGTAAGAGGCATTCAAAAGGTGATTTCTGTG
Organism: Pseudotsuga menziesii; assembly: GCA_001517045.1. Classification (NCBI taxonomy): domain Eukaryota; kingdom Viridiplantae; phylum Streptophyta; class Pinopsida; order Pinales; family Pinaceae; genus Pseudotsuga; species Pseudotsuga menziesii. The sequence goes on along the minus strand of LPNX010221512.1, from coordinate 338,948 downwards.
AGGCATATTTCATAAATGCAGTTGAATAATTTCTGTAGGAAAGGTTGTCAGTTGTATGGAACTCATATTTTGGAGGCAACAAAGAATGAAACTCCTAGGTTGGAGGAATTTCATGTGTTGCAGGAATTTAAGGATGTGTTTCCTAATGAGATTCCAGGGCTTCCTCCAAAGAGAGACATTGATTTCACGATTGAACTTGTGCCGAGAGCAGCACCAGTGTCCAAGACACCCTACAGGATGAGCACACTATAAATGCTATAGCTGAAGATGCAGCTGCAAGAGTTGTTGGAGAAGAAGTATATAAGGCCGAGTGTGTCTCCTTAGGGAGCACTAGTTCTGTTTGTAAAGAAGAAAGATGGCACACTAAGGTTGTGTATTGATTACAGACAGTTGAACAAAGTCACTGTGAAGAATAAATACCCATTGCCTAGGATTAATGACCTCTTTGATCAAATGAGAGGAGCAAAGGTATTTTCCAAGATTGACTTGAGGCCTGGTTAGCATCAGGTAAGAATCAAGGATGAAGACATTCATAAGACAACCTTCAGAACAAGGTATGGACATTATGAGTTTGTAGTGGTACCATTCGGTCTCACAAATGCACCAGCTACATTTATGTGCCTTATGAATAATGTCTTCAGCAGGTATTTGGACAAGTTTGTTCTTGTTTTCCTTTATGACATTCTTATTTATTCTAAGAATGAGGAAGAGCATGAAGAACATCTGAGATTGACATTGCAATTGCTCAGGGAGCATAAGCTGTATGCAAAGCTGAGGAAGTGTGACTTCTATAAGGATAGGATTCACTATTTGGGTCATATTATCTCAAATGAAGGAATATTTGTAGACCCTGAGAAGATTGAGGCCATTGTGAATTGGCCTACTCCAATAAATGTGATAGATGTAAGATCTTTTATGGGACTTGTAGGATACTACATGAGATTCATTGAAGGATTCTCCAAGGTTGCACATCCAGTCACTTCTTTGCAAAAGAAGGGAATGAAGTTTGAATGGACACTGAGGTGTGAATAAAGCTTCCAACAGTTGAAGAATCTTCTCACATGTGCACCAGTCTTGAAGATTGTAGACCCGGAAAAAGATTTTTGTGGTGTTTATTGATGCATGTGGTCAAGGGCTTGGAGGAGTCCTTATGCAAGACAACCATGTGATATGTTATGAGTCAATAAAGTTGAAGGAGCATGAGAAGAACTATGTTACTCATGATCTAGAACTTGCAGCCATAGTACATGATCTCAAGATGTGGAGGCATTACTTGATGGGTAGAAGATTTGAGCTAAGGACAGACCATTGTGGTCTGAAGTATTTGTTTGATCAACCTACTCTAAATGCTAGGCAAGCGAGATGGTTGGAGTTTTCATGTGAGTTTGATTTTGAAATCAAACACATAAAAGGAAAAGCGAATAATGCAGCTGACGCACTCAGCGGGAAGGTGCACGAAATGTATGTGGCATCTTTTAGTATTTTCCAGTCAGATTTGAGGCATCAGATTGTTAATCATGTTGTTGAAGATGAATTGTATGCTCAGGTTAAGGAAAAGTTACAACAGCAAAGCCTTGAAAAGAAGTATGAGGGATATAAATTGGAAGAAGATGTACTTCTTACCTATAAGGACAAAATCTATATTCCAAATGTAGTGGATTTGAGGAGAGTTGTTATGGATGAGATCCATCAAGCTCCATATTCTGGTCACCTCGGATATCAAAAGACAATTGCTACAGCTAGAAAGCAGTACTTTTGGCCAGGAATGAAAAAGGACATGGCTGAATATATTTCCAGGTGCATAAAATTTCAGTAGGTGAAGGTTGAGCATCAACACCCAGCAGGTTTGTTGCAGCCTTTGCCAGTTCCAGAATGGAAATGGGAAGTTATTTCCATGGACTTTATTGCGGGATTGCCAATGACTTAGAGACAATATGATTCCATCACGGTTGTGGTGCACAAGTCGACAAAGGCAAAACATTTCATACCGGTTAAGTCCACACGTAAGACTGATGACATTGCAAAAATCTTCATGAAGGAGATTTTCAAATTGCATGGATTGCCTAAGGCGATAGTCTCTGACAGAGATGTCAAGTTCACTTCCAATTTCTAGAAGGGTTTGTTTGCAGATTTGGGTACAAAGCTAAACTTTAGCACTGCCTACCATCCTCAAACTGATGGTCAAACAGAGAGAATCAATCAAGTGCTTGAATACATGCTTCGCGTGTATGTGATGGGCAAAGCAACTAAGTGGGATGATTATTTACACTTGGTAGAATTTGCATATAACAATGGACAACAAGCATCCTTGGGGATGAGCCCATATGAATCTTTGTATGGCAGAAAGTGTAGGACACTAGTGACATGGGATAATCCAGTGAACAGGATTGTGCTTGGGCTAGAATTGATCAAGGAGATGGAGCAAGAGGTAGTAAAGATCAGGCAGAATCATTGTAATTATATTATAAATAGAGGTAGAGGGTAGAATAGAAGGACTTTTCGCTGGCAAAAGAATGTTGGATTATTTATAATAAGAACTGATTTTTTTTGCTAATAAAGGACATATTTGCTAGAAAAGGACTGCATGAGATTTTGCATGGATTATGTGGATTTTTAAATGTGGAATTACTTCTATTTAGTTTCCATACAACTGTGAGAATGTTCTGACTTTTATGAATTATTTCTTTAATGATGAATGGTTTTGCTTTCTGTATAAAATTGTGTGCATAAATTAAGCAATGAATACTTTATTATTTCAATGCTATCTTTGATAATCTTTCTGTTGTAACTATGCGTATGGAATTGGAATAGTTATCTGCGAGATTCATTATGAATAATTACAGTATATTGCTCTATTGCTTTTAGATTTGCTCCCATACGGGGATAGAATAAATTAGAATATAATAAATTTGCTTAGATTTAGATTTATAGAAGTGATTGAGTAACAAGAATGATAAGACGAGAGGTAAGAACCTATGCATCACTTGTGAGGTTCTTGTTCATTAGTCACCTACATTTAGCTTATGCATCACCATTTCATTCATTTAAAGAAAATTACATAAACAATGGATCGGGCCGTAACCATTAAAGACTAAAAACAACTTTAGACCTATGGTAGTTGGACCGTTAACTGGACGGGTTCCCCATACTAAACAGTGGATGATCTAGTTGGGATGGATTATCGGGGAGAATCCCTACTGTCGGTACCTGGGAATTTTCCAGGCATTAACACAAGCTCATTATTTAAGTGAGCCCACCCATAGACCCACATACTGGAAGTTTTTTCCACATCTTGATTGCACTTAGTGCAATCTTTAAAGAAAGACATCAGTGGAGAGCTCACAAAAAATAACAATTTCCATTCAAAGCAGTTCCAAAGTTCAACACACAACAAAAGCATTCAATGCGCATTCACGAGTTCCATATCGCAGTAGTAGCCTTATGGTTCCTCCACAAGTAGTCATCGTTCACCAGGAAGAGAGGTCACAGGTTGTGTTCTCTAATGTAAAAGGATAAGACTCTCCCTTGCTGCACGTGTTTCTCCATCTTTATGAGCACTTTCCCTAGCCATGCTCAAACATGTGGCATATATGATATATTTTTCAAAGCTGAAGGAAAATTCTTAAAGTATCTCTTCTCCTAGTTTGGTTAGCAGAGATGCTCATAGGTACGAATACTTGCACATATATCCACGGTGCAGACAAATAAAATAAGCAAATGATCAAACGCTTCTTCAACATGCACATTCATATATAAGAATATACATCAGTCATGTTGGCTAGATCATTGTGGTTGCATGTATGGAGTAGAGTAGTGGGTATTGTGAGAAATGTGAGGACACACAAAAATAACTAGTGTATAGGCAATGTTTCATGCACATACAGACTGGATTAGGGTTTCACAAATCTCCAAAAATGTCGAGGGCATTAAAATACACAGAGCATACTAAGCATTCAAATATTCCAGAGAGGACAATACAGTGGTATGTCTGAGCAGGTGGTAGGTCGGTAGGTGTAGATCTATAACATATAGAGAGTAAAATCCTGAAGGAAAAAAAGAATAAAGACACAACATACACATGGATTGAAAATGACCTGAAAATAATGATTACCTTCATAAATTAGTAGGAGGGTAGCAACATCATGAGAAACGTTATAGTCAATACTCCAGGGCTGAGCATGAATATGGTAAATCTGATGGGACAGAGGTAATGCCAAAGCCTAAGCTCTGACACCACTGTTAAATGCCTCAATTAGGTAGATATATCATTGGATGAACACAAGCCAAATGCAAGAAGACAATCCACACAAACACGAGAAAGATAGGTGTGAAAGCGTATTAATTTCCATTCATTAAATGTGTATTTATACAAATAAGAATGTCCCTTGGGTTCATCGCCCCTCTTGGATGATTCTCGGTCTTCCTTACACATTCATATTCCTCACACTAAGGATTAGACTCCAACAAAAACAAACTAGGTTAGGAAAGATGTTAAAAAATCAAAGACATGGGATGCCAAATTGGATAATCTTTGTTGATAATGATAAGAAGAATATTCAAAATGGGATTTTGAGAAAATATATTAAAGACAATTATATTTTTTGTTTGGATATATTTTCTTTAACTATTAGTGCCGTCCAATTAATATCAAAGTAGAAAGTCATTGACACTAAGGTTAAGAGCTTTGTCTATTGTCATGTTTGAAGTCTTACTTGTATAAGTATAATGGCCCACAAAAATACCAAGAAAAAACAAACTTTGGTAGAATAATATGAGCACCCCCACTTTCCCAATGAAACAATCTCTCCACAAAGAAATTTATACTTATCCTTAGATGCATATAAGTGAAAGACAATAACATAAAAATAAACAAGTAGTTATCCTTAGATTCACAAGGACAATAACATAAAAATAAAGCCCAAGTGTTGTATTGATGTAATTTGTTTTCTTTCGCAAGAAAAGACAAATCTCAACTTAATTGCACCCCATCGTGCTTGTAAATTATTCGAAGACAAGTCATGCCATATGTTTAAAACCAATGTCCTTTATTCTATAAAAGTTTTTTTGGTCAACGGGGTAAGGGAATTATTCAAGGTCATAATTTCTCATCGAGTGGGGTATATATTTATATTATGAATCAGATATGTTTAGGTGATAAAGTTTGAAAAAACCTAACATATTTTAATTAGAGAAATTTGAATTAAAAAATATATTAATTCATAGGGAAAAGTTATTTAGAGTATGAGTTGTTTAGTTGATTGTTAGGGAATTTATACCCAAACAAAAAGATTATTATTGATAAATAATTTAATTTTTGAATTCAAAGTGACAAAAAATCTAAACAAAGATTGTTTTTAGATATGCTAAACATAATTATGTAAAAATTATTATAACATAAAAACTAAAGACAACAGACAAAAAATCTAAACAAAGATTGTCTTTAGACATGCTAAACATAATTATGTTAAAACTATTATAACATAAAAACCAAAGACAACAGGGTCAAACTAGGTAATTGTGTCTTCATCTCAAAGTGAAACTATAGGTACCTCTTTCGCAGGAGCAGGCTTGAGATCATTTTCCGTGAATTCCATATTGGCAGTAACCTTGTTTATCTCGGAATCTAGGCTTTGAATCTAGTCTCAAGCCTCGTCCAAATGCAACAATAATTCTTGGTGCTTAATCTTGTTTTCCATCAAAGCTTTACCTAAGAGAGCCTTCATTTACCAGTATAAGGCAACTTAGTTAAATATTTCGTATCTTTAGACCCGGTTGAGTCAACAACTTGAACCCAAGGGTTTATTTCATCCTCTATATCCTCATGGTGGGTATACTCCATCTACGTTTTCTCCTAGACCTCATTTCCTTTAATTCCCTTTCGGATTACAACGAGGGTGTACTTCTAGTAAATTGGTTTTTGCTTTTGCTGCTTCTTTCATAGGTCCAACTTGTAGACCAACCTAGTTTCTCTTGGTACATCGTTGGCCTTGAAATCCACTTGCTATCATTGGAAAGGGCTTAAATGAGTTAATCACATAGAGGAGGGTAGTCAGTTATGAGTAGAATTGAGACCAAGCCTTGGCTGCAAGATAGAGTCATTATATACAATTAACCTCAAGCTTGACTCAATGCCCTCTCTTAGTAATGAGACAAGTCTAACCCCTCCTGCTGTCATAAGAATGAGTCAGATATAATCTTGTCAAGCATAGAACCCCAACATAAATTCATGCATATTAGGGAATGATTACATGAGTTTCCATGTATAAAGTTGGTCCTAGGTTGGAAGTTTCCAGTTGTGAATGCCATTCACATAACCATTATCTCCCACTAACTGCGATAACCTTCTCTATATCATCATCATGGAAAAAACCATCATAGGAGAAGCATGATTACCATATATGGGTGTGAACCATCTCTTCTCACGATGATGAAGGACTGCCATGATCTAGGTAGCGCCAACCTTGTCGCAAATCAACATACCCTCTTTTCCACTGTCATTTCCTTGCTCAAGCGCGTGTCGTATGGAGACATCATGTGAAGTAGGACCTAATACATCTTGCCCTTGGCATGGGCACAAGGACGTGGCACCATTATGCATCTCTACCACTCCATCTAGGTGATTTAAAAAACTTTATCGTGTTTAGTTTGGTGGTTAAGAGGATAAATTTTATCCTTCCCACCTAAATTGAAATCACACTTTATCATGTTCACTCTTTTAAAACTCTTCATAAATCATAAAAAAATATCTCACTTATTTAAAAACTAAAAAAATATAATAAAATTAAATATTTACAAAACCCTTACTCTTATATAAAATAAATATTTATATATAAATAAATTATTCTAATCATTCTACATAATTTTAATTTTAATATTTATTATTAAAAAATATCTCATATAGTAAAACAAAGTAATAAGTATAATTTAATACTCGATCCTTGAAAAGGCTACATCTTAACTCTACATAAACATGACTAACACCTAACAAAGAATCACAACTAAGACGTAACAAGTATAAATCTACAATCTATAATTTTGATAATCAACCTTTAAAGAGGCTCCATATTGACTTTACTAATCATGACTTGCACCTAACAACAAAGAATCTAGACCAGTGTGTGCTTTTATATTGTACATGACATTAATCATTTAGGTTTAGGTTAGTGTGAGGCCTTTTGTGGTTGGTTTTCACAAAATATTATTAAATAATGTGTGTTTGTTATATTAAATTAATATTTTTTTTTGGTGAAATATGTATTTAATAGAAATTTATTGAAATTTCAAGAATAGTATTAGAGATAAAAATTTAAGGTTGATATATTAATATATTCAATAATTCAACATGGCATTGGCCAAAAATGATCTTGGTCACAAAGATAAAACTCATTCTTTCAAGCACCTCGACTCAAACCAATTGAGAAGATCAACTAAAATTAAGTGGTTGAACATTGAAAATGCTGAAACAATTTTATTGTATACACGATATTTAACCAGTGTCCAGTATAATAACCATAACATAAGAGTGCCTTGATGAATTTAAGCTGATATATGCAAATACATATCAATAATGAACAACCAAACTATAGAAAAAAACTATAACATTAAGGATTACAACAATGTATATGTTGTATATGTTATTGCAGGTATAAAGAGAATTATATAATTGGTAAGAATCAAAGTAGTATAAAAAAACATTTATGACTCAAGTGTATAATACTTCTTTCATTAAAGTGTGAACTTATAACTTGGTCCAAATTAATGAGAAAACTCTAAAAAATCAATATTTTTAGCAATAAAAATTGAACTTTTAAATTAGAAATTTATAATAATTTTAACATTGTATAATTTAAAGTTTTTTTTTAACCTAAATACAAAGTTAGGTCAACAACTCATAAATAAATTTGTTGCATTGAAGAGGCGAATTTTACATCCCAGTAGGGAGAGACGTGTAAGTCCTTCTGTGCTCATCCTAGAGCTGACACGTATCTTTTATAAAAATAAATAAAATGTGATAAAAAAATAACATATCAGCTCAATTAAGCTTTAAAATATTTTTCAGAACCACATACATACGATTACAAATTAAAACCATAAACATTCCGTTCACATTTCCTCAACATTTTCACTCTAAAAAGGGCGTTTGCACTTAGATAGATTTAATCCCTTTAGGCGCTTGGTAGATCCTTTTTAAGATGGATCTATGTTGGTTAACGTCAAACTCAAAAAATAATACCTGAGTGGGCCTAATGGTTAAGAACATGTGTTATCTTCTTGGAGGTCACAGGTTCAAAACTAGTAGGGGGTAGGGTTGTTCATTGGCCCGTTGTGACAAGGCTCGAAGGGTAGGCAACTCTTGGGATAGAAGCTCACCCTGGTAGGATTTGAGACGTATTGACCCCTGCTAAGTCACAAGTTACTGGTATAACTCTTGAAAAATTGCTATTCCTATGGTCTAAAAAAAACATAAAACTCAATAAAAACTAAACTTTTCAAATACCTTATAAACAATTTATTTTCTTACAAATTACAACACTTAGATTTATTCTCAGTACTTGTTGGCTAGGGTTTGATCCCTAGTCGCCATTCAACATCCATTTGTCTTACCAGTGGTGAACTTTTTACTAGTTCATTCAGACTTTTGGCTGCGAGATGATGGGGTTTTGTCCACATGTTTGCATTTTTCTGTTGGCTCTTTTTGGAGCAGTTTGTACATAACCCCAATGCTTCTTTGGCTGGGGTTTGGTTCTGGGTAGGTGCTCAGGTTGTTGAGCAGTGTTTGTGGTTTTTTTTTGCTTTGGTTGGGAGCCTCGCCCTGGTTACTCAGGTTGTTGAGCACTGTTTGTGGGTATTGAGCACTGTTTGAGGGTTTTGAACTTTGTATGTGGGTTTTCATTGGATATGATACCTAGTATCATAGATGTGTATCTTGTTACCTTTGATTTTATGACCAGCATATGCAGGAATGGCACTGTTTTTCCAAGAAAAGATAAACCCTTTCCAAGCTCTTTGAGCATAGAAATATAACTTTAAAGCAAACTAATTAATTCTCTTCTTTAGGTCCGATAGACCAAAGTTTGGTCTCAGGGGACGTTAACCATCATCATCATTATCAAGGAACTTCTATTTTTCTTCTCGAAAAAAATTATTCCCATAAACACATTATAAGATTATAACTCTTGAAAAATTGTTATTCCCATGGTCTAAAAAACATAAAACTCAATAAAACTAAACTTTTCCAATACCTTACAAACAATTTTTATTTTTTTATTTTTTTCCAGAGGAAAAAATACCAGACCTTGTTATTCTATTGAATCAAAGGACATCATATACAATCAACTAGAGATGGCAACCATCAACAAAGATAACAGAGGGACCACCAGTACACGATAGCAAAACCCCAACATCCAAAACATGGGCAATATGGCCACAAAGCCTATAGAGATACAGGCTTTTATCATCACTCCTGTAAAAACAGGTCAGATTTGTAATAACAATCATAAATGACAAGAAGCATATAAATCATGAGCATAAGAAGAAGACTAAGGGTCTCTTCATGAGTCTGCTAGGATCACATGTCATAACTAAACAAGAAATGTGCATAAAAGAGAGGGCTAAAACCCAACACATGCTAATATAGCTGAAAGTTACCATGATCAATGATCATACCATTTAGAGATTCCATGTAATTTCCGAATCATGATTCAAGAGAAAGAGCCTTTTTTGAGAGACTGTCAGCCATCTGATTATGCTCACGAAAGATGTGCTTCATGGTCACATTTGGATAGAAAAGCAGGAGATTTTGAATGTCATCACACCAATGACTCAGATGTGGTAAGTTCAGTGAGCCCATTCCGTTTGCCCATGAGATGATGATAAGGGAATCACCAAATATAGAGTGTAAAGGGATCCCCATTAGATTTGTCACGGAGAGAAGAGTCCATAAAGCCAACAATTCTGATCTAGTATTAGTACTACTACCGCAGCCCAGAGAGAAGTACAAACATTGAGAGCAGCTCAAATGTATCACATATTCTGCACCCCCGATGTTTCCAACAGCTGCTCCGTAAAAAACACCACATGGATAGTTGATCAGTGGAGGCATACCAATGATTTTGATTTTTTTCCTCTTTTTAGGCACAATAAAGAGGTGCATGAGAGATTCTGTCTGGAGAAAGATAGCATAAACAGAAGGATGTTTTTCCTCAAAGATGCATCCATTTCTATGTTTCCAAATAGTCCAGAAGATGAAAAGAGGCAAGTAGAGCACAACAAAATCAATTAGATGAGACCAAAACCAATATTCGAGGTACAATCAAATAAAATCTTTGTAAAAAAAACAAATGCCAAAGTACTCAAAATTACTTCAAAAGCTTTCTTAGTAAATAGACAGTCCAAACAACAATTTATTTTTTTACAAATTACAATACTCAAATTACATCAAACAACAATTTATTTTTTTACAAATTACAACACTCAAATTACATCAAATTAACATCTTATAATTTATTCTCATAAACATATTCCTCAATATAAATATTCCTATTACCAAGGGCCCATTCAATGATCATTTAATTAATCTTATAATGCATATCTTTGAACCCACTTAATCTCACTATTTTATAACGGTTCCTTATTTTCAACGAGTCCTTCTATGATCGTTCCTTATTTTCAACGACTCCTTTTCTGCTCGTTTTTTTATGAGAAATTAATTGCATGTGGGTTCTAGACAATAATAGGAAGGGTAAATTTATTGTTCTAAGTGCATGCATGGCAGGTGAGAGATCAAAGGCCATATTTACACTTTGAGAGGTTTAGGTGAGGCTTCATCTATGTGAAGCATTTAAGCATTAATTTATTAAAGACAATCTTAATTGTTATATTTATATTTAGTGTTTGACTATTATCTTCAGTCATTATTTTCAATCAAAAGAAATATATTTATAGGGTTATTATTTTCAATAAAAAAACAAATTCATCATCTTCAATTATTTTAAAGACTTTTTAAAATTTTAAATAAATTTCAAATAATTAACATAAAAATTGTTTCCTTCTTAATTGAATTTAAATTTGATTTTGTAATATTTTCATGAAAAATCTAATTTAATTTTGATATTATCATCCATTCAAATTTTAAATATAATTAAATATAACATACCATACACCCATTCCAATTTTAATTCAATGAAAATTCCAATTCCAATTCCAATTTTGACATTTGAACAACCCAAAAATGCACCCTTTAAAAATCCACTGAACATTGAGCCAACAACCAATAGCCCAACGAACGAGCATTGTTAAGCTATATGCAATTTTTGCCCAAATGCATAGTCAAGAGCAGCTGGTATATTAAATGCCATTGATGGAATGCACTACCTATCAAGTTTTCCACCAGTCACTCCACCGTCCTCTCAACTAAAACACGGGAGTTTTAAAAGGCCATATCGGCGGGTTCACTCTATCTTTCTACCTTTCTTATATATTTGCATACAGCTTTTTCTGACTGCTGCTGCCTGTAATTTTATTAACCAGTAGTAGTTCATCCAGTACACCTGCCCGGCACAGTACTCCTTCTCCAAGGTCCTATTTTTCAACGTTTTCACCACAGATCCAATCCACCTGTGTCTCACACACTCTGCCTTTTCAGTCTACCCTTTGGGATCCCATAATCCTGAGCTCATTTTCATCTTCTCATAAGCCATTTCGCATATACCCAGGTGCTCATTTTCACTTTTCATAAACACCCATCTGCTCGTTTGTCTACATTGTCGGAGCCCAGGAACTGATTTTTCCTACTGTTTTCTTACCAGGCTCATAGCTTTCCCATTTTTCTAAGCCAACCAAGATCTGATTTTGTTCAAGCCCATCAGCTATCTCATTCTTCCATGAAACCGGAGGGCTTATGTATGCAACAATTAGTACATTGCAGGTGCTACTGAGTATGAGGGTGGATTTCTTTCAATTGCAGGAAAATTGATCAGTTGCCGGGCTGAATAGTTCGTGTGTGAAATGTTATGTCAGCACAAATGAACAGGCGTGTGCGACCTATTCAGGTGGGTCTCTGTCAGTTATTTGGGATTTTTTTCTTAGTTTCCCGTCTTTATTCTTTGTTTTCCATCAGGGTTTCTCTTGGTATGTTTTTATGGGTTTATATATTCCGGATTAATGCCTGTAAAAATCTTTTTAATGTGCTCAGAGTAAAATCTGTTGAAAAGAGTGGGTTGTAACTCGTTACTACTCTTTATGCCTGATTTCAATATTTTGTAAATGTTGTTTTGAGATCAGTATAAAAATAGTGTTAGGGAGACTGAATGGTAGTATAAAAAATGTTAGATCGTGTACCCTTTTGTCATAGCTTTTAGATTTCGAGCTGGCTAACCCCAGGGCTCACACTTAACTCCATGCTTATTACGCGCCCACAGTCTCACCATGGCACGAGAGATCTGCAAAGCTAAAGCCATGTCATCTTCTTTTGGTTACCACACTGTACTCAGCTTTCATGCTTGCCAATGATAGAGTGGATTGCTTCTGACTGCTCCAACTTACAATGCTACTGCACAGATTAAATACATAACCTGTGATTAACTAAATTTTGATATCACCCTTCCGATTCTGTATCTTTGTATTCCAGCAAATCAGGTTGTTAGTCACCGCAGCCATCATAGCTTATGCCATAATTAGCTGTTTCCTAGATATTTGAAGGTCCTTTTTCACAATGATCTGATACTATCGACTTGGATCTGATGTGCCAATGTATCCCACTGCATCCCACTGCGTGTGTGATTTCTAGCCCTATAAAAGCCATCAAGTCCATATTCTGACAGCACTATAACACGGGTCTTTTTTCATTTGCTTCCACTCGTCATCAATCGGCTGACTCAACAACTATGGTAGTTTCACACCAAGCTCATTTACCATTTCGTTCATGCTGAGTCGCTGAGCACATGAATATAAATACAGGATACCTTGAAACATATGATTGTGTGCAAAAGATGGGCAGGATTGCCAATTTCCACTCGTCATCAATCGGCTGACTCAACAACTATGATAGTTTCACACCAAGCTCATTTACCATTTCGTTCATGCTGAGTCGCTGAGCACATGAATATAAATACAGGATACCTTGAAAAATATGATTGTGTGCAAAAGAGGGGTAACAGTGTAAGTGTAATGATAACTGATCCATGGAACATAGAACGCAGTGGCTTAGTCATAAAAAAACAACCAAAGATGGGCAGGATTGCCAACTTTCTAGTGAATCTTTTTTTGCATTCAATTTTTTTTGTTTTGAAGGGGGGCATGGGGTTTTTTGCTTTCAATTTTTTTTGTTTTGAAGGGGAGCATGGGGAAAAATTGAACGTGAAACATAAAATAGCAACAACCTATTAATAAGATTTTTATATTTGATACATTGATAATGTTTTTCTCCTAAAGAATGTGTCATGATTGGAGTTAATCTAATAGTTAATTTAATAGCTATCCAATATAACTGCGATTAGAGTTGAAGTTAAGCTACTAGTTGTATAATAATTGGAGTTAAGCTAATAATTGTATCTAATAGTTAATTTAAAAGTTAATATATCAGCGATTGCAGTTCAAGTAAAAGTCGTGATTGGAGTTGAAGTTAAGCTAAAGTTGTATCATCTAATAGTTGTATCTAATAATTGAATGGTTGTATCTAATAATTGAATTGTTGTATCATCTAATAGTTGTATCTAATAATTGAATTGTTGTATCATCATGATTGGAGTCTTAAACTTTTAATTACCTGGTTGAAGTTGAAGTTTAATTTTTCCAACTATCACGAACTATACTTATTACATGTTAAACTAAGTTATATTTTATTTTTTTGAAATTGTTAATTATGAATTTTGAACGACGCCCATATAATCAATCTGGACAGTACATTTGTCTCATTCTCGTCCATAGATGAAAAAGCATAGATGGTAGTTCACCCCAAAATTCTAAGATATAAATGCCTATTAGCATAATCATATATTTAAGATCACATTTTACTCATAAGTGATTACATAATGCAAGTAGTAATATCCTTTATAAATGAGGCTAATACATATATATCCAAAATTAGAATTAAATTAGAATTATATACGAGGCTACAAGTACAATGCTACATCAACATGCATCAAACTATGAACAATGAACATGGAAATAAAAAAATAGCTCAAACTAGTAAATACTAAAGAGTAAAGAGTAATAGTTATCACCCTCATCTTCATAATTGACGCAGACACGACCTGGATGGGTCGGATGTAGATCAGTGTAACTGTACACAACTAATGCACAAACAATCACACCCGCAACACATAAACTTGCCAAGAAGTATGACTTTCAATTAAATGAAACAATCTCTTTACAGAGGAAATTACAATGCGAGTATAAGCTTGAGTTAGTTGGAATGAACATCGACCAATTACTCTTAACTCTTAGAATTATCTTCGAAAGCCTTTGCACTGAAAGGTTTCTTCAGGTTTTCTAGCCCCAAAAGACTTTAAGAGATCTCTTTCTCTGATCATCAATTGGTATTTATAACTATTCTTTGGTTCTCAGTCCTTCGGCTCTTCCTTTAGAAGTTTCACATACTCCTAGGCTTCGGCATGCTCCATTAAATACTTCACGTGCCTCCTCTTAGCAGGTTTTGCCACCTGCCCTTCTGTAACAACCACCATAATTGCCTTGCAACTGTCCAACTACTCCAACGACTTTGCGCTTTGAGATCATGGTTGAATAGTCGATCGTCACATAACTGTCATCGTCGGTTCGACTGACGATTTCTTCCCTTGCCTGGTTGGTATCCTCGTCAACCCTTCGTTGGCCTTCCTATTGTTCTGTCATTTGCCGTCGACAACTCCTGGTTGGAATCTTTGCGACTTACTTTGATCTCTCCTCCTCGATCTTCACCCATAACACTAGAGGTCGTCGATTGCCCTTCGGGCGTCCTCGTCGTTTATTTGCCACTGTTTATCATGGGCCCTGATGCCCCTGCATCATTAATCCTCTTGAAAAATAGAAGAAGAAACACACTCAACAGTGGAATGTGGCGTGGAAGAAAAAAAACCAATTCCACTTCTAGGTTCCTCAATATTCAAGGCAGTAAGAAGGGGGACCAAGTCAAAACTAAAGTTTAAAAAAAAATGTTTTAAACTGTCGAGGGGCATTTTTGTTTTTGAAAACGCGTCATACGGACGCCATCTGTACTGGAAATAAAGGAAACATGTTTTCGAGCCATATGGTATGCGTTTTCGAGTTTTCACTAGGAAACGACATGGAAACGGAGGGGTGGTCACGTGTTCTACAACATAGTTGGGTTCTTTCTCTAAAGCTTCTTCATAATTGTAGGTTTGAATCTTTGCACAAAAGATGGAGTTAATTTTTAGAAAGCAAATGCTAGATATATGCATAGTGAAGTGTTAGCAGGTCAGTTTGTAGTTGGTGGGAATTAAGATGCATTTTGAGGCCCGAGTTCATTCAGTTTCCTTGTTTACTATTCGTCTTTCCATGGATAATAAATGCTTCATTTAACCCAAGTTTTGCAACAGGTCTTCCTTGCCCCAAATTCTATTGTAGCATTAGCTAAACTAGATTATGGTGTGCATAAGATATTCTCCTTTGATATTTTAAAAACGAGTTTGAAATATATCTTGAGCAAGTTCTAGAAGACATGGTTTCTCAATTGAAGTGGTTTTCATAACAAATGCTTTGGTAGGATGAATGTTAAAATAATTAGCTTTTGCAATTTCCAAAGAAGTTTGTCAAGAATATTTTTATTAGCACTCGATTCTCCTAGATCAACCTTTTAAGCATCTTGTTGCGATTGACTGAATTTCTTCAACCAAGACATTGATAAGCAAATTGTTTTCTTCTTTGTTCCATTTTGTAGAGCTCTATAATATAGAGTAGTTTGAATAAAAGCGAATAGAGTAATTATTTTAAAATAATATTATATTTTTTATTTGTAAATTGGAACTGTTCTGCAGTGACATGTAAATTTGTAAAGGTAGCAAGATCACTTCAATGTTTTTGGAATGAATATAGTTATTTTAAATCAAGTTAAGATGATGCATGTTGAAGTTTTTGTTTATAATCGATCCATAAAGATGCGAAAATCTGAAATAAAATCAAGGTAACTTCAATGCAATTGTAGATTCTAAATGTCTGCTTTAAATTGTGGAAGGAAATAAGAGAATTTGTAATGCCAGAGTTTAAGTAGCTATAGAAGTTATAGTTATTTCTTTTAACTTGCTATTTTGGAAAATAAAGGCCAAAATGTATTTTTCAAATAGAAAATCAGAAAGTGGTATGAGTTTGACCCCAATTTCTATAGGAGTTTACCCAAATTTGACAACATGTGGGAATTGGGCCTCTGTAATGTGCATACCTAAACTCCAGGAATCTAACTTGGTAACATGATTGCTTTTAATTTGCAATATTGTACAAGTGGGTTCCAACCCTAGATCTAGTTATGGGGGATGTTGATGCTCATAACAAGTGAGACGCATTTCATATCCTATTGGGGGACATAGGGGTTGTCCTTTGATAATAGGTAGGGCACATCTACACCTAGTGCAGGTGCACACTCTTCTCACTCATGTGCACCCTCAACAATGCGTGTGAGCACCTTGGCTATGCTATTGGACATCATTCATTGAGTTTTGGAGAGAATATTTGCTAATATGCTCTAGACCTTTCTCTTTGGTCAACTGGTGAGTTGATCCTGGTGTGTGCTTAAAGTGGTATACTAAGTTCTAACTCTTATTATTCAATAATAATAATAATTATGTTAAACAGATGACCTAAAAGGTAGGTTAATGGGACTGAAGGAGAAAAGTACAATCAATTATATGCTTTTTGTAGGACTGCCTAACACAATGAAAACATAAAGTGTTCTAAACTAACAAATTTGCGACAAATTCACGAAGAGCTATGTTGCACGGGGACCCATCCCCCCCCCCCAAAAAAAAAGTCTCGTACCCATTGTCCCCGTGTTTCAGGGACTTGGGGACCCCTAGGAAATGTCCCTAGTATTTTTGGGACTTCATTAGGGACTTGGGGACTTGTTGTTCATACCCGAAACGTTCCCAATAGATTTCGAGAACTTTCGGGTAGATTTTGGAGACATTCCAAGTAAATTTTAGAGATGTTTCGGGCAGATTTTGGAGATATTTTGGTCATGTATCTTCAGTTTTGATAATGGACATTGATGATTGGACAATATGATCATTTATCCCATCCATATTTTTCATATTATTCTAAATCTAAAACTATACAAGTTGCAACTCAAAATATGGGTTGTGTATACATGGCTTTTTATTTGGGTTTCTGGTGATTTAAAACTAAGAAATGCAACAACTCAAAGGTTTGATCGTTTTGGGTATTGCTCTTGTTCTTCTCATCTTTAGGGTCATCTTAGCTTTTACATATTGTACATAGGTGTCCAGGAGTAATTCAAGTCCAAACTCTTCCCCCATCCCACCTCAAGCACTGTGAAAACAATTGGATAGTAACCATTATAGATCCATCTTAATTGTGGCTCTATCAAGCATCGAGAGGGATCAAATACCTTAAGATGCAAACCCATTTTAGGGTTCTAAATTTGAGTAAATGTTTGCCTCCATTATAATTTTCATTATAATTGTCTAGGCACGAACTATTCCAATTTGGAATCATGTTGTAAATGTTGTATTAATTAATTAATTATGAAGTAAAATTGTTATTTTCCCAAATATAATTGTCTAAGTGCCAACTATTTCATGTTGTAAACTATAACATATAAATCCCACAAATGCGGAAAAGTTGAATACATTAACTAATGATGTAGTAAAATACTTACAGTTTACCCAATTATTATTAATTTGCAATTACTGTAAAACTAATATCTAAGTTATTATTTTAATAATACATTATTAAGATGTTTTCCCTCACAATCATTCACGTGCCAACTATAAATCCAACAAATAGGCAAAAATTGCATTCATTCATTGATTATCAAGTAAAACAATTAATCTTAATCAATATGGAGTGATTCCGTTGTGAATATATGTCTCTTGTAAATCAAATCAATCGAAGACTAACTAATACACAAAGATTTAGTTGTCTTGTAACTATTTATAAAAATATTGATTTAAGATGTGAGGAATGCATGAATGGAAATTGAAATTGAGATTCGATGCATATTTTTCACCTAAAAAAACATGTATCTTGATATTTAACAATTCGATTTATACTTATATAAATCTATTTTAAATCCAGCCAATTTAAATTTGAGCCAACATGCACTTGATTTTATAATTTTTTTATATATTAGTTTTTGGAGGTGACACGAGTGTGATAGACAGGACACATCTTATCCACTTTGGGATGTAGAAAGCGCCTCTCGGCGCAAAGACTTAGATTGGGTACTAAATTGAATAAATTCCTATTCAATATCCTTCTTTAATCTAAAACATGAATCTAATTACAGAATGCAAAAATCTATATCCCAAAGTGTTTTGTGGTGGTTTTCAACACAGTTGCAAAAATCTATATATCTTGTTGTGAAGGGAATGCTTTTTAACCCAATCATTATAAACAAGAAATTTAAGGAAGAAGAGTTGTTATAGAGACAAACATTCTTCTCATTGACCCTTCAAGGACCTTAATGCAGATTGAAAATAATTAAACTTAAGTTTCCTAAAGCTAAACTACATTTTGCTCAACTACATTTTGCTCAGGTTCAAGTGCCAATAATGGTCACTCGATCCTTTTCTTATTTTCCTTAGTTTTTTCAAAACTAGCAAGTCTAAGGGACGTGCATAATATTATATAGTATAAACTATTAAGCTTACAAGCAACTACACATGTTAATGGTGAATTCTAACTTTAAAAAAATTATTATTATTACTNATATATATATATATATATATATATATATATATATGTATATATTATTGTCGTCCCTTGAAAAAAGGGGTTGCGCTCTAGCCGTCCTGAGGACTCGTCACCTTGTCCCAGTTGTTCCCCTGTCCCCAAAGCCAGTGCAACATGGATGAAAAGCATGATCAAATAATGTCAAAAGGAAAGAAGGAAGAGGAGAAGTGGCAGGATATGATGATAAGGCTATCTAATGACATTTTCCAAATTTTCATACGTTTATGATACGTAGTTCTTTTGATTGAAATTCATTTATTAAAACAATCACATGGTTAATCTTTGTAGCTTTACAAAAGACTGTCTTGATTGTATTTTTTGGCTAAGAGTCATAATGGAAATACCTAGACCGTTGATTCCTCTTTTAATTCAAAACAAACCAACTTTACTTGATATAGAACTTGAGAATTTTGCTCATAATTTGCTTATTGAGTTAACCTATTCTATCAAACTCTTGTAGCTTTTTTTCCTCTTCCTTTTACCACATTGACCATTTTCTATCGTTTTGACTTGTTGAAATGTTTTCTCCAAATCCTCAAATTTTAGTTTCATCACATGTCCAACTCTCTCTCTCTCACAATGCCCTACATTGACATTTCTATTGAGCACCTCTCCTTTGTCATGTACTCTTTGGAAGAGATCAACAAGGTTGTCAGATATGACATTTAGTAGATGCACACTTATAGTACTTGGATCTCCCCATCTTAGATCCTCAACCCTAATATTGCCTTTTATTACAAGTATTTTATGTAGTCATAGGATGGTATCATACGTCTCGACTATGTTGGATGGCATTGGTCTGAGTCTCAATATCTTGCTTGACCAACTACAGTGTTATTCCCATTGCTTATGGGTTGAAATGAACCACTGCATGCCACCGTTTGAGAGCATATGCTAGTTGTGCCATCTCTAGCAGATCAAGTTAGGCTAATAGTTTGTCTTCAATGTCCTACATACTTGGGATCTCGATGAGGTTCCATTGCTTGTCTTAGGATTTAAGAGGTTCTTATGCTATTTCTTTTGATACTCTTATCAAAGATGTTTAGGTTAATACATTTTCTAGGTGATCACCCATAGACGAGATACAATGTGTGACCCCTCCAGGCTTGGTACCACCTAGGTGCATTACCTCTTTTTTTCATCCATCTTGACGGCTTGCGAGGATATGCCAATTGTGGCATCTCTAGGAGATTTAGTGTAACACTTCGTCTTTAGATGACCTACATACTTTTAGATTCAAGAGAGGTTCCACTACTTGTCTCCGGATTTAGGAGGTCCTCATGCTACATTTTTTTTTGATACCCTTATCAAAGATGTCTATATCTATACATTTGCTATGTGATCACCCATAGACTAAGTCACACGGTTCGGGTTCGAGTTCATGTTTGACAATGATTAGGTTTGGTTCGGTTCAAATTTTTCAATGAGGTTTGGATGAGGCTCGACAAAGGCTTGACTATATAAATTTTCATATACATGTATATATATAAACTTTGAAATGATTATAACATAAATAACAAAAACAACATCAATATATGTTTTACATGATCAATAAAAAAGAATCAATAAAAAAATGATCAATAAACAGTGCACATAATGCTCAATAATGATAAAATCATTGCAAACTAAAAGCTGTAGATTAGCTGCTGGCAGACGATCTCATCGATTTAATCGTGGAGGGTGGACTATAAAAATCGCAGGTTGAACTTGTCGGTAATAGAGTCGAAGAGCAATGCTTTACAAAGTGAAATTAAAGCGTGAAGGAAAAGTTGATAGATAGTCTAGGTGTCGTGCTTTTTTTATTAATTTCATTTTTTTTTTGGTTAAAACCCTACGAAACTCAAAAAAACTTGGCTATAAAGTTTGAGTTCAATATGGTTCGCCATCTAATTTGAGTTCGATTCGGTTTGGCAAGAGGTTCGGCTATGAGGTTCACTAAACCAACGAACTTCAATTTTTTTTTAGGTTCGCCGAACCTCGAACCTCAAGGTTTGGGTTTTGTAAACCCTGTGATTTAGCCCATAAATGAGAGACTATGTGTGAACCCTCTAGGCTTGGTACCACTAGGTGCATTACCTCTTTTCTTTCCCCATGTCAATGGTTGGAGGCACTAAATCTTAGGAAGACTCTATCTAGGGTGGTGTACGATGTCATATTTGCAAAACAATGGACATCCTCCTACTTGGCTCGTAAACATCTCACATTTATGAATGTTTAGAACCATGCTTATTTTGTGTTGTTTCTCTTGCCAAACTTTTATCACAAGATTTTTCTCATTGGCTTGTGATGTTAGGAGAGTTCTAATAGATCGCTTTAGAGTTCCTCCTAGGACCTAGCTAGGTCTCCTCATCCTTGGGAACTCTCATTAGGACATTACTAGGGTCTACATCAACTCCTCCATAATGATACATGATGATGAAAGTGATGCCTATACTCCATCCTTTGCATCTATTGCCATTTCCAACACTGGTATTCAAGAGTGGTTCTTTTTATAGAGTTTAAAGCAAGGTTCACCCATGTTTTGGGGACGCGGGGGCGCAAGAACTAAGAAAAGCGGGAGCAACATATGTAGAAGTACCCCCTAATTTTAGGAAATGTTGAAGGAGACGTTGGGTTCTTTAACAAAGCGAACTCCACTAGGATTGCTACAAAATATATATCATTGAAATTTTAATATATTATAATTTAAGATTCTAAAGATTAATAGTAACAAAATAGTAACACTAACATCATGTATTGTGCTTGTCATCATGTAAACACTAAACTACTAACATCATAAATCACAATTGATTCATAAATGATGAATCATCTAACTAAACTAAATCTAAAGTAAAATATAGTTTACAATTTACAACCATAAGTTATAAATTTAAATTAGATTGATCTATATTAAAAACAAAATTGGAAATAAAACCATATTGAAGTTTGTACAGTGAAATAAAACTTAAAACTATGAAATCTCTATCTTATACATCAAGATTCATATTTTTAAATGTCTTGGGACTAAAAAATTAAAAGTTGAAGAGTCAAGTTTGATATGTCAAGATTAAAAGAAAATACAAACTAAAATAGAAAGAAGTAGAACATGTCAAATGACAAATGAGCGTCATTGCTTAAGACTATGCGTTGGGAAAATGCAAAATTGGATTATGGAAGTCAACGACTATGGAAATCGGTGGTTATACCCTAGAAAGCATTCCTAGGAATAACTACAAGACTCATAAATACCAAAATCAACTAAAAAATTGGCCACTTTTTTGTTTGACTACAGGAGGAGGAGAGAAATGTTTCCTGTTTTCAAGAAAATGTCCCTTGGTTGAGTTTTTGAGCGTTTCCAAATTTGGGTACACGAGGGAAACATTTCCACTCATGTTTCCCTTTCTTGGAAACTCGTGGGGTCAGTGAACCGCGTTTTTGGACTATGGAAACGTGTTTTCGTGTAACAATGGTTTAAATTGTTGGGGACTTGGCCATCGAGAAGGATTGCTATCCATATTTAGTAATTTGTTCTTTGGACGCTATTGCCTCAATAAGGCCTCTGCGTATGCTTGATGTTGTTTCTTGAAGGTCTCTCGACTACTTCAATCTATGGCCATCTCTTTAGACCATTTCCCCCCCTTTAGGCACTTCTTAGATGCTCTAGGTCACTTCCTATTGTTTATGTAGGGCAAAACCATGCAATTAGAGACAACATTTTTAAACAATATATCGAGGATACCTGGAGGCTAGATTATCCCTCTAGAAGGTCTTGCCTTGAGATGGCCTTCTACTTTGGGTACTTTTTGGAGCTAAGAGATGGCGTCATCGTTTGATCTTCAGACATGTGTAGACATTGGATGCATGCCCATAGGATCATCCTTGGTTAGTTTTAAGTTGGCTCCTGCAGATTCCAAGTTGAGATAGAGCATCACATCTCGCCTCTTGAAAGGGTTTGTGAGTTTCATGACACTTATAGGAGTCAAAGATAGAGGAGCACCTCATTTTTTGATGCCCCATCTACTATGATATTAGAGGGACATAGTTTTGCCTATTTCAAGACTCTAGGAACATCTTTCCCAATTTTTTTGCTACCCTAACTGGGGATAACTTGCTCTTTTCATTAAGGAAGTATTTAAACATAGATCTTTGTGTCTATTTATCTCCTCCTAGATGGAGGTTCTTGTTAATATTTTAATGATTATACAAGAACTTTAAACATTTAGCATCATTTCATCATAACCATAACATTAGGATCATTGAAAGAAAGACAAGCACAACAACACAAAAGAACACACAGATTTACCCTGGGAAACATTGTTGGGGGAGAAAACCCAACAAAACTTCCTCAATATAGAATTCGACTAAGTATAGTGAACGACCCCAAGAACAAGCGTAGCAACTTCCTCTCTCCAACGAACCTCCTCATTCTCTCTCTTGCACTCTTACTTGTGTGAGAGATGTGTTTCTAAATAAGGGAAGTGCCTCACTTGTTTATACTTATCCAGTGAGTGACTTAATTACCTAACTAGGTCGATCAAGTTCTTTAATTAGGTACTACCTACCCAGGAAGACTCAAAATAACATTTATAAAATACTTCTGTGGGTACTATTGACCCGACTTACAAGATAGTTTTTATCTCAAGACTTTTACATGACCAATGACATCAAGGACATCTCTCGAAGGAGGAATAATAAAGGTACAATAAAAATGCAATAGAATATCTTCCTAAGTTACATTTCTTTAACACTCCCTCTTAACAAGGAAGGTATTCTACAGCATCAACCGCAACAACTGTACTACTGATTGGTGAATCTATATGTCATAGGAAGTTTTGGAACAACAACGTCATGTATCTGGAACATCATCATTAGCATCATCATCTGCATCAACATGGAACATTATCATCATTAGCATGGAGCATCATCATCATCAGCAACATGTGACTGCTCGAACATCACCATCATCATCTGGAGCATCATCATCATCATTAGCATGCGACTACTGGAACATCATCATCATCAACAGCATGAAACATCATCATCATTAGCAGCATGAAACATCATCATCATCAACAACATGAAACATCATCATCATCATCATCAATAGCATCATCATCAACATCATCATCATCAAAAGTATTTCAGGAGCTCTCTTTATCTCGTCACAGGATGTCTTAGAGAGTCTTACCATCTCCTCATAGGATGCCCCATCTAAACTCATCATCCCGTTGCAAGATGAGAGGATCTTACCACCTCGTTGTAGGGTGTTCCATCTAAGATCATCATCCTGTCGCAGGATGAGAGGATCTTACCACCCTGCCACAGGGTTTTCCATCTAAGGTTATCATCTCATCGTAGGATGAGAGGATCTTACCACCCCGTCGCATGGTGTTCCATCTAAGATCATCATCTCGTCGCATGATGAGAGGATCTTACCACCCTGTCCTAGGGTGTTCCATCTAAGATCATAATCCTGTCGTAGGATGCTATGTCACAGGGTTCGACGAATTTCTTCCATGAAATTCGAAATTCGACGAACTTTATCAAAAAATTTAAATTCGTTTCAGTTTGACGAATTTAAATGTCGAACTCAAAGGCGAATCGAATCGAACTTCAAAGAGGCGAACTTCAACGAATCGAATCGAATCGAATTCGAATGTTAAAACGGATTTTAAGGCGAATTGTGATGAATTTAGGGTGAATTTAGTTGGATTTCAAGGCAAATTTTAGCAAAATTTAGGGTGGATTTTCATTTTTAATATATTTTATTTATTTTACCCAACCCTACTATGCCCATGCCGCCACTTTCATCTTTTCATCTGTCGGTTTTTGCGTTCTCTTCTCATTTCATTCGTCGATTCCCGTGTTCTCTTCTCGTTTGCTGCACATCCCGTTCACTGCTCTCGAGTCCCCTACTCGCTGCCAACAACCACAGTCTTGAATCCCTTGCATTCAGCATTGCGCACCAATAGTCCAACACCATTGCTGAGTCAGATTGGCACAGTGCACAAATGAAATAAACATAAAAAGAATGTGAAATCGGGAGAACCAAAAATATAGTAGATGTATCATTAGATGACGACGTCACTTTGGTAGGCATCGCTAGATGACACTGTCACATGACTTGGGTGTGCATGCATCATTAAGCATAATGATAAATCTGATATATTTTCTTTGATTTCTTAGCCATTTTATTTTATTATATATATATATATATTTTGGAATTTTTTTATATTGGTGAACATAATGCCGAACCTCATCCCGAACCTTATAAAAAAATTTGAATTCGAACCGAATTTTAAGGTCGTCGAATTCGAATTCGAACCCGGACCATGTGACATAGGTAGGATGAAAGGATCTTACCACCCCTTCATAGGGTGTTAGAAGTGTTAGTCATCAGATAGGAACTAAGATATCATGGTTATGTCCTGGCCAAGTCATCATGGCACTCACTTCTGCCAAGTCATCATGGCACACACCGCTCCCTTTGTCATGGAGGTCATCTTGATGTCAAGTTCATTTGACAATTTGGCCAAGTCATCATGGCACTGTCAGCATTATCCCTCTTCAGCTTTTGGAACGCACTGCTCCCTTCGTCACGGAGGTCATCTTGATGTCAAGTCCATCTGATAATCTGGCCAAGTCATCATGGCATTGTCTGCATGATCCCTCTTCGGCTTCTCGAACACATAGCTCCCTCTGTCACGGAGGTCATCTTGATGTCAAGTCCTCTGACAATCTTCAGTGAGAAACAATACAATCATGTGAGGTGTAGGATAATTGGACTGCTTGTCTTCAACCTGGTAGCAAATGTTGAAGTCTTCTTCAATGAGTCTTCATCATACGATCTTTCCAGTAGGTTAAATTCAAATGTGTGATTAGCATTATGCATACTACCATAAATCACACTTGCAGGAACAATATCATCTAAACATTCTAATAACTCAATCAGAAACACTTATCTTGTATGTTTCGTAGACTCCCTCTTGATTTTGTCCAAGTTCTTCTTGTGCTTTGATTTTGTCTTCATCTTCCTCTGGATTTGCAACTTCTCCTTTGACATAGTCTTCTAAGTCATGCTCTTCTAGTATGAGAAGCACTCAAAAGATTGCTTCAATTGGATGCTTGCTTCACTGCGTTTGGTGGGCGTAGGGTTTGATAGAGAAACCCTAATTTTTCAACTTTGGTGTCTTGTAGATCTGATTGGATAGAAAGATGCGTCTCCTCAAGGAAAGTTGAGCAGTATACTCCTTTTCCCAAATCTGTGGACAAAATTACAAAATATTTGATTTTCTTCTGCTGAATTGTCTGGTCTTAATTTGATGTATCTTTGAAATTTCTGCTCCTAAAGGTCCGAAACTTCATCTTGAGGTAGTCTGATATGTCTTCTGTCTAACCCCATAGTTTAGAGCAAGATTGGATTCACCAAGTGGACTTATGCTAAGTTTCCCAAGGTGACCTGTTTATGGACTAGTTTAGTATAGCGAACTTGTATGGACTGCCACGTTTCACTGTTTCAACTTCAGGTTCTAAAACTCGCACCAACGAAACTAAAGTCCATGCCCTTTTGGGAAAATCTTACGAAATTCGATTTGGATCTTCCTAGCCCGAGATATAGCAATTCTCCCTAGGTCACCTGTTTAAGACTAAATTCTGGAAGAGGTTGGAACCCTGTTTTGGTGGGATCATATCTCCTAAAGTACAATGAATATAAGGCTGAAACTCATACACAAGGTAGATAAACATCTCATATTCAACATATCCGAGTTTCAACTCTTGATTCTTCACCAAAGTCGAGTTATAGCGAAAATTCTCGGACGACTAGATTTTTCTTTCTAGGGTTTCAAGCATGAAGCCCTTATCTCTAGTAGTTGTAGTTGTAGTAGTGTCATGAATGCACAAAGACTTCTTTTAGGGTAGCTTTGATACCATTTTAAGAGTTTTAATGGTTATACAAGCACTTTAGAGATTTAGCATCATAACATTATAACCATATGCAATAGGATCATTGAAAGAAAGACAAGCACAACAAGACAAAAGAACACAGAGATTTATCATGGGAAACCCTCTCGAGGGAGAAAACCCAGCAAAACTTCCTCAATATAGAATTCGACTAAGTAGAATGAACAACCCCAAGAACAATACCAGCAACTTCCTCAATATAGAATTCGACTAAGTAGAATGAACAACCCCAAGAACAATACTAGCAACTTCCTCAATATAGAATTCGACTAAGTAGAATGAACAACCCCAAGAACAATACTAGCAACTTCCTCTCTCCAGCAAACCTCCTCATTCTCTCTCTTGCGCACTTGTGTGAGAGATGTGTGTCTAAATGAGGGAGGCACCTCACTTTTTTATACTCATCAAGTGAGTGATGTAATTACTTAACTAGGTCGACCTAGTTATTTAATTAGGGACGACCTACCTAGGAAGACTCAAAATAACATTTATAAAATACTTTTGTGGGTACTATTAACTCGACTTACAACAGAGGTTTTACGTCTAGATTTTTACATGACCAATTACATCAAGGACATCTCCCGAAGGGGGAATAATAAAGGTACGATAAAAATACAATATAATGTCTTCCTAAGTTACATTTCTTTAACAGTTCTTAGGAGGATAACTTCATGCCTCCTGCTTGTCCCAATGGATTGGAACAAAAAGCAACATATAGAGATCCATAATACTGCAATTTCTAGATTTGTGTGAATCCATGTTTCCTCTTGATTCCCCCTCCTTGGGAGTTTGATCGACCTCCTTGAGATCCTTGAGGAGCTGTTGTTCTAGAACACAAGGTCTACACCTCTAGATCAATAGACATGTTAGCTCTAGGTGGCCCTGGAGTTGGGATCCTCTAGTCCAACACACTACCCCTTAGGTTTGTTCGAGCAACTAGGCTTCTATCCGAAGTTTCTTCTCCAAGACCTTGGATGTTAGGATCGCTGGGCCTACTCACTCTTGTGCCCCCATAGGATCATGTAGCCAGGGCCTCTTATTCACAACCAGTGTTATCAAAACCGGATTGGTTTTGGCAAAACTGGTCGGTTCGATCGGTTTACAAGCCTTCCTGATCTGAATTGGAGCACCAAATAAAAAATGGCCAGTTCCATACGGAACAAACCGGTTCCTATATGCAACCAACCTCCTTGCTCAAAATCGGCTGGTTCTGTACAAGACGTAAAAAGGCGTGATTGTTTGCAATTTTTTTATATATTTTTTCTTAAAAACAAAAAAGTTAAGGGGGGGGGGGCACTAACCCTAGGCCCCTACTAATGCTATTTAAAAGGGGAAAAACCCTATGTTACCGGATCCGCCACCCTAGTGTGTAGGATCCGTGGATCCACGGATCATATATGTATCCGGATCGGATCCACCTCGGATCCACCATGGAAACAGATCCCCTACAGAAGGAAACGTATACTAGTCCTATGAACGGATCCTGTGAAAAATAAAAAAATTCCTGAAATTTTCAAACGGATCCAGTGAAAAATCAAACAAATCCTAAAATTTTCAAACAGATCCTGCAACTTCCAGTGCTTCTATGACACATTGATCCCCCTGTTACCACCTAAGTTGTACTTAGTGGTTTTTTATCAAGTGAGCCTGGTGAATCGGACAAGGATAACTTGTTCGGACTTCAGAAGACCTGTGGAAGTACTTCTGGGAAGTGCTTGTTGTACTATATCACATGTTCATACCCCATGGGGGAATTGTAATAAATGTTCTAGCATGATAGTGTTTGTAAAAGACTCGGTCTCTTAGACTTCATTTGTCAATCCGATCAGCCCAGGGTGTTTTTTCCCTTGGTTATTATTGGTTGTTGAATAAACGACTGATAATTTATGAGTTTTTCACTCCATACCTCCAAAGTTGGGGTGGTCGGCTTGGCATTTAGGCCTATTGAGGTTATTAGAGTCTATGTGTCAATGTATAAGCATACTAGACATCATTTTTGAGTCATATGAACATGTCTAAGTCCCCCTAGGTGTTTTTCAATTTTTCAATTTTTTAGTTTTTTCAGTGTTTTTTATTAAATTTTAATTTTTCCAAAACTTAGGCTATTTTTTTGAATAGTTTAATTGGAAAAGTTGATTTTGTAATAAAAGTGGGCCATAATATCGGTTTCAGTCATGTAGGTGCTCATTTTCAAGCTAAGAGCACCATGTAAACCAATGGAACCACTGTTTCCTAGTTTTGAGTAATTTTCCATCACTCAGGTCAGAAAGCCCCAAAAATCAATTATTGATTATTTTAATTAATAAATTGATGAATAATGGAGCAAATCCAAAATCATAAATCAATGGATTCTCAGCCGATTTGATTGAAATCAGTCAGATCTGAAGCAGATTGACTGGATCTGACAAATCCTTGACTGAAGGAGGTGATCAAATTAGATCTAGAGTTGATCTTGAGCATCCTTTATGGGGAATTTCGCCCTCCCTCTCTCCTCAACACGTTTTTGGCTCATTTGGATGAATTTTGGTGGATGCTTCAGTCAACAGGTTGAGGTGTCAGTCAGATCAGCCCCTTGATTGACAGTTGCACTTAGTGAGACTCAGATCTGGCTCAGCTAGACACAGATCATGAATTAATGGACTCTCCATCAGCTGATTTCCTCTGATTCCATGAGGATTTGTGCCCCCCCGGGCTGGATCTCCTGTATTTTGTATATATCCAGGCACAACCTCCTCTTCCAAGCTAGTTAGAACTGGGATTGAGGTGCTGTTGCTATTGTATTGTTGTAATTCTTCATTTGAAATAAAGAAAAACTTTGGAGGCAATACGGTGTGGCGCCATTACATGTGTGGATGATTATTGCCATTGTTTTATTGAGGTAACCTGTATCTGTGGTCATTTTTTGCTAATGTCTTGTAGATCTGTGGTTAAGATTGGTAATTAGCTTATTACAATCTTGATAGGAAAGGTGTTGTTCAATAGGTTTATTGACTGTCACTCTCCTTTGATGCATGTTTAGAGATCTGGATTTAGCATGTCCTATAAGCTTATATGCATGTTATCTTGAATCTCTTTGTATGTACTAATCAGATCTCATAAGTTTCTTGGCAAGTTCTTTGATTTTAGCTGAGTTGCAGGTTCACACTTTGGAGAGGATGCTGATCTAGTTTGTTTCTTCATTCTCTTCAAAACCTTCCAAAAGGCATAGTCCCTCGACATTCCCCCTGAAAGCTCCACTGTGGATCTTCAAGGAAAACAACACTTTTCTCCTCTTCTTCCTCCCTCAAAATCAACACTTTACCTGGTTACTTTTTCAGTTCATAGCTGTCATTTCATTTGGATCTGTTTCATCAAAGTAAAATATACATAGATCTAATATTTCATAGCTCATATCCTAGATCTCGCACTTAAAAAAGTTTCATAAGCATCCTAGATCTAGCTGTAGGGAAATCGTCTTTTTTGCATGAATTTTAAAGAAAACTTGTAGATCACATGCATTAGATTTCCTTTCGCTGTTATAAAATTTAATATTCTGCAATATCAGTGCACTTTAATTGGCTGCACAAACAGCAAGCCAAGATCCCTAGGAAAGCTTGCTTTCCTTGGTTCCTTTTTCGCCGGTTTAGCTAGTTTAACCGCATTATTTTTTGAGATAAAGTAGGCAGATCCAAAGGTACTCTTAAAGTGCTTTTGGGCATATGTTATTCTAACTTGCTCGCTGTCCTTTAGCAGGTCTGACAGAAAGAAAAGGAAGTTGCTGTCCAAAGTGGTCTCAGGAGCATTCAAATCCCCCCAGGGGTCTCCCTTTTCACTAAAAAATCTTAAATTCTTTTTTGCAAAATTGTAAAAACTTGGTTTCAACCTGTATAAGGACCAAGAAAGTTCTGATTTATCAGTTCTCTGATATTGTAACCGCTGTAATAAAATTATTCTTTGAATAGGCTCTTTCGAGCCCATTCCCCATCTCCCCTGGGGGGATTTGCGTCGGTGTCCTTTCTGTGCTTTTCCTCATTTATTTTTTTAAACTAGTATTGATCTAATCTGCAGGGTAGGATAATTTATTTCGTTATTAATTCCATATTCCATATATTACATTTCAAAGTAATCGTAATACTTACCCCACGATTTCCCGAGTG
>LPNX010221512.1:284251-307662 GCA_001517045.1 Pseudotsuga menziesii | reverse complement strand
TCTCGGGTATATTTGGAGTCCCCCTTTTGCCTAATTTAATCAACTCATACTTCAATTTTAACTTAAAAACATACCAAGATGCAATCGCAAAACATCCACTCCAAGCACATGAAAGCACATTGATCTTATTGATTTGACTCCATTTTAAGGCACTAGTCATTTTTGCTTCATATATATATTGTGTATCAGCTTTGTGCTTTCGTGTGTTTATTTTCGTATCTCGTCATCTTTAATTGTCTATAGTTAAAATATTCAAACTCCTAAGTTACTGATTCAGTTTAACATCATCACACTAAGAAATCATCCTTAGTAACTTAATAGGGTCTACCCCCCTTGGCTTCGTTAGGAGTTGAGCCTAAACGGAGGAGTCAAGAACAAGGTGACAGCCTTGACTCGAGACTTGCCCCCAAGGACACACCGAGTGGCTTGAAGATTTCTGCCACGTGACCCAGGGGTGTGAAAGGCGACAACACATTTTGGCGCCGTTGCGGCAACACATCTTGCCATAACGTTCAAGAAAACCACTTTATTCCCTGCTGATAGGGACATGTGGATGTGGCTCACAAAAACACTATTATGACCTGCTTCAAGTTCATGCTGAAATGGTTTTTAAAATTACCAATATCACAACTTATCAAATTATTAGTTATGGTACACGAACTCTCTTTTTTGGCAATAACTTGTAGTTCTACTCTTGTGTTTCCTAAATAGTTTTGTTTCTTCATTCTATTTTTCTATTTATTATAAAAATATTTTTATATTTGTTTGTACTTGCCGTTTCCCCACCGTATCCGGATCCTGGTTTTAAAAAAATCTAGTGAATCCGTTTCCGGATCTGGATCCAGATCCGAATCTGTATCCATATTCTGGTAACTTAGGAAAAACCTACTCTAATAGCAAAAAACCTAACCTTAGTAATCATTAGTAACATTAAATGGGAATATTAAATTCTTAAATTAAAAGTTGGCATTCATGCCAACTTTTATTTAAATTTTTAACATACCATTAATTATTTCAGGAGGTTTGAGAGTGGTTCCAACCTCATCGGATTTCAAATGCAAAAAGTAGAATCTTCGATCCCATTCAGATTTCAACAGGCTTAACAGTTTTTAAGATTTTAGGATTGCAATGTTTCCACTGGATTCTATCATGTATGAAGTTATGTGATTGGCATATAATCAAGTGCATCAATCCCTCTATGTACCTTGATGTTGGTGGTGTTGATTGTTCAGATTGATGTTGGTGGCTTCAAAACTAGTTTTTGAAGAATCCCTAGTTTATAGCCTTTTATTGATGTACTTTAGTTCAGATACGGATTGCACTCGCTGCTATTTTGGTTGTATGCACTCTTACTTGCTATATAATGAGAAACTTTGCATATTTGTGTATAATGGTTTGAATTCTGATGGATGCACACACACACACACACACACACACACACACACACATATATATATTCAAATTTTGAACATTTTATGTATAATTTAGTTGATCAATTTTGTGGTCTGTTTTTTTTCTTCTGTTTTTCCTCCGATTCTGGTTCCTGGGATCAGCCGGTTCAATGACCAGTCCGGTTCTAATAAATATGGTCCCAACCACTCCTCGGGGGATATCATCTGCCGATGCATTATCCCTTTCACAGTTATTGAGGACTCCGATGAGGAGCTTTATTGTGGTCCCCTCACTCATCCTTGCCAAGCAGCTCTAGCTCCAACAAGCCTTGACATCTATCTTTCATTCAGCATCGAGGCTCTCTAGTTTCTAGCATCTTTCTTGTACTTGCACCTTGCTTTATATCTTCTCTTAGTGAGACGCTTAGTTCTTTATCTTTTTCTGCTTTCAGTATTGATCTAGTAGTTGCTTTCACACCTCCACTTTGTACCTACACTGGCTGTGTACTGTTTTATTCCCATTGACTTACTTTTATGGTCATTTGTTAGACATTAATGAAATTATCTTTCCTATCTTATTTTCCTAGGGCTTTTCATTTTAGTTCAATCTTTCAGGAGATGTTTCAAGAGGCTCCTGAAAGAGGTTTCTCACATGATGTTCTTCCCATATGGTTCTGCTGGGCACTTTCTATCAGGGTTAATTTCTGCAGGTGTGAATCCTTGCACAACAGGTCGAATTAATTGTCAGAGAGCAAAGGCTAGATATATGCCTAGTAGAGTGATAGCAATTCACATTGTAGTTGGTGTGATGCATATGGAGAACCGAGATCAACTGGTTGCCTTGTTCACTACCCATCCTCCCATGGATAACAAATGCTGCTTTTAGCCTTAATATTGCAACAGGTCTCCCTCTCCTCATATTCGGTGCAAATATTCGCTAAATAGGTCATAGTCTGCATCAGATATTCCCCTTCTCTATTTTAAAAATGAACTTGCAATATATTTCGATCAAGTTCCAGAAGACCTGGTTTTAACTTTTAAGACTGAAGTAGTTTTGATAACAAATGTTTTGGTAAGGATGAATATCAGGATGATTTATTTTGCTAGAGCTCTATTTGGTTGTTTTTGAGCTAAACAAAGTATTCAATTGCAACTTCCATATGTGACATTTATTAAAACTATTTTTATTGCCCTTAGGTTGTCCTAGAGCAACCTTTAAGCAGCCTGTTGTTATTGTCTGTATCATGTATGTCTTGATCCAAGACATCGATAAACAAACATTTTCTTCGTTGTTCCATTTCACACAGCTCCATAATTTAGAGCAGTTTGATTGAAAGTGAATATAGTAAATATATTAAACACTATGAATGATTTTTTTGGAAACTGGAACCGTTCTGTAATGAAATGTAAATCTGAAACGAAAGTAAGGTGATCTCAGTGTTTTTGGAATGAATATGGTTATTTTAAATCAAGTTAAGATAATTGCTATAGAAGTTTCTGTTTGTAATCAACTTGCAATGATAACTTTAATGCCACTGCTGTTTTTAAATGATTGTTCAAATTGTGGAAGGCTTCTTTCTTTTTACATGTTATTTAAGAAAGTGAAATAAAGGCCAAAGAAATTTTAACATTAGAATAACAGAATGTAGTGTGAGCCTGGCTCCAGTTTCTATAGAAATTTTCCTGGATTTGACAGCATATGGGGACATCAAATGTGGGAACTGGGCCCCAGTAACGAACAGGAGTCCCTATACTTCTGGAATAGAACTTGGTAGCAGGATTATTTTTAACTTGTGATATTGTGCGAGTGGGTTTCTTGCCCTAGATCTTATTATGGGGGATGCCTACCCACGTAAGTAGGACCCCATATTCTTTTGAGGTATATAGGGTGTATCTTTTGACAGGAGCTGTGGTTTATCTGCACCTGGTGCAGGTGCACACACCTCACACTCAGTTTGTGCACTCTCAAGAGTGGGTGTGTGCACTGTGGCTACACTGTGGACATCATTCACACTGAGCACCGGAGAGAATGCATGCTAATCTATCCCGATTCCCAAACCAACTTTTTCTTGGTCAACTGGTGAGTTGGTCTTGGTGCATGCTTACAGCAGTATTCTAAGTTCTGAATCTCATTATTTAATGAATATTTTGGAATACAGAGCAAAAGTTTAAGAATTTATGAAAGCTGATTGGGGCTTCCTAACCAACATTTCATCCAATTAAGATATCTGGTTCTTTTAATTGAAACATCATTGGTTTGAGAAAAAGTTACATGGTTTAATTGTTTTTTGTAGCTTTGCAAAACGATGCTTCTTGATTGTATGCTTTGACTAAGAGCAATAATAGAGATCCCTAGACTGTTGACTCATCTTTTAATTTAATACAGACCTCAGTTTAACTAGATATAGAAGTATAACTAGTGTATATTGCTCCTAATATGGTAAAGGAGCTGTTATCCTAACTCATCAAACTCTGGGAGCTTTTATTGCTGTTATTTTGACTTCACTGACCCTTTCCTTATTTTTCCTCGGTTATTTGTTTTCACCAAATTCTCAATTGTCCATCCTATTGCATGGCCAATTTTTAATAACCACATTATTTGTGGGCCTCTCCGAGGTATGTGAATCTCTCTCTCTCTCTCCCCATGTCTTATTTATATTGGCCCTTTTGAAAACCTTCTCCATTATTTTAGGGCTTAGGCCAACAACTTCAATGACAAATTCCTTTTTGGCTCTCATGGGGTGCTTTCCATTGGGATGTCCTCTCTGTTGTTTAAAGTATTGTTTGGGGTGCTTGTCAAGCTATCCATAGTTTGAAGATGGAAGAATTGAATATATCAAGATGCATGGGAAAAATACAAGGATCATTCATACCTTTTTTACTGAAACATTTTAGCTTTTCAGAGTGATCTTAACATTCCCATAGTTTGAAGTTGATTGGCTTTATTCTTTAGTCCCATTGACCTATTGTTGGTCATTTGTGGACATCGATAAAATTATCTTACCTCATTTGACTGTTCCTCCTTTTATCCACAACTATTTTTAATCTCCGAGTTCTCCATCTTTTTGATTCCCGAGAGTTTACTCATTCTAGTTATTTTTACCTTCTCCTCTTCAGCGAAGCCTTTCTCTTCTTCTCTTCTGATGGGGCATTCTTCTCTCTTGTGAAGCAAACTTCAAAGTGCCCATACCCGTGGTATATTTTTCATTTGGAAAGTGATGGTTTTGTAATCCAGTTTTTGCCATAGTGAATCCCTTTATTCTATTATGTGTGTGTGTGTGTGTATCTACACACACACCCACATAATTTTTTACTTCTGAAAAACACTTCATGGGATTGCTCCCCTCTCTTCACTGGAATATCTGGATGGAGGACAGTGTCAACCGCCAATGGCAAGAGAAGCTGGTAACCCCAAGGGACTCAACTGGATTTGAACTTGTGTCCTATGGCCTCCTGTTATCACACAAATCTGCACTAGCAGACCTGCCTAATAATTATATGCGATCTAGACCTGTCACCACTAGATCCCTTTTGGTTATGACTGGTGCTTTTCCAGTTTCAGGTGGGTGTCCTTAGGGGTTGTATGCTGTTATCAAACTAACACATCTGTGTAACAATCCAGTTAATTAGCATACACGAAAATTCCCCTCAAGATGCCCAGAAGCAATCAAGAGCAAGGGTAAATTTTCAACAAAAAACAGGATGATTGAGATCAGATTTCTAAACCGACTACAACAGTGAACAAAATGAGCAAGGTGAAGAGAATAAGTGCCTTAAGTGATTATGAAATCAAAGTAAGTGCATGAAAGTCAACCAAATCACTGCAATACTATCAAACTAATGTCCAACCAAGGGATTCTAGGAGACAGATAGAAGGTATAATTGAACCAAATCAATGTCTTAATCAAGAGACATGGATTACATCATAGTGACAACAGATGACAGGTTACCATATGTCCAGTAGCGGGCAATGTTGGAGGCGGATTGTCGAAACTGGTGGGTGAAAGGATGATAAGAGTTCCACTGCTGCAATCTGCTCACAAAATACTGTCAAACCTCTCCACTGTCTCCCCCCTGTACATATAGAAGTCCAAACCAACCCTAACTGCTTGTGGAAAAAGGAAGGAAAACGGTCTAAACTTGACAAGGATTGCAAGCTTTCCAACAATGTCAACCTGCTGTTTTGGATGAGCAATACTCCTGACAGCTTGCTATTTGCTCATTATGGGTTCCAAAAGAAGGTAATTTGATTCCCAAATTGAATCTGTTTTGTAGCTGCTGTTTACTAAACTCATTCTTTACTTTTTCCACACTTAACTAAAGTACCTTGCCACAGTACTGGGTTTTATGTGCAATTAATTGCTGGAAATGCCAACTCAGACAACACTTGATTTAGGTGTATTCTTATTGGTAATTGCAGGTTAAATCATTTCACCTTAGAAATTGACAATTTCATCCTCCTGTAGCTGCTGTTTTGCTGCTTTCAAGTGTCAAACTACTGGAAAAATCTCCAACTCACACCTATCTTGCATACTGTAGCTTCTGGTTTCCAATTGTAACACACATATCTTGTTGGCAACACATCCTAGATCGCTGATCTGTATGATATAGAGTTGTTGGTAGATTGTTAAAAGTCTCATTATCCACAATTTACAAACAGCAACTTTTCCTCCAAAATATATCATATCTCCTTCAGTTGCTTGAAAGATGCTTGTATAACCCTACAGAGTTTCCCTTACAGGTGTCATAAAGCTGCCTTTTCCCAAATATAAGTAGACACTAGACACCTGTACAAATGGTAATCTTCCTCTACCTATTGTGCTGTGTTTGTTGCCAATCATTTCCCCCTTTGATGAATCATGAATGTACAGCCTGCTAAGACTGAATCTTCCTTGAATACTGTAACTGCGTGCAGATCTGACAAGAAGTCAACCTAAAGACAAAACCTGCAAATAATAACCCAGTACAGCAATTTTCCCTTGAAGATAAAGTCTCCAAAAAATAAAAAACTTTCCAGTTATGACTGTGGTCGACCTATGAACTCAAATTGGTAACATTAGCAGGTTTACCCCCCTTTGGATAACAAAGGGAGACAAATTAGGCTTTGGCTTGAATTAACAAAATGCCAATTATATAAGAGGGAATTGAACTGGCTTTTCTGCTTGGTAAAGTTTAGCAACAGTAACATTTTAAGGTCCTTTTGCTGGGTAGAATTAGCAAGGTAAGTATGGCAGACTAAGTGAATTAGGGTTTCGGATTTACCTCTCTGGCAAAGATACAACAGAAATAGCAAATTCGAATTAGGTTCTTGTCACCCCTCATTTTGCATGAGGGTAACTCATAGTTTTCATCACAAGATATGATTTGTAGTATGTGGTGCCCATGGAGATTTTGATTATGGGTACACACCTTTCTTTCTTTGCTTGGAAATGCTACTTCTTGGTTGAGTTGGTGTTGTGGGTTGGAGGAGACTCATGTCTCCTTGTTAGATGATCATGGTTATGGTTTGGTGCTCTCATCTTTCACGCCTTTTTGCTTGGTGGATCACTCTTTGGATATATATTTGATGGTTATAGATCATGCTGCCTCATCATGGTGTTGTCTTGGTATACTAGTGCTCCACACCTTTATTCATGTATGATGGTTGTAACCCCCCAAGTAGTTGCACACACCTTTCTTTGCTTGGAAATGCTACTTCTTGGTTGAGTTGGTGTTGTGGGTTGGAGGAGACGCTTGCCTCCTTGTTAGATGATCATGTTTTATGTTTTGGTGCTCCTCTCATGTTTCATGCATTTGCTTGGTGGATCACTCTTTGAGTATATATTTGATGGTCATAGAGCTTGCTACCTCATCATGGTGTTGTCTTGGTATACATGTTCATGTTAAAGTTAGTGCAGCTGCGAGACCCATTCTCAGAGAATGGTTTCCTAGTCAGTTAACTAGGACAGAGTAAGACCCTAGAAGGTACCCTAGGGCCCCCTGTAGTCTCTTGGGGTTCTTGGTCTAGGACCAAGCAGGTTGATGCCATGGCAAAGCCCCTAGCATGTGGCTAGGGCCCCTATATGCCTCTAGGGTATTTTGGTCTGGGACCAAGGATGTGATGTCCAAGTAGAGCCTGCAGGTAGAGGCAGAGATATATTCTGGTATAGGACCAGGGACACGATGTCCAAGTAGGTACTGCAGGTAGTTGATCAATTTTCAGTGTGAGATTGAAACTCAGCTTAGTATTGAGAACCATTCTGCGAGAGAATGGAGGACCCGGTTAGGGTCCAGGGATTGATTAACTTGATTCAGTGTGAGATTGAAACTCAACCTAAGGTTGAAAGCCATTCATTAAGAATGGAAGATAATGATGCCCCTTCTCCTAATCGGTTATTGCTAGGTTGATTCTCAAGGGACTGGCCACCCCTTGACGATGTCCCTAGTACCTAACCTTTAGGAGCAGTGTCAAGGACAAAAGGATTGTACCATCCGGTTGGATTTTCCCCCTTATACAGTGATGACAAAATATATTAAACTATGTACTTTGAGAGAGAGAAAAGTCTTTGGTCTTGTTGGTCCTAATTGAATGCTTGTCCAACTTTACGGTTCACTTTGATCTTGTGGTTGTGACTCATGGTCCTATTCTTACTTGGTCCTAGCACTCTCACTTGTGTGCACCTTTGACTATGATGACTCCTAGTTTATGGAGTGTATTTACCTAATGGTTTATTAAAGACCATTGGACCATGTATTGTTATGGTTACCTTATGTTTTGTTAAAGGACCCTTGACTCATTTATCGTTTTGGACTATTTGCTTTATGTTGGACTTTGGACTTTCACTTTATGAATTTATTATAAATTCTTTAAATAATAATTTTTGTCTTATTAATAAAATCTTTATGATTTTATTAATAAAGACTTTTGTACCATTTAATATTATCTCATGTTTAATTAATCTTATCTAAAGACCCTTTTACTTTATGATTATTTTTTTTGGTTTGGTCCAATATTTTATTATTTTCTACTTGACCACTCCGGGTTCCTAAACCTAACTAATTTAGTTCTCCTAACCTTATAAAAAGACTTTAGCTAAGGTTTGTTTTTTATACCTTCACATGTTTTATTTGTTCAGCGGGTGACTGTTTTTTACTTCCTCGATTTATCTGCGGGTTGATTGCGTTTTTCTTCTTGCGGTTGTCTGTATCGTTTTCTCACAAGGTTGTTTATGATT
Source organism: Pseudotsuga menziesii (assembly GCA_001517045.1). NCBI lineage: Eukaryota > Viridiplantae > Streptophyta > Pinopsida > Pinales > Pinaceae > Pseudotsuga > Pseudotsuga menziesii. The sequence continues at coordinate 299,057 of LPNX010221512.1, read as the reverse complement.
CTTTCACGTGTTGTTGCATTGCAACCTTCACGGGTTATCTCTTTGCGATCTGGTTATCTCCTCTGCGATCTTGCTTCACAACGATCTCTGCTGTTTGCCGGTTTCTCCATGTGACCTCTGTTTATCCTCAACGCGACCTTTGGTTACTCTCAGCGCGGGTTATCTCCACAAGTGCTCAGTTCCTCCTCCGCTCCACATTCCAGTTCAACTGCGCACATTCTCTTCTGCTTCGTGTTTTTTCTTCTGTGTGATTGGATCTTCATATTTACACCCGCTGCTCCCTGCGTGAAGGTTTTCCGGGATTCACCACCCCTCTATGTGACAACAATTCCTTCTTTGCGTGATCGCTGTAGCGTGACCCCTGAATGTGAAGTCCCTTATTGTGGACTGTGTATTGCTTACCTCTTGACCTGTCTCTGTGATTTTTTTTGCATGGGGTTTACTGCGATCTATTCTCTGCACAGGCTGAGTTTTTCTGTTTGATCCACCCTGACTGGTTTCGGGAATTTGTTCATCGTGAATCTGTACATCTTTCACTTTGAGTGCATCTGTGTGATTCTCCTTGACTGTACTGCTAAATTGATTGAAGAAACTAAGGTTTGTTTACACCCTCTCTCTCTCAAGGTACGTATATGGTTCAACTAGTTTGACTTGTCCTTTTAGTTACAAGATCAAACTTAGAACTAACTGAGTATAAGGCGGATCCAACAATGGTTAAGATTCTTTATCTTCTGTAGTTTACTTGAGATTTAGTTTACTGCACGTGTTATTTATTATTTTTTCTGTACATGACAGTTGATGAAACATTTCAATGATCAACTTTAACGCAGTGACCAGCAGAGCGTTAAGTTGAAAGAAATGAAAGTTATGTTGTTACGTTTTATTACGGTTTGAATTTTACCTCAGTTCTTTATATGTTCATGTATTGAATTTTAGTACTTGTATTAACACTCATCTAACCTGTAAAATTTAACATGGAATCAAAGCTTAGGGTGTAGCTAACTCTGTTTTGCAGCCAACAGAAACTACAACGATCCTAAGACAAGGTCTATACTTCACAGAAGCTTACTTTTCAAGTTGACAATTAAAGGTTAAGATGTCTACTCCTTCAGTAAAATCAGAAGATAGGCTTGAGGGAGCCTCCAACTTCAATGCATGGAAAGCTAGGGTTCTAAATATCCTAGAAGAAAGCGATCTAGATGATTTGGTTACTAGAGTTGTTGAAGAACCTATTACAGCCCAAGGCAGAGCAACATTCAAAAAGAAGCAAGCCAAGGCAAAGCGAGTTATCTTTGACTCAGTTAAAGATAACCTGATGGCTGTGTTAGCTCCGTTAAGGACAGCCAAAGAATGTTTCGATGCTCTAGCTAACCTCTATGAGAAGAAAGCTCCTACTTAGAGAAGAGTCTTGAAGAAACAACTTAGATCAGTTAGAATGGAGAAAGACGAGAAGGTTGCTACTTTCTTTTCTAGGATCGCTCAGATAAGAGACCAACTCTTGGCCATTGGAGATAAGGTAGAAGACGATGATCTTATGCAGACAGTGTTCGATGGTCTCCCTACAACGTGGGAGACATTCTTGGCTTCAGTAAATGGATGAGGGGATCAACCCAACTTTGAAAGGTTGTGGCATGATTGCTTAAATGAAGAAAGCAGGATCCAAAGCAAATTCGTGCCCCCACTAGAAAATAATCCAACTCTTTTTGTCAAAACAAAGAAAGGAAAGAATCCCTTACCACACAAGGACAATAGTAAGGAACCTCGAGGTAAGCATTTCTTTAAATCAAGAGTTAAGTGTTATAATTGTGGTAAGCCTGGTCATTATGCATGGGAGTGTAGAAAACCATCTAACAAAAATTGGCATAGAAAGAAACACCATGTTTCAATTGCTACAGAAGAAGAGCAACCTCAACAAAAGAGGTCTAAGGTTGAAACCAAGAATACAGGTCAAGGAAAAGAATATTGCTTGGCCTCAACACTTTCAAGTCCCACCTTCAACTTTTTCAGATTCCTGGTGGATAGACAGTGGAGCCTCTAAGCATATGACTGGATTTAAGGAGACCTTGGCATCGATCAAGGTCAAGCAGTTCCACAAGAAAGTGGAACTTGGAGATGGAAGTACTTTTGACATTAAAGGGGTTGGTTCAACCAAGATACAACTTGATTCAGGTACGTTGATTAATGTTGAGGAAATTTTATATGTTCCTGGTCTAAAGAAGAATGTTATTTCGGTAACAGTTTTAGAAGACAAGGGGTACTCTGTAACTTTCTCTAAAGGAAAAGTTTTGATATGGTCTAAAGATAGAAGTATAAACTCAGCCATTGTGATTGGAGTTCATGAAGGTGACCTCTATAAGGTCCCAGGACATGCCATTGAAACTCTATACCCCTGTCAAGATTCAGAGATCAAGAGGGAGACATCTGTACTCTCTAGTCCCCAACCAAGTGGGGTTGCAGAAGATGAAAGAGTGATCTTCCATCAGTCCTCCAGTGACTCAAAGATGGAATCTTATAAGACTTCTCGCTTAGAGAAGCAGAGGGAGAAGGCCAAGAAGCCTATGTTTGATCTCATTAAGAAGCCTGTTGAAAAGCTTCAAGGTTGCCCCAGTGACTGCCATGTCACTGAGGATTCAGTCCAACAACGGATTTGGAAAATTGATTTGCGGAAAGTAATTCTCAGCCATCAAGGGAAGTCAACTATAACTTCCAAGAAGATCTATGAGATCATGCTTCATGCTAAGATGGAGAGCTGTTTGAGATTCTCAAGAAACCCTGTATTTGATGACAGGCTGAAAGACTTCGAGATGAGTTATCACAACGTAAGGGTACAATATGCTATCGATGTGCTGAGAATGTCCCTCTTGCTGAGAGGGAGTGTTAAAGTTAGTGCAGCTGCGAGACCCATTCTTAGAGAATGGTTTCCTAGTCAGTTGACTAGGACAGAGTAAGACCTTAGAAGGTACACTAGGGCCCCCAGTAGTCTCATGGGGTTCTTGGTCTAGGACCAAGCAGGTAGATGCCATGGCAAAGCCCCTAGCATGTGGCTAGGGCCCCTATATGCCTCTAGGGTATTTTGGTCTGGGACCAAGGATGTGATGTCCAAGTAGAGCCTGCAGGTAGAGGCAGAGATATATTCTGGTATAGGACCAGGGACACGATGTCCAAGTAGGTATTGCAGGTAGAGGCAGAGATATATTCTGGTATAGGACCAGGGACACGATGTCCAAGTAGGTACTGCAGGTAGTTGATCAATTTTCAGTGTGAGACTGAAACTCAGCTTAGTACTGAGAACCATTCTGCGAGAGAATGGAGGACCCGGTTAGGGTCCAGGGATTGATTAACTTGATTCAGTGTGAGACTGAAACTCAGCCTAAGGCTGAAAGCCATTCATTAAGAATGGAAGATAATGATGTCCCCTCTCCTAATCGGTTATTGCTAGGTTGATTCTCAAGGGACTGGCCACCCCTTGACGATGTCCCTAGTACCTAACCTTTAGGAGCAGTGTCAAGGACAAAAGGATTGTACCATCCGGTTGGATTTTCCTCCTTATACAGTGATGACAAAATATATTAAACTATGTACCTTGAGAGAGAGAAAAGTCTTTGGTCTTGTTGGTCCTAATTGAATGCTTGTTCAACTTTACGGTTCACTTTGATCTTGTGGTTGTGACTCATGGTCCTATTCTTACTTGGTCCTAGCACTCTCACATGTGTGCACCTTTGACTATGATGACTCCTAGTTTATGGAGTGTATTTACCTAATGGTTTATTAAAGACCATTGGACCATGTATTGTTATGGTTACCTTATGTTTTGTTAAAGGACCCTTGACTCATTTATTGTTTTGGACTATTTACTTTATGTTGGACCTTGGACTTTCACTTTATGAATTTATTATAAATTCTTTAAATAATAATTTTTGTCTTAATAAAATCTTTATGATTTTATTAATAAAGACTTTTGTACCATTTAGTATTATCTCATGTTTAATTAGTCTTATCTAAAGACCCTTTTACTTTATGATTATTTTTTTTGGTTTGGTCCAATATTTTATTATTTTCTACTTGACCACTCCGGGTTCCTAAACCTAACTAATTTAGTTCTCCTAACCTTATAAAAAGACTTTAGCTAAGGTTTGTTTTTTATACCTTCACATGTTTTATTTGTTCAGCGGGTGACTGTTTTTTACTTCCTCGATTTATCTGCGGGTTGACTCCGTTTTTCTTCTTGCGGTTGTTTGTATCGTTTTCTCACAAGGTTGTTTATGATTCTTTCACGTGTTGTTTGCATTGCAACCTTCATGGGTTATCTCCTTTGCGATCTCGCTTCACAACAATCTCTGCTATTTGCTGGTTTCTCCATGTGACCTCTGTTTATCCTCAACGTGGGTTATCTCCACGCGACCTTTGGTTATTCTCAGCGCGGGTTATCTCCACACGTGCTCAGTTCCTCCTCCGCTCCACATTCTAGTTCAACCGCGCACATTCTCTTCTGCTCCGCGTTTTTTCTTCTGTGTGACTGGATCTTCATATTTACACCCGCTGCTCCCTGCGTGAAGGTTTTCCGAGATTCACCACCCCTCTGTGTGACAACAATTCCTTCTTTGTGTGATTGCTGTAGCGTGCCCCCTTGACTGTGAAGTCCCTTATTGTGGATTGTGTATTGCTTACCTCTTGACCTGTCTCTGTAATTTTTTTTGCATGGGGTTTACTGCGATCTATTCTTTGCACAGGGTGAGTTTTTCTGTTTGATCCACCCTGACTGGTTTCGGGAATTTGTTCATCGTGAATCTGTTGGTAGAGTGCGTGACTGTACATCTTTCACTCTGAGTGCATCTGTGTGATTCTCCTTGACTGCACTGCTAAATTGATTGAAGAAACTAAGGTCTGTTTACTCCCTCTCTCTCTCAAGGTACGTATATGGTTCAACTAGTTTGACTTGTCCTTTCAGTGACAAGATCAAACTCAGAACTAACTGAGTATAAGGCGGATCCAACAATGGTTAAGATTCTTTATCTTCTGTAGTTTACTTGAGATTTAGTTTACTACACGTGTTATTTATTATTTTTTCTGTACATGACAGTTGATGAAACATTTCAATGATCAACTTTAACGCAGTGACCAGCAGAGCGTTAAGTTGAAAGAAATGAAAGTTAGGTTGTTACGTTTTATTCAGTGTTCCACGGGGACGCGCCTCCCAGGGTTGGGGGCTCGCCCCCTACGCTTCCCACGCCCCAGGGGCTGGGGGGTTCCATGGGAAACGTTTCACAGCGCCCCCTTTTCTGCGAAACTTGGGGAAATGCGGGTCTAGGAGCTTCCCGGATTGGGGGGCTCCCACACGCCCCCTCCTGAAAATGGGGGGCTCCGACAGGCCCCCACTACCCTCGATTTTTTAAATTTTTTTACTTAAAAAAGAAATGGTTCGTCTTAAATTTTAGGCTTTTACACTAAATGGTCATTTAAAACGAAATAGAAACAAATAAAAAGAAACAAACATTGATATGATATGCTTGGCTATAACGATTACATTAAATTACACTAAAGTCTTCGGGAACATAAGCATGCTAGTATGCAAATGGTGATGGGATGAGGAATTGATATGTTTATATGTTGGGGTTCATATTTTTATTAATTCTTTTTTTCTTTTTTATAATTTTAGAGACCAACCCCGCTATGTTAGGGACCCTGACGCCTCCCCGCCCCCCCGTCCCCCAAAATACCCCAAAATTTTGGGGTGTCTCTACACGTCCCCAATGTGCGTTTCCCCGCTCCCCCGCCCCCCCGTCCCCCAAAATACCCCAAAATTTTGGGGTGTCTCTACACGTCCCCAATGTGCGTTTCCCCGCTCCCACGCCTCCCTGTCTCGGAAACTTGGTGGAACACTGGTTTTATTACGGTTTGAATTTTACCTCAGTTCTTTATATGTTCATGTATTGAATTTTAGTACTTGTATTAACACTCATCTAACCTGTAAAAATTAACAGTTCATCATGTCTAGAGAGTGCTACACCTTTGTTCATGTATGATGGTTGTAGCCCCCATAAGGGGCTGGATAATGGTGATGTGAAGAAGTGACATGGCTTTTGTGTGGAGCATCCAAGTGATTATGCATGTTGGTGTTATATTTCTTTGTGACTAGGAGGGGGTCTCCTAGATGGTACCCTTCTTTTATGTTGTGCTAGACTAAGGGGCGGGCATGATTTATATATTGAGGTGGTAGATCTTGTCTAGGTGTTGATTTCCCTAGCATATGAGTTATGTTTAACAGGAGGATTGCACACTCACATGGTTGATATCACTAACTTGTGGAGTGCCTAGCACATTGACCCCTTTTCACATGATTAAAGTTTTAAACATGATTTACTAGGTTATTTGATGTGGTGGGAGACTCTTTAGTATAAGTGCCCTAGGCCATTTGGGGGTTATTGACATTTGATACACTTTATTATGATGAATATTACCCCTTAGTGGAGTGCTCCCTTTCTGCACACATGTCGAGGTTGATTTTAGCCTTTTAACAACTATTTTGACCTATTTCGTCTTGGTTGGAGGCTATTTGCATGAGCGGCCTAGCTCATATTGGTTATGTTCACACTTCGTTTGGTGCATTATAATGTGGAGTATTGACTTAGGTGTAGCACTCATCCTATAATGTGGAGTATTGACTTAGGTGTAGCACTCATCCTCTTTGGCACATATTTCTAGGCACGGTGGAGATGAGGGTGGTTTGTACCCTTGGTTTTTCTTTCCAACCCATGGTATTGCATATTATATGATTTGCTGGAGGACATTTACTATTTATGTACTCATCTTCTTGGTTGATCACATATGTGAGGAGATTGGTGCACACCTCTAGGGCATACTCTCTGTTGGGTTTATTTTATTATTTGTCGAGGGAGGGCGCACCTCTATGGAGTGGGTTGAACATCATTATGACCTGACAAGTGGATGATTATTATATTGTTGTCGATTCCTTCTTCCTTGCGCACTTTTATATGGTTCTTATGCATTGGAGGTTGTGCTAAAGTGTTAGTTATGGAGTTGTCTTAGCCTTATGGAGCATTTATTACAGAAACTTGATGGGATGTGCCATTGGAAGGGATTTTACTTGGTCAAAACCCTAATTCACCCACCTTTGAGGAGTGTGTTGGAGCATTTCTTGCACACATTTGATGGTACATCCACTTTGGAGGAGATTTAGGAGATGGCTACATGCTATTTTTGGAGGTTTACTTGGTCTTGCACCTTATTGAGGAGCGTACCCTTGAGGGTTATTTATTGTTTTGTTGGAGGATGCACGTGGAAGCATTATTTTATTATTTCATGGAGCATTTGACATGGTCAACTAACCACTTTTAGGGATGCCTCCCACCCTTCTTGAGCTTATCATATTGGAGGTTGTTACATGTGATATAACCCCTCTTTATTTTATTATCGTATGACTTTTCTGATGAGTTGGTTATCTAATAGAGCATATTATCTTGTTTACCTTGGAGATCAAGATGTAATATGTATCTAGCATATTTTATTGATTTTTCTAGGATGTTGTTGTATTTCTGAATGACAACTAGGTCTAGGAATTCGACCTAGGGCTTTGGATTTTCCAATTATGGTAAGGTGAAGTAAGTCTTTGTAAAGTCAACTAGCAAGACAAGTTGGGGTTTTAGTATATGGCCATGTGGAACCTTATATAAATGGAAACCGTCCAACTAATTGCCATGTTTCACATTGGAAGAACAATCTACTTGCTCAACGTTGCTCTTGCTCATCCTCCTTCACCCATTGGAATTCTAGAAACACTCAAACAATTGCACACCTGGAGCCATTACATCACAACCTGTACCTGCCACAAATAGAAACTACTAAATATAGACATGCCCTAAAGAGCAAAAAAAAGTAGGAAAGACTGGAAATGAAGGTGACACTTGAGATTGTTGCCAACCTTAGCATGTCTAAAATTAAACACTGTTAGAAATAGGAACATCTTGCATCTCAATGAAAGCAGTGTCATTAGATTTGCTTCAGCAAGGAACCCAAATATATGCTCAGAAATAACATGCAAGGCTTGAAAAACAATCTGCTAAAAATAACAGTGCTGTGGAACTGCTTGCATGTTGCTCGAAATAGACTCGTTAACTTTGTTAACTCACGAGGACCAAGAATATGTAACATCTCCAACATGCCGTCCCCTGAACTTTGGCTTCTAGAGAAAAGCAAACTGCTAAAAATAACAGTTTCTGGGAATCTGATGAAATTGATTCTGAAACAAGCTCTTATCACTGTGAAGATTTGGGTGCACCTGTAATGGAACTAGTCTTATGGAATCTTGCTTGATCTTTAACCCTCCAGTTGCACAAGCAAATCTCGGGGTTAACACCTCCCCATTGACAACATGCCTTTAGTGTATGGTTCAACTGATTGAGCTAATGCTTGGGGCTTTTAAACTGTGTGTGTGTGAGAGAGAGAGAGAGCCATAGTGGTTAGCTCAACTGGGTGTTGCCAATGTTGTTGGGCATTAGGCTAGTTTTGTGTCGGTAGGTGCCTGGTTCAAATCCCCATGGATGAGGTGCATCGTTGTCTGCCGATACTAGATAGGCTTACTAGGGATGCCATTGACAAATGTGGGGAAGCATTCATTGGTTTTCTGGGCAAGGTTTTCCTATATATATAACAGTTTTTTTTCATTCTTCAGATCATTCATTTTCTACTTTACACGCATTATATTCATATTCAGTTTTGACAAAAGTTAGGCCATACTCGTTCCTATTTATACAAGCAGTTTTGGCAAAAATTAGGTCAATCTCATTCATATTTATAATTGAAAGTTTACATTATGCAATACAAATATAAAAATCCTGATTTCAGAAATGGTAAATTAGGTCACAAATATACTAGTGTCTAAGCTAGATGAAATGAGGATACTTGTTCTTCTTCCTATTGTTCCTATATGCTATGTCTTGGGAATTGAATTTTGGAGCATCCTGGACACATTCCTCCTTCCAAAATGTCAAGAGCCAAAAGTGTGGTATGATTAAACAAAGAGTGGTCTTATTTAGGTTAATTATTGATGCTACATGAGCCAAGCTTTGCCAATCTGGTTCTAAATATTTTATGGGAAGACCATTGGGTGATGTCAAAGCGTCTGGTTTATTTCCATCAAAAAATACCTTGTACAATTAAAATCCTTCATTTGTGTTTGCAGTCTTGCATTTTCCTATATTTACTAAAAACTATCAGTTAAAGGAAAAACCATATACCAGAAATATATATTTCTGAAGGAAAATTGCAATTAACAGATTTTCTATTTTCTTTTTGTAACTAGGGGAATCTGCAATTGGGGCTGGAATCGTACTCACATGACAAGGAGTTGATTCCGGTCCTCTATCACTATACCCCTAGGTGTACCAACGCTCCCCCATGTATGGCCTAGTCTAGGTTTGAACTCACGGCATCACAAGGAGTGCCTTAACAGTGCACTGTATCACCAACTAGTCTACTCCTTGGGGGCACAATTAACAGAATTGTATTTTAAACTAAATATTTAACTATACATCTGAATATAGTTTATGATATATTCAATAATTCATAATTCAATGGCCAAAACTATGTTCTCAAATTTCAATCCTATTTTCTTTATACCCAATTCCAAAATTAGATAAATTAAGGCGGTGATAAGTTATTAGTAATTACTGTTGTAGGTTTAGCATACACTCAAACACTGGAATGTGTAGATAAAAAAGAGGCCATCATGTAGGCTGTAGCAGACTTTCTGAATAGCAAACATTCTTCAAGCAGCTTTTGCAGAATACTTCAGTAGCAGATTGCCCACTGCCAGTCTCAGACTTTGGTAGCAGCCTTTGTCTGGTCACTTTTACTGCTTAGACGTCGTTAGTGGGCTTCACACAAAGTGGTAGCAGGTTTCAGAATTTAGATGAATAGCAGCTGGCTTAAGATCATCAGAGGAAAAACTAACATCTTCAGAGAGACTCAGAACTCTATGAGAGCAAATAAACAAAGGGCACTGGGTATATAATGAGTTTGCAGAATAATGAGTTACGGTTTTTGTGGCTGTTTGTTTTCTTGTCCTTTCCTCTGCATTTTTTAAATATTTTTGAAGAAACTTTCCTTTCTCAAACATTTTGGGAGAAACACAGGCAGTAATTGATGGCGTTTCTTTGAGAAATGGATATGTTTTTACCAAATCACAGTGGGTTTGTCCCTCAGTGTGGTACTTGCCCAGAACTGCTAAGTGCATTAAAATCACTCTTAGACATCATGTTACTGGTAACCTAGTAGAACGGGTCTTATGAATAGAAAATATTCAATGCCTGAAGTTGGTCTGTAAATGCCCTATTAGTAAGTCCTCGTGGCTTGAAAATCAATTGTAATTTTTTTCTTCCATTTGAGTTATAATAGAATTTGGAAGCAATAGGTAAACATTTCCTTGTGGCTTCTTATAGTAAGATGACTCAAAATAGGACTAAAGTAATTGCTCCTTTCCAAATATCAGATTCAAGAGTGAAGTAAGGTCTCCACAAAAGGTGCCTTTGGAATCTTTGATTAGCATCCCAATTTCAGCAGGATTTTAATTTTCCACTTGACTGTCAAGGGCCAATGTCAACAAGATTTGTATTTTGTAGTCAACATTTCACAAGCACAATGTCAACAAGACTTCTAGTTTCTACTCCACATTCCACAAGCATAATGTCAACAATATTTCACTTGACATTCCAAGAGCACAAAGTCAATGACATTCCATCTGTAGTCTACTCTAATGCTGACAAGACTTCTATGCTTTCTACTATCTAGGAGCTATTCATGACCAGTGTTGTCCTTTTCTAACAATTATACCCTTTTTGAAATGATCTTAACATATCGACTTTGATTTCATACATTCTTAATTTGAAAGTGCTAGATGTGCATAGCTGCTTGCAAAATTGACTTTTTAGTATTTCTATCTGCATGAAAGCCTAATTTAGGACACAATCTATTTTAGTATTGATTTAATACGTTCTTAATGTGAAAGTGCTAGATGTGCATATAGCTGCTCACACCTTTTTTCTTGGCATTTCCATCTGCATGAAAGCATAATTTGGGGTACAATCTGTTTCGGATTTCATTTCATATATTTATAATATTAGGCATGGTAGGAAGATGGATTACATGGACTCCATTGGAATTCTCATAGCTTTATATGGTTTAGAGGTCAAGGGACCTAGTTTGCTCGGGTTTTCCTTGGCCAATACAAAAAGAGTTTAGGTCCTCATGCTTCGAAGTATCAACAGAAGCAAGCAGACTGTTTCTGAACCTACCCTTCTAGCAAAGTTTGAGACTCACTTGTTCCAGCTCAAAACCATTTTGGCCTAATTTTGCTTCTTCATTGTGCCCAGAGATTCATTGATGTGACCACATGTCACATGCCTTGTCCCATTCAACTATTCTTTAGATTCCTTTGGCCATCTATTGTTGACCAAGTAGGGGCTGAACATCTATTGTTGACCATAGAGAACATCTATAGGGATAACATCTAGGTTATTTGGATTGCATTGTTGGGTGGGTTGATTCCCAAGATAGCCTTCTATTCTGAGCACTTCTTGAAGTTGATGGATGGCCTTGTTTTTAGACCTCCAAATATGCTTTGTTATTGGATGCACATTCTCACAATCCCCCTTGGCTAGTTTCAGGTTGGTTTACATCAACTTTGGGTGGAAATTGAGTGTCATATATCATGGTCAAATAACATCTACCATCTTTTCATTTTATGTGATTGGGACTGAAGATGATTTCATATTTGATTGCCCTGTTTTTATGATATCAAAGGGTGTTTCTTTGTCTATTTAAGAAATTAGAACTCCCATTCCTCCTTTTCAAGTGCTTGGACAAGAGATGCTTGGCCTTGTTCATGAGGGAGGCCCTTGGAATTTGATCTTAGATTCTATGAGCATCCCCCCAATCGGATACCATTGGGATGATCACATATTTCTTTGTGGTGCTTTTGTTTGATAGGGTCTCCAAACGATTGTTGAAATATTGTAACTTAGAAGAATATTCTATATGTATCTTTTTGTGGTCCTCGATGGTCCTACCGGGAGAACCACTTGTATTACTTTGTACCCCTTCTAATCGGAAGAACTAAGAAGAGTCATGCGGTAGTCCCCTCTAATTGTAAAGGTGGGTCATTAGCACCCCAGTGTGGTTACTTGAGCCTACATGTGTAACTCGAGCCTACATGATTAACTCGAGCCTACATGTCGGATTTAATTATTAAAGTGAACGGATGAATATCAATAGAGGTGTGGCGCTCCTCATTTGGAACACACACTCTCACTTGTGTAGCGCATTAGTGGAGGAGAGAGAAGTAGCTGGAGAAGGAGGAGGATCAGTCTTTGATCTCCCTTTTGGTTTTACCTTTTATCTTTTGGGGCATCTATATTGAGGAAGCTTTTGCTGGGTTTTTCCCTTTAGGGTTTTCCCAGGATAAATCTGTGTTGTTCTTGTGATACTGTTTCTTTCAGTGATCCTGCTTATATGCTTTTGTTATGAAAATGAAATGAAATATTGATGTTTTAGCTAAGCATATGAAATTTTAACATGGTATCAGAGCTAGCCTAAATAGGACAGCTTTCACAAGGTGAAATACCCTTCTCTCTCTCCCTGGAAGAAATTAGGGTTTCGGGAAAATTTTTGAGTTTCAAAAAACTGCTTGCATAGAAAGTTGCGCCCTCCCAGAGCGCATCTTTTGAGCCTGGAATCAAAGTTTTTGGATGTGTGAGTCTCCGGGAAAGTCAAACCCTAGCTTGACTGCTGCACTAGAAAATTGCTGAACCATAAAGCTGCAGAAGCTGAATGTAAGTCTAATTTGGAAGGTGAAGAGTTGAAATCTCCAAAATCCAAGCACACCAGTCAACTCACCTCACTCAAGCGCATCTCCTGGTAAGGTCAGTTTCTCATTCCCAAAATTTCAGTTTTTTGTGATTTTATGACAAGATGGCCCCAAGCACTAAGCTTGAGGACAAGCTAGAAGGCATAGAGAATTTTCGAGCATGGAAATACAGGATTGGTCTCATTCTCCAAGAGAATGATCTTGATAAGTATGTCAAAGAAGAAGTTGCAGATCCTGAAGAAGCTGAAGCCAAGGAGAAGCATAGAAAGGATATGATTAGGGCACAAAGGATTATTGCTGACTCTATCAAGGATCACTTGATCCCCCAAGTGTCATCCAAGAAGACTCCAAAAGAAATGTTTGATGCCCTATCCAGAATGTATGAGGGAAGGAACATTAACAGAAAGATGAATCTAAGAGCTCAACTGAAGAGCACCAAGATGAGTCATGGAGAATCCATCCAAGATTACTTCATGAGGGTTTCTCAGATCAAAGAGCAACTAGAAGCTATTGGAGATAAGCTTGATGAAGATGAAATGGTTATGACTGCTCTGAATGGTCTCACTAGACCCTGGGAGTCCTTCATTCAGATGATGTGTGCCAGAAAAGAAAGCATGAAGTTTGATGTGGTATGGGAAGACTGCATTCAAGAGGAGACTAGAGTGCCAAATTGAGAAGCCTTACTAAAAGAAGATGATCAAGCCCTAGCCACTCACACCAAAAGAAGAAGAGGCCAATCTAATTTCAAGAGAAGAAATTTCAAGGAGTCTCAACCTCCCAGAAGAATTCAAAGGGTAAGAGAAAATCCTCCAATTAGAGACTATTATGATTTTGAATGTTTTCATTGTAATAAGATAGGACACATTGCCCGAAATTGTTCTATGAGGAGGCAAGAATATAGGAAGAGGATCAATGACAACAAAAGACATCATGCTAATCTAGCAGAAGATGAAGATGAAGAAGAAGAAGAAGGACCTCCAAGAAAACAAGCAAGAGAAGAAGATGCAGAAGAGTATGTGCTATTCTCTACACTCTCTGGATCTATAACTCCTGGAGAAGACACTTGGCTTATTGATAGTGGTGCTTCAAAGCACATGACGGGACAAAAGAAAAGTCTGTCCAAACGTGAAGAAAAGAGCTCTCCTCAGAAAGTATCCCTAGGAGATGACTATCAATATCCGATCAAAGGAGTTGGTGAAGCAAGTTACAAACTTGATTCAGGTAATGCCCTAAAAATGAAAGATGTATTATATGTACCTGGTCTAAAGAAGAATTTACTTTCTATCTCAGCTTTAGATAAGAAAGGATTCAGAGTTGCTTTCATAGATGGCCAAGTACTCATGTGGCCCAAAGGAAAGAATATTGAAGATGCAATCATTATCGGTGAAGAAGGAGGCTTGCATAAACTCAAGGGGCACTCAGAAACAACCCTTGTGCATGAGTCCACTGACCCTAGTGAACTATGGCATAGAAGGCTTGCCCACATTAATTACAAGGCTCTACCTCATGTGAACAAAGTAGGGACGGGATTACCAGACATGAAGATCAAGCATGAAGGCATTTGCAAAGGATGTGCGAAGGGAAAGAACATCAAGAATCCATTTCCGAAAAGTGAGACAAAGACAAAAGGTACGTTGGAATCGATTCATTCAGATGTATGTGGTCCAGACTCCAATGTCTTCGACATCCTTAAGTGGCTTTGAATATTATATCACATTTATTGATGATTTTTCAAGAAAGACTTGGATATACTTCTTGAAAGCAAAGAGTGAAGTGTTTGAAAAATTCAAGGAGTTCAAAGCCTTGATAGAGAATCTTTCAGACAAGAAAATAAAGACACTCCGATCAGACAATGGCGGAGAGTATACCTCAAAAAAGTTTGAAGCTTTTTGCAAAGATGCCGAAATCAAGAGGGAACTAACTACC
>LPNX010221512.1:103104-284050 GCA_001517045.1 Pseudotsuga menziesii | reverse complement strand
GTCCAGTATATATTCATATACCAAAAGAGAAAAGAACCAAGTTGGACCCTTCCGGAAAGAAGGGGATATTTGTTGGATATTGTGAAGTATCCAAAGCATTCAAAATCTACATTCCTGGATTCCATCACATGGAAATCAGTCGAGATGTGACATTCGATGAAGAGGCAGCCCTCAAGAGATCTAGGAAGTGCCAACATGAAGAAGTGTATGAAGAAGGGACACCTCCCAGAAATAAAGAAACTACATGTCTCCCTGAAGATGAAGCTCCTGAAGAACATGACATAGCAGAACCACAAGAACCTCCCATGATGGAGATATCAAGAAAGAGAAAGCCTGCTTGGACAAGACAAATTATACAAGAGGCAGAAAGATATGGAGCTCCTGAAGGCTCCACAAGGGAAAGAAAGAAACCTAAAACTTTTCCCAACTATGTAGCCTTGATGTGTGATCTTGTAGATCAAGAACCTACAAACTATGAAGAAGCGGTACAGAAGAAAGAATGGGTAGAAGCAATGACTGAAGAATACCAGTCAATAATGAAGAATGATGTATGGGATATAGTTCCCAAACTAGAAGGAAAGAGTATAGTATCCTCCATATGGATATACAAAATAAAGCATGCAGCTGACGGAAGTATCGAGAAGTATAAAGCAAGATTTGTGGCCAGAGGTTTCTCTCAGAAAGAGGGAATTGATTATGAAGAGTCATTTGCCCTAGTAGCACGGTATACTTCGATTAGAACTATTATGGCACTTGCATCTATGATGAAGTGGGACTTACACCAGATGGATGTGAAAATAGCTTTTTCTGAATGGTGTGATCGAAGAAGTATACATAGAACAGCCTCAAGGATTTGAAGTTGAAGATAGACATACTCACGTATGCAAGTTGAAGAAGGCCTTGTATGGTCTTAAACAAGCTCCTCGAGCTTGGTATGAGAGGATAGATAGTTTCCTGTTGAGCATGGGCTTTACCAAGAGGAAAGCTGATCCTAACCTTTACCTCAAGGTTGTAGAAGATGAACTTGTCATCCTACTACTATATGTGGATGACTTATTTTTGACAGGGAATGAGAAACAGATTATGGAAAGCAAGAAGAAACTAGCAGAAGAATTTGAGATGAAAGACCTTGGGTTAATGCATTATTTCCTAGGTCTAGAAGTATGGCAAAGTTCAGAAGGAATCTTTCTCAACCAGGGAAAGTATGTAGTAGAGATATTGAAAAGATTCAATATGTTGGAATGCAAAGCCTTGGCCACACCCATGGATTCCAACCTGAAGTTGTTAACTGATGACTCATCAGAGTTAGTGGATGTGACTCATTACAGATAGATCATTGGGTCATTGATGTACTTAACAAATACTAGACCAGACATTTGTTTTGCTGTGAACATCTTAAGTCAATATCTAGTTCAACCTAGACGGGTTCACTTGGTAGCTGCAAAACATGTGATGAGATATTTGAAAGGGACTATAGACTTTGGTCTATACTATGATAATAGCCATGAGTATAGATTGTATGGTTATACAGATGCAGATTGGGCCAGAAGTATCTCAGACAGAAAAAGCACATCAGGTGGATGTTATAGTCTGGGATCTGCTATGATTTCATGGTTTGGCAGAAAGCAATCCGGTGTTGCTCTAAGCACAGCCGAAGCAGAATATATAGCAGCTTGCTCTGCTAGTTGTGAAGCCATATGGCTTCGAAAGCTGATGTCAGGATTATTCAACCTAGAGTTGGACACTACCGTGATTCTATGTGACAACCAAAGTTTTATAAAGATGACAGAGAACCTTGTGTTCCACGACAGATCAAAGCACATAGAAATTAGGTATTTCTACATTTGAGATATGATGCAGAAAGGAGCCATAAAGCTCTAGTATGTGAGTATTGATGAACAAGTTGCTGATGTGTTGACAAAGCCTCTATCCCGAGTAAACTTTGAACACTTTCGAGACAAGCTTGGTGTGGTTTGGACAGACCTTCCCCGAAAGGGGGAGTAGTGATGTTGCAGTGGGATTGTATCATCCCTGGGCACTTGCCCTAAAGTGATCTGGGGACCTCGGTCCTTGAGAATGAAGAGGGATTGTATCATCTCGGGACATATGTCCAGAAGTGATCCGGTGACCTCGGTCATCGAGAATGTGGCAGGATTGTATCATTTTTGAACTTCGGTTCAGAACGGATCCGGTGAACTTCAGTCATCGAGAAGGTGGTAGGATTGTATCATCCTTGAACTTCGGTTCAGAACGGATCCGGTGACTTTGGTACTCGAGAACGTGGTAGGATTAATCATCCTTGGACTTGATCCCGTAATTCTGAAAGGAAGGATCGTCTTAAATGTTGATGCAAGCGGACTTGATCCCGTAATTCCGAAAGGAAGGATTGTCTTAAATGTTGATGCAAGTGGACTTGATCCCGTAATTCCGAAAGGAAGGATCGTCTTAAATGTTGATGCAAGTGGACTTGATCCCGTAATTCCGAAAGGAAGGATCGTCTTAAATGTTGATGCAAGTGGACTTGATCCCGTAATTCCGAAAGGAAGGATCGTCTTAAATGTTGATGCAAGTGGATTTGATCCCGTAATTCCGAAAGGAAGGATCGTCTTAAATGTGGATGCAAGTGGAAGGATCATGTTGGTTGTTGTCCATGATCCCGTAATTCCGAAGGAAGGATCGTCTGAGTACCACAGATGTGTTGTCCATGATCCCGTAATTCCGAAGGAAGGATCGTCTGAGTACCACAGATGTGTTGTCCATGATCCCGTAATTCCGAAAGGAAGGATCATGTTGGTTGTTGTTACACCTGCTATAGATGATGTTAGTCCAGCCTTGTGTTGCTGATCAAAAGGTCAAAGTACTGATGATGATGTTTCTGATCGAAAGATCAGAGTGTGATGATGATGATGTTTTTGATCGAAAGATCAGAGTGTGATGATGATGATGATGTTTCTGATCGAAAGATCAGAGTGTGATGATGATAATGTTTCTGATCGAAAGATCAGAGTATGATGATGATGATGTTGTTGCTGATCGAAAGGTCAAAGTGTTGAAGAAGTTGTTGCTGATCGAAAGGTCAAAGCGCTGAAGATGTTGTTGCTGATCGAAAGGTCAAAGTGCTGAAGATGTTGATGCTGATCGAAAGGTCAAAAGGTTGCTGTCGTTGAAGATTGAAGATGAAGACTATATGACGTTGAAAAGCTTCCAATGATTTATAGATGTGTTACCGTGATGATGTTGATGATGTCCTCTATCTCTCTCCTACTATTGTTGTTGTTGATGTTGTTGTAGAATACCCTTCTCGTTAAGGTGGAGTGTTGAAATATTGTAACTTCGAAGAATATTCTATATGTATCTTTTTGTGGTCCTCGATGGTCCTATCGGGAGAACCACTTGTATTACTTTGTACCCCGATGCTTCTAATCGGAAGAAGTAATAAGAGTCATAAGGTAGTCCCCTCTAATTGTAAAGGTGGGTCATTAGCACCCCAGTGTGGTTACTTGAGCCTACATGTGTAACTCGAGCCTACATGATTAACTCGAGCCTACATGTCGGATTTAATTATTAAAGTGAACAGATGAATATAAATAGAGGTGTGGCGCTCCTCATTTGGAACACACACTCTCACTTGTGTAGCGCATTAGTGGAGGAGAGAGAAGTAGCTTGAGAAGGAGGAGGATCAGTCTTTGATCTCCCTTTTGGTTTTACCTTTTATCTTTTGGGGCATCTATATTGAGGAAGCTTTTGCTGGGTTTTTCCCTTTAGGGTTTTCCTAGGATAAATCTGTGTTGTTCTTGTGATACTGTTTCTTTCAGTGATCCTGTTTATATGATTTTGTTATGAAAATGAAATTAAATACTGATGTTTTAGCTAAGCATATGAAATTTTAACAACGATAGCTTGAGAGTAGCACCATCTCTACTTCTAGATTTGAGAGACCTTGGGGGGTTATATGCTCTTTGCTAGTGGTTCGTCCTACTTATTTGAGACCACTATGACGATGTCATCTTAGAACTTGAGATAGTTCTCAATACTCCAGTAGACAATCTATCTCCTCTAGATCCCAACAATGGATTTGCTTCATTCAACCAACACCACATTTCACAACCCAATTTATCTATCTCATATAGCGAGTTTTCTATTCAAAATTTCTTTTCTATAGCCTCAAATATTAGGAGAGATGCACATATTGATATTATTGACTTGAAGGCGGGATATACCACTAGGTCTCTCTCCTTGGTCTTGGGTTTTAGCTCCTGTTGTTCATGTTCTTTTCTCTCTTGTACCTCAATGCACGACATTTTTGTATAGGTTTTGGCTCTCAATAGTATGCCCAAAATTGTATTTGTTTTCAACATTGACTCTCATGGTGGCTTCCTCATTCAGCTTTACTACTATAGCTTAGTTCTTAGTTTTGTTTTTGCCTTGCTTTTATAGGATTATCACTTGTGCTTCCACATTGGGTTAACACTATTGTACTTAGCAGACCCATTGAATTGTTTGTGGTCATTTGTTGGACATTAATATCTTATCTTATCTTAACTATTGTGTTATTTTTACTGTGCATAAACCATGACTATGTATTCTAATGGCAAACAATGCTTGAAGCCTTGAACTAATAATCACACACAAAATAAGAATACAATTTTTTTCTTTAGAAACCCAAATAGGAAAGCCAACAAGAAATGGTGTCTTTAGCTTCTTATTCTTTCTCACAGAATCATTACAATAAAGTGGGTGTATTCTCCATTTGAGATTTTTGTGTATTCCTCCTCCTTTGTTGCAATTGCAGATGTATAACATAGTTCGAGTTGTGGACAATCTTTGTTCATCCCTTGGACATGCTATTATTTAATATTTTTCCTCTTTTGTCCTCTTTGTCTTGGAACAATCCTCTTCTCTCTATGTCATCAAATCCTCCATCTAGTTGCTTAAGCATGCATAACCACTAAAATGTAATGCCAAAACCTTGAAGTTGCAAAACACTCAATCCCCATCTTTGTCCTTGTTTGACATCTTTATTGCCTTCACTTCTCAGTCCATCTTCCTTTTGGAAGACCAAGAGGCCTCAAATCAGTGATGGGTGGTTTTCTAGCCAGCTTTGTAGAGCTTACACAACTTATTTTGTTGCCTTCAGATGCTAAAATGACCCCAAGGGTTGTTATATGCTTCTCCCTTGGTGTTGGGCTCTCTATGTATGAGACGATGCTTTTTGTCCTTTTTTGCACATGCACATGGCATCATTTGATTGGTTGCTAAGCTCCAAATTGGTCCCATTGTTCCTTTTGGGACCCCTCTCTTGGCTATGTGGTTGGTGTTAATTGGTTGCATGGGTACTCCCTTCCATCTTTGGTTCCTTTGTCGCTATGCTTTCCTTGTAATCATCCCAAGGATGGAGTGGTGTCTCCCATCGAGATTCTAGAGACAAGGCCTTGCTTGGAGTCTCGAGGGCATTTGCGGAGGTTGTCTAGCAGTGGGGTGGGTTAGTTCCTTTAGACCCTATGTATAATAGAGGCTAGTAATGTCAAGCCCTTTCAAGGTGTTATCCTTGCCCTTGCTAGGGGACATGGGGAGAGTCACCTCAAGTAGTGCTAACGCTGCTTGGAGCTTGTTCCAACTCCTCCCCGATTACCAAGGTAGCATAGTTGAAACTTGTAATAGGTCTTCCCGCTTATTAACGAATCTTGAAATAAAGGCCTTAAAGCCAATTTCTTGAAGGATGTAATCCATTGCACTTGTAATTTCCAACTCAAGCCAAAATTTCAACAAACCATTTTTTTTATTAATGATCCTTATTGTGTCCCATAAAGTTTGCCATACTTCTTGAGGTCTTTCCCTCTTTGGGTTATGGTTGTAATCCCTTTGCCTTTTTTTGTTAATCTCTTCTTGACCTTTTTGCGGTTGCTTTTTAAAGTCTAGCTCAATGTAAAGAGCCTTCTTGCTTGCTGCATCAGTGTTTTACACACTCAACAGTTGCAATTGCCTTAAGGCATGGTTGAATAAGCCTCCAAGGTACTTCGTTACTACCCTAGGCATCTTCTAGAGAGATGCTCGTCATGATGGCTTACTTCTGGAACTTAGATGCGTATGCTTAAATACCTTGTCTTTGTTCCTTATTGTGTCCCATAATGTTTGCCATACTTCTTGGGGTCTTTCCCTCTTTGGGTTATGGTTGTAATCCCTATGCCTTTTTTTGTTGATCTCTTCTTGGCCATTTTGTGGTTGCTTTTTAAAGTCTAGCTCAATGTAAAGAGCCTTCTTGCTTGCTGCATCAGTGTTTTACACACTCAACAGTTGCAATTGCCTTCAGGCATGGTTGAATAAGCCTCCAAGGTACTTCATTACTACCCTAGGCATCTTCTAGAGAGATGCTTGTCATGATGGCTTACTTCTGGAACTTAGATGCGTATGCTTAAATACTTTGTCTTTGTTCTTGTTGGAGGTATTGCTATTTCATGAGTTGTTCCTTGTCATTTTCATAGCCTATGGGATAAAGTTGTGCTTTCAACAATTCCTTTAAGTGTTCCCGTTTTGTCATTATGGGTTTCTTGTTTAGCCTCAAGGCATCTACATAGCTATCCGACCATAATAGAGCATAAATTTTCAATTGGGCAAAATAAATCCTTTGGATTTATATTGTTTGATAAAGGCTGAAATAAACCTCTAGCTATTTCAACCATCCATTGAGTTTCTCAACATTGACCTGACCTTCATTGCTAGGTATTTCAAGTTTTTCTTGAACCTTGAATCAAGTGTTTGAAGACGAAAGGAGAAATTCAATATTACCTGAATATTTAGGTTGCTCCCCCTTAGGTTGGTCAACACTTTCTTCCATGTGCTTCGGTATTGTTGGGTGTATCTCTTCATCCTTCACTGTCAAAAGTTGTGTTATCATCTCTGTCAACACTGTAAGCTGTTACCAGTTGAAATGGCAGTCCAAGCCACCGGTAAGCATGTGAGGATGAAGTGACCACTGTCACCTTAGTCAAACTTCTCCCAACTGCTTCAGAAGCCTAAGCCTCCTAGGGGAGAGCCCTATTCTGACCCTGTAAGGACACTAAACACCAAAATGTTCTCTTTCGAGGTTGTTAGTGATCAGTGCCTAATGGAGTCTAAAAGGTGAATAAAGGGTTGTATGTTTTGTATATAGCAGCAATATATACTCGCAAATGTTAGACTTGTTCCACAACGTAACCAACAAAACATAAGTGCAATTATTGATCAAGTATAAGCATTTATCATAGCCCAAAAGCATAAGTACAGCAGTAAGAGCATGGATAATAGTTATGACACCATTTCAGTACAACATGTAAGCACTCAGTTATTTATTCAAGCATTATACTATATAGCAATGTTAGTAAGTTTAACAAGGTTTCAGATTTCATACAAGCATGTAAACTTAACCAACCTTGTATTGACTAACCAACGACCAAATCTGAAGCCAGTGTGTGTGGAAGAACAATGTATTCACCTATCCCACTCTAAATAGTATTCCAAACAATTCCAAGCAGCAGCTGTATCAGCCCTTCATGTATGTACATTTTGTGACAGCAGTAGTATGATTTGCATCAGTGACAAGTAGCATACGTGTGGCAGCATAAGTATCAGTAGTGTATGCAACAAGCGCTAATTAATAGCAGGTATGCATTAATCATTTACTCAAGCGTTTATATCAGCATTAGAAAGTTCACAAGATTTCATATTGTATACAAATACGTGCACTTAACCAATTTTATATTGACTTACTAAAATTAAAGTAAGGAGTAATTGTGTATGTGTGTGGTTATTTGATTAATCATTTACTCAAGCGTTTATATCAGCATTAGAAAGTTCACAAGATTTCATATTGTATACAAATATGTGCACTTAACCAATTTTGTATTGACTTACTAACAATAAAGTAAGGAGTAATTGTGTATGTGTGTGGTTATTTGCAGACTGTAGGTGTATGTGCAGCATGTCATGACAGCAGTAATGAATGGCATCAGTCACACATGTAAACTATAGATTCATACAACACTTTGGACCTACTTTTATGCCTATTTAGGTAACATTTTATGTGGAACTAACTATTAGTTGTGTCACTGTGTAGGCCAAGAGGAAGGTACATCAACAATGGAGAGGGCTGCCACTATAAAGGGCAGCCTTGTAGGGTTAAGGAAGGGCTGCTTGGAAAGCAGCGAAGGAGAAGGGTCACTGCTGCTAGCAGCAGGTTCGGGCTTTGGGAAGCAGTCAAAGTGCTGCTAGGGTAGATAGGTCTGATTTTAGGACTGCTTTAGGGCTTTTAGGGCAGATTTTGAGATTTTTGCAATTTTTATATTTTTAGGGTTCCCTATAATTCCGCCTTAGGGTTTCTAGGGCTTTAGAGACTAGGCCGAATTTTTAGAGAAGAAGGCCAAAATTTTAGGGAGGCCAAAAAATGCAAATTTTTTTTTTAGGGTTTTCGACATAAAAATGCAGATCTAATTATAACCTAATTTTACCATGAGAATGCAAATTTACACATGCAAATGCAAACTATCTAACCCTATTGACTAGGTTTTGGAAAAGATGGAGGTTTGAGGCCTAGGGAGCAAAACCCTAGCACAATCCTACCCTAACCTAGGGCATCTAAGGAGTGAATAACTAGCCTCTAGAGAAGATTAACCTAGGTTTACAACTAGAGCCCCAAAGTTCTAACCCTAGAAGCACTCCTAAAAGGACAGACTTCCACAACCAAGGTGCCTAAAGTTGACAAAGATCTAGCCAAGACAAAATGCAACCCTAAAGGCTACCATTCAATCCATAAACATACATCATTCATTAACAAGTAGCAAAGAGAGATCAAGATGCAAACCCTAGATAACTCCTTGTGCATGTGTTAAGCAAACAAATCTTGCATCACCTTAGCAAGAGCGTTGAACCAAAGAAACTCAAAGCATTGATCATCAAACCTAGAAAAATTCCTACCCCAAGAGGTGCACATCACATCTAAAGAGCCCTAGAGGGGTAGAAAAGTAACATAATGTTTTATCCCATAAGTTTTGTCTTAAAATGAAAGTGAGGAGATCTATTTATATGATCTCACACTCCCTTTTTACAAAATATCCAGCCTACATGCCTTAAAATAAGTCAATTTGAAATTATAAAATGTCAGCTGAAAATTAAAAGAAAATAATAATAAAATATAGCCTAAGGTAGGTTTAAGGTAGGCTACTTGGGGTATTTGTATCCCCAGGTGCCAAAACACACTTAAATAAGCGAATCACTCCGAACGAAAGGCTGGAGGGAGCTGGAGGGAGGGCGTTATAGCCCATCTAACCCCTAGAATGCTGTAAAATCCCTTAATGCCCTCCTCAAAGCATGAAAAGGCCTGGCATGGAGGGTGGTTTTTCTCTGAGGAGATAAGGCCAGGGACAACAGGAACCCACTGACTGAAGGGCCAAGAGGGTGTCCTAACTGGTTGTGAAGGGAGACGAATGTCTCACAGCTGAAACAAAGGCCACCAGAGCACATAAACAGGATATGGAGCCATGTGACCCAGTAGTCAACCCTTAGGGGCCCTGGACACCAACCCTGAGGTTAAAAAACCCCAACAAAGGGCAGTCAACAGTGCCACTAAGCCACACTACCCCTAAAAGATGACCAAAGGGCCCAACCATGACCACCATTGCTCGATAACACCGCTCTTGGTCGAAAAAATTGGGCCTCTCTCCCTGGGGTACACCTGAAGGTGCGTTGGGTACTGTTGTAGCGTAATAGTAAGCCTTTGCTCCATCTAAGTAATTCCATGTCAAAGTATTCCTTATATTCTCCTTCATTAGAAGTCCTCTTCATCTTTGGTAGTCTGCTTCCTTCTAGACTTTATGGCAATGATTCTCCATTCTATGTATCCATTGCAACTGCTTACCATATAGGTTGTTCACCAAGTGTTGGTGAACTTGTGTTTTGATAGTATCATGATCTGTAATCGCTTAGCCTATGGTCGATTTGATTCACTATCATGGGTCTTAATTAACTGTGGAAATAAAATATCTTTGTCATGTTATTTTTACTGTGCACAAAGCAATGTCTATGTTTTTTAATTGCAAATAATGCTAGAAATAACAATGACAAAATAATAATAACATTGATATTTTCCCTAGAAGCCCAATTGGGAAAATTAACTAGAAATAGTGTATTTGGCTCATTATTCTCTTTGAGAATCATTACCGCCGAGGAGGTACACTCGACTTGAGATTTTGTCTATTCCTCCTTTTCTACAATCGCAGATTATATTTATTAGATAGTTTGGGCTTTGGACAATCTATTTTCCTCCCTTGGATAACATATTATTCTGCTTCTTTGTCCTTTTGGTCTTGGAATAATCCTCTTGTCCTTGCATTACATGACATTGTTAATCCTCTAGCCAATCGCTTCAACAAATAGATATCCTAAAATACAACACCAAAACCTCGAATTTGCCAAACACTTGAATCCCGTTGTCCTTGATCAACATCTTTATTGCATCCATTTCTTGGCTTACGTTCCTCGAGTAAGACCAAGAGACCATAAATCGATAATTGGGTGGTTCCCTTGATAGCCCCATAGAGCTTATGCCAAATGTTTTGCTACCTTTGGATGTAAAAACAACCTCGAGAACTATCATAAGATTGAATTGGACATCAACCTCTTTATGTATGGGAAAACTCTTTTAGGCCTTTTTCTTGTCTACCATGTGGCAACCTTTGATTTGTTGTTGAGCCATCTGAGTCGACACCATTGTTC
Organism: Pseudotsuga menziesii; assembly: GCA_001517045.1. NCBI lineage: Eukaryota > Viridiplantae > Streptophyta > Pinopsida > Pinales > Pinaceae > Pseudotsuga > Pseudotsuga menziesii. The sequence continues at coordinate 273,304 of LPNX010221512.1, read as the reverse complement.
CTTTTGGGATTCCTTCTCTTAGCTACATGGCTGGTGTTCATTGGTTGTATGGGTGTTCCTTGGTTCCTTTGTCGTCGGGTTTTCTCTCCAATGATGGAGTGGTGTATTTACTTGAGATCCTTGAGACAAGGCCTTGCTTGGAGTGCTATTAGGGTTTTGGCAAGGTTGCGCCAACAACGGGGGTTAGGGGGGTAGTCCTTGTGGATCCCTCGTTACAAAGGAGGTTATTATCGTCAAGGCGTTTCAAGTTGTCATCTCAACACTTGCCATTGGGACCTTTGGAGAGTCATTTGAGCAGTGTTGTTGAGCCTCGTGAGGGGTTTCCCTTTATGCTACTTTGGGGTCTTTTTAGCATCTCCTTGGTTACCAAGGGAAGTGGGTAAAGTGTAGTGGGGACATTTAGCAGGTCTTCCCACATGCTAAAGAAACTTGAAATAAAGGCTTTAAACTTTGAAGACAATTTCTTGGTTGTAGCCATTACATGTGCAATTTCAAACTCAAAACAAAATTTTGACAAACCATTTCTCTTATTAATCATGCATTTTGGATCATTTTGGCTAGATGGTGTTTCCAAAGAGAGGGCAATATATGAAATAGCCATTCAAAAATATCTCATGTTGGTGTCATGTGGCTCCTTCCTTTCAATTTCATTAAGTTAACCATTGTAACTTGTCCTTTGTTTTAGCTATAATGTCTTTATTATCCCTCAAGGGGAAAAATCCTCCATGATTGTAATGGAAGTTGTAGTGAGACCTTACTGGGTGAGTTTCTATCACTTTGTCTCTTGTCATGAAGTTGTGGAATTTATAGTCCTTTTTCTGGGAGATGTTGATAATTAATTTCCATAGGCGAGCAATTCCCATTTTGCTTGCCAAGTGTTGTATGAGCTTAATGGGTATTTTTGTTTGCAAGTAAAAGAAAGCAATGAACAAACCGTTATCGCTAATTGGTAATCCTCAATGCTCTATTTCTCTAGGGGGATCTTGTATTAAAAAACCAATGTAGAAAGGGCAACTAAGCAAGTCTAATCATTTGTAAGAATTGGTGATGCATGAAGAGTCTCTTTAGCAGGGATTTGGGGTCTTTCCAATGAATCCTTGGTTACTAAGGGAAGTAGTTAATTGTAGTGGGGACTTTTAGCACGTCTTCCTATGTGTTAAAGAAACTTGAAATAAAGGCTTTAAATCAACTTTCTTCGCTGCAACCATTACGCTTATAATTTTGACCTCAAACCAAAATTTTGTCAAACCTTTGCCCTTATAAATGATCTATTTAGATCATTTGCTAGATGGTGGTTCCAAAGAGAGGGAAATTCATTAAATAACCATTTAGAAATATCTCATATTGGTGTCATGTGTCTCCTTCCTTTCAACGTAGTAAGTTGGCCATTGTAATTGTCCTTTGTTACAGTGATAATGTCTTTATTTTCCCTCAAGGGAAAATGTCCTCCACAATTGTAATGGAAGTGGTAGTGAGACATTATTGGGTGAATTTCTATCACTTAGTCTCTTATCATGAAGTTGAGGACTCTATAATCTTTCCTCTGGAATGTGTTGTTAATTAGTCTTTTATCATGATGTTGGGGACTCTATAATCTTTCCTCTAGGAGGTGTTGTTAATTAACTTCCATTGTTGAACAATGTTGTTTTGCTTGCCAAGTGTTGTATGCACTTGATGGGTACTTTTGTTTGGAAAGAAAAGAAATCAAGGAATAAGAAAGACAAACCATCATCTCTATTTGACAATCCTTATTGCTCTTCCACTCAAGAGGCATCTTGCATTGAAAACCAATCTAGAAAGGGTAAATAAACTACTCAAATCATTTGTAAGAAGTGGCAATATATATAGTCTCTATAATTTTGGAGTTTTTGGCATTTTCCCTTGTCTTTATTTTTTCCAATGAAAACCTTGCAGGGAAATCCCCAGGCATTTTCTCGCATTTCGTGGATGGTGCCCAATGTAAACCCATTAACATTTATTATGGTGCTTGACCCAATAGGGACATTGAGTGAGGCATGCATTAGAGGCAGTGAGCTCAGGGGATTGACCCTAAGATCTCTTGCATCAAGCTCAAAGCACTCAACTGGTTGAGCTAGTCCACTGGGCTTATATTTGCCCTTGTCTTATAGTTGAATGGGTCAAGTTCTTTTGTTTGAGTCTGTAGTTAACAAAGATGACAACTATGTTGCCAGGCTAATTTATAGCAATCCTATAATTCTTCTTTTCTGTGTCACCATATTGATAGTAGCTTTGACTTCAATATGAACACTAGTGTTGGCCCCATCGTTTTTCGGTAAAGGTCATGCCAATGCTTTATCAACAAAGTAGTGGTAGATTTGCGGAGGATACAATAGATTTGACACCACAAGAAGGGAAATTGGTGTAGAAGATGGAAAATATTGAGGAATTCACTTTAAAAGGAAGTGGAAATGTAATTACAACATGAATGTGGCAGATGGGAGTTGGCGGTAGAGAGAAATCTATTGTTTGGTAGCCAATAGCAGAGCATCTTCTGGATCCACAACCCTCCTTGGGATGTGACTATAAAATGAAGCGACTAACATTGAGAGTTGGGTTGGTTGGTCATTGCATTGGATTGTTGCTACTGTCGTGGGTTGTCTTGATTGAGAGTGGGCCAGGGCTTTGTGTTTGTTTGTTGGCATGTATTGCTCATTTTAGTAGGTTGTTGAGCCGTGATTGTCATGTATATTCTCTGTTGAACAATGTATCTGATTTTGATAGAAATAGTGGAATGGTGGCGTTCCTTCAAATTTTGTTTGTATGTCTCATTTATATGGATGATATTTATGTATTGTTAGTTGTAATTTATGATGTTACTAAATGAACTTGCATGGATCCAATCTGTTATGTCTTTGGAGATGATAGTAGATAAATGTGATGATATTTGAGCGAATGTTAAGATGGTTATGTTAGTGATTTTGATGGTTGTTAGAGCAATTTTTTGAGTGTCATCTATTCTTTAGATGTTCTTGCGTTGTCACAATGTCTCTGCATTGTGCCTTGGGTGGGACCTTTCCTATAACCCAGGGATTGATATGTTGGTGCCAGACTACAACGCTTATGTTGGACAACTAAGTGGACCTTGTGATCCGTAAATTGTCGTTGATATTCCACTGGAACAGTTTGTCACATGGATCTTATAACTTTATTTTTTTATTAGTTTATTTAGTAATTGGAATTTAAAGGGAAATAACTAGAGTAGAGAAATACCCAATCTTCACAAATAAACACAAGATATACTGTGGGAAAACCCACTATAGGGAAAAACCGAGCTAGAAATGAAGACTATGCCTTGCTCTTTTCTTCTCCAATATGCACTACAGATATAGAGAAAAAGTTACTCTTTGTGGAGTTACCTATGACTTTGTGGCCAGGATGGCTACTACAAGATCTTCTACATCCTTTGTTTTGCTCAACTATCCACTTTCGTGTTGTTGCTCAATTATGGAACAATACATCCCATCAAAAGTATGGAATCCCTTCTTCTCCTAACGACTCGATATTTAACATAGCTCGACGATCATTTAGGGTTAATTTTAGGGGTTTTGCATGTCCAAACTCTTGATTAGGGTTTGGGTTTTTGACCTTATAGATTGTTCTTGAAAGTCCATACAAAACTAGCTCCACAAGTGTGAGAAACGAGAGTTTACGTGGAATCCACTCAGTACCATGGTGGTCAATTGGATAGGTCAACCTGTGGGAGGCAAAACTTCTTCATACATACTCTATTTTAGGTGTTTCTTGGATCGTTGGAAAGGTCTCAGAGTGTAGAATCACTTGAAGGTTTGGAGACATAACTTCTTCATATGGATTCAGTTTGTGACATTTCTTGGACCCCAAAAAACATCCTTGTTGGAAAGGTTTTGGAGGCATAACTTCTTGATACGGTCTCCATTCGAGGCGTTTTTTGGACCCCCAAAATCATCATTTAGACCCTCAAATAGGCTCTGGAAGGTTTTGGACCATAAATCTGCAAATGAGACCTGCCCCTAGAATGGGCCCTACAAGCAATTTCATCCAATCTTTTGACCCTGAAAGCACCAAAGTAGATGACAAATTATATTTTGATCCATTTTGGATCACCTTGGGTCTGCATTTTGAGTCAACGATTGGAATTTAGTTACATTATATCAATGTTCCACGTGGACGTGTCCCACAGGGTCGTGGACGTGTTTCCCGTGTTTCTTGCGTCCTAGGGGTGTGCGGACCCTTGGCAAAATGTCCCCCCCCTCACTATGCCCCTGAGAATACTTTTTTTTATTTTATGTTTTTCCATTATTTTCACTTTTAACACTCCGTACTTGGTAATACTTAGAAAATAAATCAATATATTTAGTATTTACATTGCATAATCATGAATATACATGAGATGAATTATTATTTTTGGTGTTTTATTTTATTTTTATAATTTTAGAGGTGTACCCCCCCCTGGATTTCCCTAAAATTTGGGTGTGTTCTCCCTGTATCCCGAATGTTTGTTTCCCCTCTCCTGCGTCCCCCAATTTTCTAAGTTTGTCTTTTCTTGTCTTGAAACTTACTCGATTCTGCCTTCACTTGTGTTTGTTGTCTTTTGGTTATGAAACATAACACAAAATGAGCATTAATTCAACCAAAGTAGTCACTAGCCAAAAATATGTAAATATGTATGGATGGCCTCTTTTGGACAAAGCACTTGAGACTCATCAGTTAGAGTTGTCATTAATTCAATGACAAATAACATCAGACTGGTTTGTACAGCCGTTACCATTTACATTGCAGCAAATAATCACAGGCCTTTCACTGCTATTCACAATTTCATATGCTCAATTCAAGGTACACAGGGAATACAAGCGTTTAGGGAAGGAAGTCAATTGTACAAGGGGACTATAGAAATGGTTGTAAAATCTTCAGAGGTTAGAGTTTAAACTTGCAGTTTGCAGCACCCTTTTTTCCTTATTAATGGAAAATTTTTAAACACTACCTGCCCAACTTCTTGTGTTAGTAATTCATTCAGAATATTTTTGTTTTAGTTATCATTTAGATCTTTATTGATATTGCACCACTTTATCTTCAGGGTTAGGATATATTGGTTACATGTACACCGCAAGGTTAGTTTGTTATGGTACACTGTTCTTACATTTCCTCTATAGCCCAGTCAGATCAAGAAGAATCTGAATGTTAGTTGTTTGGTGTATATGGAGCAGTCTAAATATTATACGATTTGGACCCATACATGCCCAAAATTGGTCAATATACGACCAAAAAATGTCAATATACAACCAAAATTGGTCCAATTTGTATAATGTTTAAACTTTAGACAATTCCTTTAGTTTCTGTCCATTACTGAAGGGAGAGGTTCAGGTGCACTTTGCCTTTTTCTTGGGGTTCTGGTGCTTGATTCTAATGCTTCTAGAAGTACTCCCATTAAGGAAGAGAAAAATAGAGTTGGGATGCTTTTCTTTTCTAGTGCATATTTTCTGATTAACACAAAGTTGCAAAGGCCTTAAAGCTCTCGATAGTTAGGAAACAGTTTGAGACAAGTCACCACTCAGAATGAGATTCTTCCGAGTCTTACTGAAAAAAATCATTGATGCATTTTACCTGTTCAGCTTACTAAACAAAATAATGGCAAACCTGGAAATTCCACAAAAATAAATGAGTGAGACAATTTTAGCCATGGAGAAAGTCTTTATAAGTTGGGATGCATACTGCCAAATCATGAGAGCCCATTCAACACACCTTATATAAACAACTTTCTTGCAAATGCTTGCAGACAGTCAAATAATGAGAAGTCTGGAAAATGTTATAATTTTCCAACAAGGAAATAACTGCCACCATCATCATAAGGGAATATTTGTGGCAGGATATAGAGGAGATTGTCTGTTGTACATGGAAGGAATGCATTTTTATTCTGTGGGCTTCTCTTTCTATCAATGCTCCATGTTCCTTGTTACTTCCTCGTGGTTTTTGTTTCAGTATTATTTATCCAGTCAAGGCTCATAATCTTCTACTTGTCTAATAAGCATAGTTAAAAAATTGCCTCTCCATTTTTGCCTTTTTTTGCTGATTGACTATTTGCTTGGTGGATTGGCTGTACTAATATGTCAGCTCTTATTATATAATTGTGAGGAAATCAATGGACATGCATGAAATCTGATAAGTCATCTCTTGTTATATAATTGTTAGGGAATGAATGGACATTCATGAAATTTGCATAATAATTTGTGTTTCTCCTTGCGGGATGTATGAGATTTACTTAAGGGATAGTTTTGTGTGTTTTTGTAGGTTGAAACCTCAGCATGCTACTGTGTAGCTGATGTGGGTCTAACTGTGATAGATGCTAAGAAATATGTACCTGGCACCAGACATTGTGGTCAACCAGAAATCAAAGCAACCATTCATTCTTCAAAGAGAAAGTCTCATAAAAGTGAGAAAGGACGGGAGCCTATTCCTTTGATACCTGGTCTTCCAGATGACCTTGCTATTGCTTGCTTAATTCGTGTTCCACGTGTCTTCCATCGAAAACTCAGGCTTGTATGCAAAAGGTGGCACCGTCTTTTGGCTGGCAATTTCTTTTATTCTCTGAGAAAGAGCCTTGGCATAGCAGAAGAATGGATCTATGTAATTAAACAGGACCGTGATGGCCGCATTTCATGGCATGCATTTGATCCTAGGTACCAGTTATGGCAACCTCTGCCCCCTTTGCCAACGGAATACTGCGATGCGCTTGGTTTTGGATGTGCTGTCCTCAGTGGATGTCATCTCTATTTGTTTGGGGGAAAAAATCCGTTGAAAGGATCTATGAGAAGGGTAGTCTACTACAGTGCAAGAACAAATAAATGGCATCGAGCACCAGACATGCTTAGGAGGAGGCATTTCTTTGGGGCCTGTGTTTTTAATAATTGTTTGTATGTTGCAGGGGGAGAATGTGAGGGGAGTCCTCATTCCCTCAAATCAGCAGAGGTGTATGACCCAAACAAAAGTAAATGGTCCTTCATCTCTGAAATGAGCACCTCTATTGTTCCTTTTTTTGGAGTGGTTTATGGAGACAAATGGTTTCTCAAAGGCTTAGGTTCTCACAGGCAAGTTATTTATGAGATGTATGTGCCGTCATTAAATCAGTGGTCCACTGTTGTAGGTGGCATAGTCGATGGATGGCAAACTCCAAGTGGCACCTTAAATGGACAACTTTATGCTCTTGACTGTAAGGATGGTTGCAGAATGCGAGTGTATGATAGTGTGAATGACTCATGGGACAGATTGATAGACAGTAAGCTTCATCTTGGTAATTCTCATGCACTTGAGGCTGCAGCATTGCTTCCTCTGGGGGGTAAACTTTGTATTGTTCGAAATAACATGAGCATATCTGTTGTGGATGTTGCAAATCTTGATTGTAATGCTAAGAAGGGTCAGTTGTGGGAGACCCTTGCTGGCAAAGGTCAGTTCAAAACATTTGTCACAAACCTATGGTCAAATATTGCAGGTAAGAATGGGTCAAAGAGCCAAATATTACATTGCCAGGTACTTCAGGCATAGCTCTTATAGTGTCTTTGATTACTTGATTGTATACGCAATTGTTTTGAAAATCTAGTCCATCATTTGGAGACCATTTGATTTTCATGCTCATCTGGCTTGAAATGAAATGGCTTCCTTGCACAAATTTGAAAAATATCGAGGTTCCATATGTAATAGATGACCAATGTTATAAAATAATCCTTTTGAAAGGTGTGCGCACTTCCATGCAGCACTTAATTGGGTTACATTGTGAGGTGAGTCAAGCATATCTCTTGTTTTATTGGATATATTTATGTGTATGTAAAGTATTGTTTTGAAAATCTAGGCATCATCTGGCAGGCCAAATGATGTCTATGCTTTTGTTTCTTGAAATTAAAAGATTTTTCTCACTTGGAGACTGAGAGGTGCCCTGGCTGCAAATGCAGTAGGATAACAATGAAAACAATTTTTTAATAATGTCTAGACATTTTTTATGCAATTTCTATCGGATTTTATTAATCTGTACAGTCAATAGGCTTTTATGTGTTTTGCCCTACTGCTTCATGTTCTGCTTAACCGACTTCATGCTTGGGATCAAGGGAAGACATTTTGACAATGGCCAAAATTTGCTGAGAAATTGGAAGTATTAAACCATCAGGTACTGTTGTCCATACTGCTGATACACTAAGCTCTAACATAAATGCTTCTGACTAGAATGCATTATGCTTTCGTATTGTGATGGATGAACGGATACAGTGCTATTCTGTCTGTTAAAGACGTTGGTTACCATGCTCTAGCTTAGGTGGCTAGAGAAAAACTAAGTTCTGATGGTTATAGATCACAAGGAACATTTTTTTGGTCTCTACACAAGTTGTTTACTCTGAGAATGCATTCATTGATCAGAAGAGCCACAACAGGCTGCTCTCAACTAGAACTGCTGTTAAATCAAACTACTGAGCTGTTTCATGTTTTCTAGATAATATTTTTGGGCAGAGTTCTGGGAACCGCTCTCAACCAGCTTTACTGTTCACCCAAAATTCTCAGTTCCATGTTTTCTAAATAATATGTTTTGGGTGATAAGCTCCAACAACTTAACTTGGTTTTCAGGTGTTGCTTATGACCCCAGAACCTCCCAGTAAAATAATTTGAATGACATTTAATCTCGTGAAGCTCTAGTGAGTCTGTCTGGGTTTTGTATTTGATAGCTTGATGTGTGCAATTTTTAGTATTATGTATATATAGGGGTGAATCAGTCAGAGGTCTATTCATATTTTCCAAGTCAAATTGTTACTTGGAGAGATGGAATTCCCATTCTCAATCTTGTGTTCTTAGTAATTAGGTCTTCTCACATGACCAGAGATGCAGCCAAGATAGATGATCTCTCCCATAGCTTGAAGCCAACCTATGTATTGTAATAGCGAAGAACATCTCTCCCCTTATAGCGTAGATTTCAAGAAGAAAATAACTGGCAATGGTTCAAAAAGGTGATTTTCATCTTGATTGTCCGAGGCATTACCAAATGATTTTCATCTTGATTCTCCATTGCATTACCAAAATTGATCGAATGTGGTTGACATGAAAAGGAGTGACTATTTCTGTAAATGGAGTCTCTGTAGGGAGACCAAATGCTAGGCATCATGCAAGTCCAATTTGGATGTTACTTTGGAATGCCTTTGAAGATGTTAATGGAGTTTTGCTTACAATGATTAAAATTACGTCCCTATCAACATCCTATTTACATTTACCGTTTATATCTAGTTTAACCTGTTTACTTACATTACATCTCAATAATGGCCCAAGTAAAATCCCCATTAAGATCCTCATTAATGTCTGCAATATTTGTTTTCAATAATGTTCACAATAACATCCTTTGTAATGTTCACTAAAATATTCGAGTTTATATCTAGGTTAAAGCATGCTTTTATTAACATTCTCGTATCATTGCCTCGATAACATTCTATATTTGGTCTCAATTGTGTTAATATAGCACTTGCAATGTGAACGTTTATGTCTCTTTTGATGACTTCGATTAATTCAATGTGTTGATTTCCAACATTGAAATGGTTTCAAAGTGTCGAAACACAATGTCAATGGTGAACACTCTCAGCGATGTCGTTATGCTAATATTCTTCAACCTTAGGGTCATGACTAAAACCTTCATTTCGTCCATATTTAGTTTCATCATGCGCGACATTCATTACCCCTCACGTCGCCCTTGGAAAGTTATGCTATGTTGATCCAAGTACATCTTGTCCATCAAATCTTGCCAATTTCTTTTAAATAGGTGTAATTCGATAAAAATCCATAGGTTCTTTTCCATTTGTTTTGTTGCCATTACCATTACCAAAAAAGAAAATATTTTCTTCTCCCCTAAGCCTAGGTTGTCAAATTTTTCATCAAAAAGAAGAATGCTCCAATGCTATTCACTGAAAGGTTTAGGCTTTACTAGTTTCTTTTTAATGTGTCTGATTTTTTTTTTCACCAAAGCCGAATAGAACTCGGTGATTTAAGCAAGCAAGCTTAGAGAATCACAATATTTAACCAACTATACATACTAGTCGCAAATTCTTTCTCCATTTCTTGGCTATTTCGAGGCTCTCTGAAAAATTCACTTAATCAGTAATAAACCTCCCATAATTGATTGTAGTACGAAGTACGGATCTATCCATGTCAATGATGAGGAAATCATAAACTTTGAAATTATGATATTTGACAATAGGGTTAATGGACAGTTCGAAGTCCCTAACAAATGGCGATGGGCCTTTTCTCAACAAATAAAACATGGTTTTCTATGGTGTATACTAAAGAGGATAGAACTTCCATGCAAATCTTGTGTTATGAACCATTCACATGCCACCTTATGCGATACCGCTCCACCAGATTGGATGCGCCAACACAAAATATATGCTTAATGTGTTGTTCGAACGTAAAGAAAAACAAACATTTTGTCTTGGGCATGCGTAATAGTGATGTGGACTTTTCGAGATGGTATATGTACATTGTAGACATATCTCGTTCAGTCGTGGCTATGGATTTATCTTGGCGTTGGAGGGAATGCAAATATATTCGATCGAGGACGGATCAATAGAAGAGGCTTTTACTTGGTTTCGGTGAATATTGTGACAATAATTTCAAATTGTTTTGATTTTGGATGAGTTTAGCTGGAGGGTGTAAACGTTGTGATCATATGAATAAAGCCCATTCAACAAACGAGAAGTGGCAATTCCTTCAAGGAGAATTTCATGATAGACCACCATTCAACGACATTGCATCCACGAAAAAAAAAACACTTCATCCATAGCAGCGACTATCACCATGTGTACAATGGCCATGGTAATTGGTACAAAGGGACACAGGTGATGACAGAGAGACAATTGGCCCAACATTGGTAGATGATGGGAGTAACGGTTTGTGATAACATCTACATGTTACCTTTACATATAGCAACTACCTCGTAGCTCGAAAGATTGTTGAAAGATTCTATGCGACGTTTAGGTTATGTCTTATTTGCAAAACTAGGAGGGCACATGACAGGTGGGTAGGGAAACATTGCAAGGCAAAATTGACCTCGACTTGACAATGATAGTGTTTTGGTGCTCAACCCTAGAGCTCAATTCACATGATAGACTGCAGACGGTGAAAGGAAATCACAGAGGCTGGCAGTGTTGCAGGTGCTAAGAGTTAGTTTCTTTTGTTATCCATTGAGCAATGGTACATAAGGCATCTACAGTGCACACCAGAGCATCATGAACAACACGGGTGATAGACACAGTCACATAGATTGTTATGATGGTGATCAAAGTTAATGTTTACCTTTGGGTACGCTTGAGTTAACAACGACAAAATCGAAAGGAGTAGAAAGTTTAGTGAAGCAAAAGCTTCTTTGTAAGCCTCGTTACTTTGATCACCCAAAACCACAGGAACAATGGTATAATTGTGGTCAACTTGGTTATCTTTTGGTTCATTGTACTGTGGGACGACCCAGAAAACCACGTGTTTGTGGAAATGCTGAAGCCATCGATATGTCTTATTTGTGGTGATGTGGGGCATGACATGAGGGCATGTAGAAATGGTTACAAACTTGAAGACTTGAAGGGAATACAATGTTATATTTGTAAGCAATTTGGTCATTTATCCTACATTGATGTCATGAATAATTTTACAAGAGAGCTTTTATGTTACAACAGTGGTTCGGAAGGCCATATTGGTTAGAGGTTTGTAGTATCAAGAGGACTCAAAATTGACGTCGGTACTGTCCAAACAGATGTGCAATGCCAAACCTTTGTTTACTGATGTTGCTAAGATCTGTGTAGGCTATGGGCACGAGTTCTAGGGTTGCAAGTCACGCTTTTTGATTTCATCCTAGAGATCATAAGAAGTATCGATGGAATATATGTTGTCTATGGCCATTGGTTGCCTCCACCCAAAATGAAAAGACCCCTTACTGAGTCTCGATGAAATCAATATATGTCCCTCTATACATATAAGAAGAACACAACCTCTCGGGTCTCCTTCCTATGGTTTTCTCGCACTATCGATTTGATGATAGAGGGGAGGCCCTTTCAATAGGCATACTTTGTGGAAGTCAGATGAGGTAGTTCCAATATCTATAGAGATCTGTGAATGGTTCGACCTTTTAGGAGGGGCTTGCTGGGATAATGAAACCTTAGGTTCGCCTGGTCTTGGGGTAGAGGGTGCGCTATCATTACTCCTCTATGGAGGTTCTTTTTCACCCAGATTGTGTTAAACGAACAAAAACACTGGCAGTAATAACCAAAGCCAACTTTCAAAAAATAAACTAACCACAAAAGTTCTAATGCTTAGAGGTTGGAGATTCAAATTTGTATGGGTGTTTGTGTACCTGTCCTTGGAGAAAAGGATTGCTTGTGCTTGGTCAATGTTGACGTGCAAAGAAGCGATGGGAGTTTTCCAATCAGAGACATTACATACTTTACTTTTAGTTAAGAGAATGGCAACTTGGTTATGCGAAGGTGACACGATTGACATGCTGAAACACAACAATGACTTGATTATAGTTGAGGTTTTGGTTAAAGGCTTGAGGGTAGAAATTGGCATCGAGTTGCTCCCAATTAGAAATGGAAAACGTTTTAACCGAAAAAAAAAACAACCTCAAGGGCTAGAGGAGAACGTTAAAGTCATTTGGACACTTTGTTGTGACCCTTTGTTTTCTAAAGGTCGTGTGTCTCTTCATGTGTCCTTAAAGTAGCAAAAGTTTCCCAAAATGCTTGAGCCTCCAAAGGCAGTGGGAATGCCCCATCTACCCTTAGACTATCCTTAAATATGAGCTAAACGAGAGCTCAAACATCGAAGGTAAGGAGTAGGTATAGTGGCGTTCGAATAGCCTGACAATGTGGCAATGTTATGTAAGACTACTTCTAGGTGCATCCATTAAAGTGAAAGCATAATATCTATTTGTCGGAGGTACCTTTTATTATTCTGCATGCTATTTGTGATTTTCTGTATATTTAAGGTTAACGTCTTCATGTTTGCATGTTACCTCAAGACAGTCTGAGCAAGAGTACATTCACGTTGTTTGGTTTTCACCCAGTTGAATCGTAGAATGTTAAGAGCAACATAGGGTCTCAGAAACCTCCTGTTCTTAGGGGTTTAAAATCAATTGAATGGCCGTCAAATTTTGATTACCAATAAAAATCTTTTTGGGGCATACCTACATCTTTGTCTTTATTTTTTTTCAACCCTTTATCTTTTATTTTTGTTTATTTAACCTTTTTAACAAACTGTATATATGATGGAATATACATATTTTTTAACTTGTACAATTTTGACAAAATTTCATGTTACAGGCGTTTAACGTTCTTATTTACTTTTTGTAAAAGTAAATTAGATACTAGCATTCTAGTTTTTCTTGCTTTATAACATTCCATAGATTAATAAGCAAAAATATTTCATCTTATGAATATGCTCAGTTACTAATTAATACATCACATACCAATTTTTGCATGCACGATACATTACTGAAATTTGTACATTATGCAATTTTACTAGTTGTTTTTTAATGCTTAATTGATCTACATTTCTGCACATTTTATTCAGCCATAATCTAATGTACAACTTATTTACATTCAGATTACATGACTTTGCTTTTGCTTAAAGACTAATTGTAATGTCCTTAGCTTGAGACCGCACCATCGACTTGCTCGAGCGCATATGCTACTAGCATGCTAGGCACGATCTTGCCATGATTGACACCTTGGGCATTCTTTGGCAGTGACAAAGACATGCACAAGAAACATTGATGGGTAGGAGTACAAGCATTGGTCATTGGCACATCCCATTGACAAGAAGATGACATCGACACACATTGTCCATTTGTAGAGGAAGACGTGGGTATGACACCCACTTACATGTAGGAACACTTTGCCAACATGTAAGGGCGTGCCCAATTAACCAACAGGTGCGTCCACTCACACAATCTCATGGACAAGGAGCTTGGGCATTGTTGCTGCCTTAACCTGGATGTAGGTGAGAAAAATCTGAACTCATTGGTGTGACTTTGAGGGAAAGTATCAAGTCTAGTGCAACAATTACCACAACACTTGACTCCTCTGTTTAGGCCAAATCCTAAACAAAGCCAAGGGAGGTAGACCCTAAGAAATCTAAGGTTGGCTGCTGTTAAAGCAACTTAAGAGTTAATTACGAAAAGTAGCTAACTTTTAGAGACGTAGCACTTTTAAAAAATGAAATAGAGCTAAGCTAAATGAGGAAATCAACACAACTACTCACATATATGACTTTAAGAAGCGAATTAAGAAATCACAGGATGCGATTACAAACTCAAGATTATCAAAATATACAAATTCCTTTAGAGCCAAACTATGATATGTGTTTGCTGATGAGATAAAGGCTTAGCTCAAAATAACTTGCATGCAACAATTAAATGAATACAAGAAAGTGCTAGAATGCGAATGTCAAAGCAGTGAAGTAAATGCCAAGTGAAATCTTTGCTTTGAAGGTTCCTTTTAGGAGCACCAATTGAAGTGTTATCTAGCTGTAGTTTACATCCATATAGAGATGGACAAAAACGAGGCTAAAAAAATTCCATGGTTAATTTTACTGCACCAAAGTAAATGTGACATACTCTAGGTTAGTAAATTAGAAGTCCATATTGATGGACTTAAAAATTAACAAAAAAATGAATCGAAACTAACTTGATAGCTAAATTTACAGGTGAATAGATGCATGCATGCAATGAATAGATGCAAAATTGACACATGCAAGAAGGGGGTAGCGAGAAACTAGTGATAACAACTATTACTTTACCAAGATGATAGTCTTTTTAGAGCTGCTTTCACAGTGCCCACTGCTGGTCGTTATGGCCAGCAATGAAACATTTACAAGATGAGTGAAATTGCTTCCCTCTAGGACTGCGTGTTTGTTGCCCAAAAACAATGAATTAGATTGTTGGACAATGAGCTAAAATTAGTGGCAAATGCACTCATTCAATGCCTCGAAAAGCATGAATTTACCTGCAAAACAAAAACATCTCAAAGGCATATATCTACGGGTGTTATTTTGAAAATCTAAGTAGATGTAAATGTCTGTGACATGCTAAATTATGACTATACAAAGAGTGAAAAGTGAGCTAAAAGTGGCCAAAAGTGCACAAAAACACACTTATAGCAATTCACAAGATACTAGTCTAAGTGGGAAATCAGTCAAGGTTGACTATACCACTTAAAAATGACTAGTACTTGTAAGATCTATTTGAATGATGTACTTTAGAACTTATATAGATCTATCATGCATGCATCTAACATATATAGGATAGTTATATCATTTATAAAATAGATCTAGCTTTGCCATGCATATACAATTGAATTTTAAATTGAAGTAGATAAAGAGGAGGGTATAGAAGATTTGTCAAGAGGTGTTTGTTCAAGCTTTGGAAAATGGAGTGCTTTCAAAGTTACACCGAGGGACTAGTCCACAAAAACCAACAAGAGAAGGGGGTTGCATAAGGCTAACCACAGTGTCCTTAATGGATGAGAACCTGCAAAGAAAATGGATAACTCGAAAGAGATAGAATCTCCCTCCAAATGCTTTCCTTGGTGCATCCTAAAAGAGAGGGTTAATATAAGCATATATGCAATTGAAAGTATGCTTACAATAGACTTCTCTTACATCTTACAATAATATAGAAGGCAAAGATTAGATCTTATCCTACTGGATACCAATACCCCTTTTAAGATCTAAATGATAAGCGAAATAGAACTATTTATTAAACAACAGAGATTACCTCATATAATAAACATGCAAGATATTAACATGTAATTGATCTCCAAAGTATTCACTTTATTAACACTATTTTGGAAATGAGAGAGATATAATACAATAGCTCTGTCTCCAACCAATAACCAACAACAAAAAGAGAAGTGAGGGCTTGCTTAAATAGAAAACTGGAAGAGGGGAGCGAATTTCATTAAGCAGAGTGAATTAGAGTGTCATATGACACCTCATTGAGTGAAATATAACGTAATTTGAAACCTCATGAAGTTAACTAGAGCTTAAGGGCTCCTCATGAGCCACCTAGGATACAAATAGGGGACAAATAAGGATTGCTTGAAATCAAATCCAATCAAAATTGACACCTCACTCAAGGGGCCGAGGGTGAATTAGAGAATATTCCCTTTTACCAACCTCCTAAAATCATTCAATTTTATCTCCAACATGCAAAAATCATGGGATTTTGTCTTAAGGGGGTGAATTAGCTTGATTTTATGATTTTTGAGGGTCAAAAAGGGGTGTATGAAGGTGTTTAACACCGCTTTTGACCATATACTACCACACCAAGAAATATTTAACCCCCCAAGGGACCTAAAAGGTTATAGTTTACAAGGATAAACATGTTGACAAACTCAAATTTCAACATCAGAGTCTAAGGACTTAAACACTAGCCCAAGGCATCCATATTATGACATACTTTGGCTTTGGATTCGTGAGTGAAAAACCTAGAGGAACTTAAAAAAGTTATTCTAAGAGAAAAAAACTACAAAGTTGCCATGATATCAATGACTAGTTTGGGCTAGCACTTTTACACATGTAATGGATGTTAACATTATTACAATCATCTTCCTTCTACCATGACAAACGAAGTGTATAACACAAATGGGCAGCAGACTACCTGATCCAGATGAGGAACTAAAGGTTTCATGGCTAACTGGTGTCTTCTGTCTGCTGAACATCTTGTGCAAACTAGGTGGTAATAGGCACATAAACAACCAATGGATAGAATACCTAGCACAACAGAATCAGGCATAGAAATATGCAATCATGGTAAAGTGTAAACACATCGATGGAAGGATTCAACAAGGAATGCCGGGAAGAAGGGAGACTTCAGTATTCACGTCGACAAAGGCACACTTGGTTACCCATGAGTTGTTGATTTCCGGACCTTGGAGGTGTTCCCCTAGTGACTTTGTGCCTAATTCATTAAATGGGGAAAAGTGACATGACCCTTGAATTAATTTCATGTGATATGAAATTAAGTTCACTTTACGAGATATAAAGTGACTTTAAATTATTTAATTAGAAGTGAGCGAACTATTTTTTTATGTTGCAAAAAAAAAGAATTTATCTCAAGCATTGATTAGATGACTCAAGATCCAATTTGGGCCCTTGGATCATTGAGTTGGTTCATCTACCCTCAATGAACAAATAGAAAGGCAAGGGAAAGTAAAGAGCCATATTATTCTTCATAGGCTTTGGAGAAGAGGTTGAGAGTAGAAGGGAGAGAAATTGGCACGTATTTCTAGGAAACAATACAACAGTGAAGAGAGCACAATTTCCTAGAACGTTGGCATAGAATTTGAGGAACATAGATTGGGCACGGATTCCAATCAAGATGGCACAAAAATCAAGGAAAATATTCCAATTCGTACTACATTAATTTAGGAGAGATCATACTGTTGCATTGATTTTGATGCAAGAGGGCACAAAAATCGAGGAGCAAAAATTTGCAGCTCTATGGCATGAATTTCTAGACTGTGATAGGCACAGAATTCAAGGAATATATTGAAACGTACAACAGGAGAATCCATACTGCATTTGCACTCAAAATATGGGCATGATTTTTGAGTCATAAAGCCACTGTTTTCAAGGATGAATGGTAGCATGGTTTACGAGATAAGTTTGTCATTATTACTGGAATTAAATTTGCTGTAAATTTTCTTTGAAAATAAATAATATTTCTCTCTCACAAGTTTTCCCCATTGGGGTTTTTCCTGGGGAAATTGCCCAAAAATACTCTGTCTAATTTTTGTTGTGCATTTAATTCTGCTTAGAATGTTGTAAATTCTTCATGTGTTTCAAGTACAAAATTTGTTTATGATATTAACATTCATTTTCAACAGTCAAGGTTGATTGGGGTTGGGCATTGAACATGATGTTATGAGAAAACTTGAAACTAGGTTGGGGAAGCAATATTTTTTGATGGTATCAGAGCCAGGTTAAAGAGAAGTGAGTAGAACACATAAGATGAAAATTTTAGACTTGAGAGGGACTACTACTTTTGTTCACCATGCAGATTTGGACTTGCATTTTCATCAAGATGGCTATTGGGTTAAGGATAGAGGACAGGTTGGATGGGGTTGCTAATTTCAGTCCTTGGAAAGAGATGATTGTACTACTAATGCAGGAGAATGAGTCATGGGACATTGTGAACAGTACTACCACCAATCCCGTGGTGGTACTTGCAGCTACATATGTAACAACAAAGGTAGCCAATGACAAGAAGAACATCAAGGCAACGATAATTATTCTTGATGCAGTCAAGGACCATGTGATCCTGCACATCACTAGTAAAGACAATGCTTATAAAATGTGGGATGCCTTAATCAAAGTGTACCATAGTTCTAATGAAAACATGAAGACGGTTTTGAGAGAGAAACTTAAAAGCATCGAATGGTCAAAGTTGAAAATGTTACATCTTACTTTACTAGGATCACACAAGTGAGGGATGAACTAGGTGTTATGGGGGAGGTTGTTGCTAACAGCGAGCTAGTGCGTACAACCTTGAATGGTGTGGGATGTGTTTATGGAAACTATTGTAGCAAGAGAACATATGCCTTCCTGGGCTCATCTTGGGATGAATTCATTCAGGAGGAGACTCAGAGAGGATATGTGCAGGGTAGTTCATCTCACAGTAAGGAGGATGAGGAGAATGTGGCTTTGATAGATAAAGGAAAGAATAAGAAGTCCAAGAAGGACCCCAAGGGTGGGGCTAAGCAACAGGGTGATTAGAAGAAATATTTGAGCAAAGTGAAATTCTTTCCTTGCCAGAATTTTGGGCACTATGCTAGACAATGTTTGAACAATAAGAAGAAGCAATAGACAATAGCTTTGGTGGAGGTTGACGAGTCTGCAATGAAGTTCAAAAATGAGTTTTCCCTATTTGTTGGTGATTGAGAGAGAACCTCCATTACCAACACAAAGGGAGAGTATGAGAGGGAGTATTCCCTATTTCTTGGCCATTTGTTGAGTGCATCCACCACCACATGCACATGGTACATTGATAGTGGGGATTCTATTCATATGACAGGTGTGAGAGATATGTATTTAGAGTTCATTGAGTCTGGTTTGGATTTGGAGGTGGTGTTGAGAGTTGACACTATTGTCAAGGCAGTTGGGCGAGGGATTGTCACCTTTCAAAGGGAGTCCATGGATCCCATGACAATGAGGGATGTATTGCATGTCCCTGGGCTGAAGAATAACTTGATATTGGTTTCCACTATCGAGGATAGGGGATTTGGAGTGTACTTCCTAGATGGGTATGTACACGTTCATCACAAGGGATCGAGTTGGTATACATCTATTATGATTGGGTTCAGATGTGGGAAACTCTACAAGCTCTTGTTTCAACCCCTTCATGCTTTGGCACACAATAGTAGCAACAATTGTGTTCTATGTGAGTTATGGGATAAGAGGATGGCTCACTTGCATCATCCAACTTTGAGGATGCTGAGAAATATGGTGACTGGGTTTCCTGAGTTTAGCACATAGAAGAGTGATGTGTGCAGGGGGTGTGCTCTTGGAAAGTACACCAAGACTACTTTTCCAAACATTGACAGTAGATTGATAGGGGTACTTGATTTGATTCACTCCAATTTATGTGGTCCAATGTCTTCTATTTCATTTACTAGTTTTGAGTATTATGTGACAATGATTGATGATTTCTCCAAGTAGTCCCAGATTTACTATTTGGAGAGCAAGAAGTCGGAAGAAGTCTTGTGGAGGTTCCAGTAGTTCAAAGCTCTTGTGGAGAACCAAAATGGGAGGAGGATTTAGGTGCCGCGTTTAGATAATAGGCGTGAGTATACCTCCATTACTTCCAATGAGTTTTGTGCATAGGAGGGGATAAATAGATAGTTGATTGTTCCATACACCCCACATCAAATGAGGTTGCTGAAGGAAGAATAGGGCCATTATGGGTGCAACGAGAGCGATGCTTCATGATAAGAATTTACATTTATTTATTTGGGACAAGGCTTGCAGTACAACTATATACATTCAGAACAAGAGTCTCCATAGAGGCTTGGGTTGTATGACTCTTGAGGAGGATGTCTTTGGGAAGAATCCTGAGGTTGGCCATTTTTAGATATTTGGTTGTTTGACTTACTCTCATGTCTCTTAAGAGAAGAGGACAAAGTTGGATCCCACAACAGAAAATGGCATTTTTGTGGGGTATGCTAAGACTTTGAAGGCCTTCCACATATATATTTCTTCATAGAGTAGAGTTGTTGTGAGGAGGGAGGTTGGATTTGAGGAGCGGGTGTTCCAGAAGTCTTGGGAATTGAAGTAAGGGGAGAAGTAGGATACCACACCTCAGGTGAGCAGTTCACGGATTCCAACTTTATAGGGTATAGGGTCATAGGTATCTAGGGTGACTAGTCCATAGGTTTTAGGTGCTTTAGGTTCAGGGACACAGTCTATAGGTTCACCAGGTACATGTTCAGATTCTCAGGTTACATGTTCACTAGTTCCCATTTCACATGGTCAAGCAACTACTGGTTCTCCATTCATTGGTTCACCGACCATAGGGTCACATACCACCCAGTCTACTTCTTGAGAACATTCAGTAGATGTGGATGAGTAGGAGTAGTCACCCCCATCGAAGACTATTTCTGGGAAGAGGAATCCAAAATGGCTTCAAGATGCTTTGAGGGAAGCTCAAGAGTTGGTGGGGAATCCTAAGAGATAGGTCTGGGAGAGTAGAGTTCCAGAGAGATTTCACAGTTACATGGCTATGGTGACTAGTTTCGTGAGTCTGAGCCTTCCACTTTTGAGGAGGTTGTGGAATATTAGGTATGGAGAGATTCCATGATGGAAGAGTACCATTCCATCATGAAGAATAATGTGTGGGAGGTGGTTCCCAGACCAGAGGAGCAGTTAGTTGTGACTTCTTAGTGGATCTAAAAGATCAAACATGTTGCAGATGGCAGTATTGAGAAGTACAAAGCTCGATTTGTGGCATGTGTGTTCTCTCAGATAGAGGGAGTTGACTATGATGAGACATTTTCACCAGTGGCATCACATTATACAACTTGACGATAACTTTATACTGAAACGAGAAATCTAGCCATAAAAATAATATTTCTACGTCAAAAACAACCCCAAAATCGAAAAGTGGTGCTATTGGTAGCACTAGTTTTCTTTCGGGGCTAAAATTATAGTTTTTTCTATTTGATTCAGGGGTTGTTATAGGGCGTTTGGTGGGACCTGATTACGAGAATCTAGCCGTCCCCTCAAAATTTCACCCTTTCCTTAATTTTTTTATTGTTGTTTTTTTTTTTCCTTTTTTTTAATTTGTTATTTTGTTTTTAATTTTTTTTTTTAATGTTCTAAATTTGTTTTATTTTATAATATAATTTTATTTATTTTTATTGATTTATGTAGTTTTTTTTTCTTCAGTTTATTATTTTTATAAACTATTACTATGAAATAAATATTTAAAAAATACTAAAACATTAAAAAGAGGAAAACAAAACATTATATTATATTACATTAAAAAATAATAAAAATAAAAATAACCCAAAATGTAAAAACAAATGAGTTCATGAGGAGGGGATTGATGCTAAAGATCGAGCCACCACCAAAGGTTTGGGTTTCCTTTTATTGTACCTGCCGATAGGCAATGTACAATTGTAATCAATATATGGTCAACCTACTATTAGTTTGTATTTTGACCAAACAACCAATGGGTAGAATATCTAGCACAACGGGAGCACGCATAGAAATATGCAACCATGGTAAAGTGTAAACACATCGATGGAAGGATTCAACAAGGAATTCCAGGAAGAAGGGAGACTTTAGTAATCATGTTGACAAAGGCACACTTGGTTACCCATGAGTTATTGATTTCTGGACCTTGGAGGTGTTCCC
This sequence comes from Pseudotsuga menziesii, assembly GCA_001517045.1. Taxonomy (NCBI): domain Eukaryota; kingdom Viridiplantae; phylum Streptophyta; class Pinopsida; order Pinales; family Pinaceae; genus Pseudotsuga; species Pseudotsuga menziesii. Next base: position 251,392 of record LPNX010221512.1, on the reverse strand, counting down.
CTAGTGACTTTGTGCCTAAGTCATTAAATGGGGAAAAGTGACATGACCCTTGCATTAATTTCATGTGATATGAAATTAAGTTCACTTTACGAGATATAAGTGACTTTAAATGATTTAATTAGAAGTGAGCGAACTATTTTTTTATGTTGAGAAAAAATGAATTTATCTCAAGCATTGATTAGATGACTCAAGATCCAATTTGGGCCCTTGGATCATTGAGTTGGTTCATCTACCCTAATTGAACAAATAGAAAGGAAAGGGAAAGTAAAGAGGCATATTATTCTTCATGAGATTTGGAGAAGAGGTTGAGGGTAGAAGGGAGATAAATTGGCATGTATTTGATCCGTAGGACCTCAAATTTAGTGCATTAAAAGTTTGTTGTAAAAGAATGCGTTCAACAGGTTAATTAATGGAAAATATTAGCAGAAATTAAATGCTCAGAACAGGAATGAAAAACCACAACACTGATAGACAGATGCAAGGAAGAAAACACAGAAAACAGAGTCACAAACAGAAGTTGATAACGGAGTTCACCCCCTCCACTGGGCTACATCTCCGGGTCCCTCTCCAATGGGTACCGATCCAATTAATGGATTTAAATGGTACAAAATGGTTCTGGCATCAACTTCAGCATTTGCAGAAACAGAATGCTGGACAAGAAGTCTTCAAGACCCCCTCTCTGAAACTTACAACCTGGACTTTAAAAGATAAAGAAGCCAAACTATAACAGAGAAATGGTCGACTTCTAAATACAAACAACACTCTGGATAAATTGCAGCAAAAACTCTCCTGCTATCCTCTGTCTCTGTCAAAATTAAATACAGAAAACTATAAAAACAGAAGGCTGAACAGAAAGTCTTCAAGACTCCTCTCTGGAAATTACAATCTGGTCTTCAAAATACAAAGAAGCCAACATGTAGCAGAGAATGGTCGACTTTACACTAATAGCATCTGGAATAATTTTACAGCCAACTTTTTTTTCTTCCCTTTTTACTGGCTGAAAACAACTGGAATATAAAGTCCTGTATCGTGGCTAGAACCGAGCTGTTGAAGCGTTCAGTGGGAGGAATCGTCATCGGTTCGACTCGCCAAAACGTTACCAAAGAGTCTGTTCCGCATCCTCCTGCCAAATGCCAACTCGTTCATCATCACCGACCGTTCCATATTCCCGTAACGTTACCAACAAGCTGTTCATACTATCCAAACGTGGCAACAAAATTGTGCCAGATATGATACCTGCTAGAGCGTTACTCCTATGCCAAGATGGAACCAAATGTTATATCAAATATAACAACGGATCAAATGTTATAACAACCAAAGAAAGCTCCGCCAAATGGATAGTCCTAAGCCAAATGTTATATGGAACCATACTAGACTCTGCTATCTCTGTGATCTGCCAAATATGGATATAAAGGGAGTCCCGCCAACTGGAAACTCTGCCAAAGGTTAACCGCACACCCTCATTGCTACTTGACGGTGCACAAGACCGCCAGGTGCCAAGTCTTAACCGCGCACCCATCGACATAACCGCTAGATGCTATGCACAAACTGCGCACCCATTCACAACTGTTAAGGAATGGACCGTATGAGCGTGCAATAAAGCATTTGCTGTTGGGGATGAACGCATTGCGAAAGTTTGAGTCGGAAGTTTTTGTTATCCGGGCTTCCGCCGTTGCGGAACAGTGATAAGCAACGGCTCCGATTTTTTTCCACCGATAACTCTGTCCCAATCGGTTGTCAGCTGGTTTTCGAGTCGGAACGTATTGTTACTTTGGTTTCCGCAGTTGCGGATGGCGCTGTCTTTAAGTCTTCCGCAGCTGTGGACGGCAGATGGTAAAGTATCCCGATTTGACTTTTCAAACCTCGCGTTGCTGTGTGCACCACTCCGTAAGTCTTGGGCTTCCGCCGTTGTGGCTCTCGTTCCGCTCCGACTTCCGATCCTTTATATCTCCGCCATTGCGGCTCTCGTTCTGCTCCGACTTCCGATCCTTTATATCTCCGCCGTTGCGGCTCCCGTTCCGCTCCGACGTCCGATCCGTCCTTTAAGTTTCCGCCGTTGCGGAAGGAAAAAGCTCTTGTAAGCTCCGACGTTGCGAAAGGAAAAAGCTCTTGTGAGCTCCGATGTTGTGGAAGGAAATCTTCTTTCGACCTCCGATCCTTATATTTTTTGCCGCCCGATTTTTCATCCGCCGCTTCTTTAAACCATTGTACCATATTGGATCTTTAAAGAGGGATAATCTGCCGGATCAATCCTCCCCACTGAAGAGATTTTGGACCACCAAAAGCCTGAATTATTCTGCAAGTAAGTGAGGGTACAACTCCCTCACTTTTCCAATCTCCATCCACCTTGCTTTGCTTAGAATCTGCATATTAGTCTCCTTGTCTATGACCAAAGGAGGTTCATACCATTTAAAATTCTTTGCATATGCGACTAGAGATAAGCTCAAACAGAAAGAATGTTTACACTTCTTTTCAAAGGTCTCAAAAAGATCATAAACAAAATCGAGCTTTTTACCTTTCAACCTTCCCTTGATGATCTACAACGAAACTTGCTTTTCAACTTCAAAAGGATGATGGTTTTCATGTCTGGCTTTACAAATTGCCTGACTCGTCTCTTGCTGTTCTTGCACTATCTGCTGCACAGTTTCCTTTGCATCATGATGTCCACCTCTCACATCTTTTGTGCCGAAAGAAAAGTCCACATGTGACTTCAATAGATAACAAAAACAAGTCTCGAAAGGAGATTTAATGCACTGCATGTGCTGCAACTGTTCACCCCAAGCCTTACAATAATCATGAACAGTCTTTTGAATAACCATCCGATTCATGCCAAGATTTGGAAGAGGCATGCTTTGCTGCAACTGCACTTCATGATGTACATCTCTATTAAGTGATAATATTTCAGGTCCCTGTAACAAAGCACCATACTCAGGAACACCTTTAATTAATTTATTTCCATGTTCCACCAATGATTCACCTTTAACAACCATTAACACAAACTTCTTACTAGCATTCACTATCATTTTCATTTGACTTGTAGTGACTAATGCCAGATTTGGTTTCATACGATGTGCACGAACAATATATTCCACACCACCTTTAAAGAGATGATATTTGTTCTGCTCTCTATAAAAGACTGCTTTCCGGTCATACAAATATGGACTCCCAAGTACAATTCCACAAATGTCAAGTGGTACTACATCCAGTTCTACCTCATCCATAAAATTTTCAGTGATTGCAAATTTCAAAATACATTTCTTTGTAACTTGCAACTGTGTATCATTAGTAACCCAACCAAGAGGATAAGGTTTTTCATGAGGACTAGTAACTAGATTAAGTTTCTTAACCACTTCTTCCGATATCAAATTCACTTGAGAACCACTATCAAACAATGTATCAATTTTTGTATGATTTGTAATGACACGAACATGAAACAGTTCACTTCTTCTTTTTTCACTTTGCATAGAAGTAGATAGCAGATTTGTACTTGTACTTGCACATGAATTAGAACTTGAACTTGCATCAATGGAAAGAGATATACCTTTATCTTTACCTCGGATCCCTATTGCTGTGATCTTAGTCTCATCACCTAAATCAGATCCCAAGTCTTGAATTATTGCTGCAGTAGCTGCTTGATTATCCTTATCTTTGTTTTTATTTCTTCCCATCCATTTAGGCTTTAACTCCGGATGAAGTTTCTAACACTTTGAAACATCATGCCCTTTCTGACAATGTAAGCATGTGGGTCTCTCACCCTCTTTCGTGATGGTAGCTGTTTCCTTTCCCTTATCTTTTCTTTTATCTTTGTTGTCAAATTTAGATGACTTCTTCATAAACGAATCATCATCATGCTTATCCCTAGCTTCTAAATGTGTAGCTTGAACACATACATCATCCAAATTACTGGGGTTAAACATCAACAAAGTATGTCGCAAATAAGAATGCATGCCACCAATATATTTAAGAAGAGTTTCCTGTGTATCCAATGCAACATTCAATGCAATATCCCTCTTTCTAAATTCATGAGTATATTCCTGAATGCTTTGTCCTTTAGCTTGTCTAAAAGTTTGCCAGCTCATTATTAATTGCTGCATATGACCTAAAGGATAAAATTGCTTCCTTAATACTTCGATGAATTCATTCCAAACTGAAATAATTTTACCATTCTTTCGAAGATCCTGCTGAATCTTGCTCTCCCACCAAGTAAGAGCCATTCCACTCATTCTCAAAGTGGCCAATTGAATCTTGGAAGGGTCATCATTAATGCCCTGCACCCTGCAATATACTTCAACCTGCTTGATCCAATTGTCTAATTTTTCAGCATTTACATCTCCATTATAAATAGGTAATTCAAATTTTACATCCAATTTGAAAATAGGCATATTAGGACTTGCATTATTTGAATGAGAAGTATGAGAAGAAGAAAAAGTCTGATTAGCGTCAGGAGGATCACCATCACCTCCTACTCCTTTACCCTTTTCTTCCGGCTTCACTTCTGCATCTCTGGATGAAGATCCTTCTTTTTTCTTCTTCCTTTCTGCTCGCTCATCGAGTAGAATTTCCATCATGGCTTTCATGCTGATAAAAGCCTCCAAAAACTCAGTTTCAGGAATAACAGGTTTTTCTCGTTCTGTATGTCCTTCTTCTTCTCCTCGTGGAGAAGACATGGTTCTTGAGAATGTTCTCCTGGAGCCAATCTCAGGGTCTCCTTCAACTAATTCTCCTTCACCAAGCTTTAACCTGAGCCTAGTAAGCATTCACAAACTTGCACAACAGTCAACCAGCTCTAATACCAAATATGATCCGTAGGACCTCAAATTTAGTGCATTAAAAGTTTGTTGTAAAAGAATGCGTTCAATAGGTTAATTAATGGACAGTATTAGCAGAAATTAAATGCTCAGAACAGGAATGAAAAACCACAACACTGATAGACAGATGCAAGGAAGAAAACACAGAAAACAGAGTCACAAACAGAAGTTGATAACGGAGTTCACCCCCTCCACTGGGCTACGTCTCCGGGTCCCTCTCCAATGGGTACCGATCCAATTAATGGCTTTAAATGGTACAAAATGGTTCTGGCATCAACTTCAGCATTTGCAGAAACAGAATGCTGGACAAGAAGTCTTCAAGACCCCCTCTCTGAAACTTACAACTTGGACTTCAAAATATAAAGAAGCCAAACTATAACAGAGAAATGGTCGACTTCTAAATACAAACAACACTCTGGATAAATTGTAGCAAAAACTCTCCTGCTATCCTCTGTCTCTGTCAAAATTAACTACAGAAAACTGTAAAAACAGAAGGCTGAATAGAAAGTCTTCAAGACTCCTCTCTGGAAATTACAATCTGGTCTTCAAAAGACAAAGAAGCCAACATGTAACAGAGAATGGTCGACTTTACACTAACAACATTTGGAATAATTTTACAGCCAACTTTTTTTTCTTCCCTTTTTACTAGCTGAAAACATTTGGAATATAAAGCTGCCCCTGTATCGTGGCTAGAACCGAGCTGTTGAAGCATTCAGTGGGAGGAATCGTCACCGGTTCGACTCGCCAAAATGTTACCAAAGAGTCTGTTCCGCATTCTCCTGCCAAATGCCAACTCGTTCATCATCACCGACCGTTCCATATTCCCGTAACGTTACCAACAGGCTGTTCATACTATCCAAACGTGGCAACAAAACTGTGCCAAATATGATACCTGCTAGAGCGTTACTCCTATGCCAAGATGGAACCAAATGTTATATCAAATATAGCAACGGATCAAATGTTATAACAACCAAAGAAAGCTTCGCCAAATGGATAGTCCTAAGCCAAATGTTATATGGAACCATACTAGACTCTGCTATCTCTGTGATCCGCCAAATATGGATATAAAGGGAGTCCCGCCAACTGGAAACTCCGCCAAAGGTTAACCGCGCACCCTCATTGCTACTTGACGGTGCACAAGACCGCCAGGTGCCAAGTCTTAACCGTGCACCCATCGACATAACCGCTAGATGCTATGCACAAACCGCGCACCCATTCACAAATGTTAAGGAATGGACTGTATGAGCGTGCAATAAAGCATTTGCTGTTGGGGCCGAATGCATTGCGGAAGTTTGAGTCGGAAGTTTTTGATATCCGGGCTTCCGCCGTTGCGGAACAGTGATAAGCAACGGCTCCGATTTTTTTCCACCGATGAACTCTGTCCCAATCGGCTGTCGGCTGGTTTTCGAGTCGAAACGTATTGTTACTTTGGTTTCCGCAGTTGCGGATGGCTCTGTCTCTACGTCTTCCGCAGCTGCGGACGACAGATGGTAAAGTATCCCGATTCGACTTTACAAACCTCGCGTCGCTGTGTGCGCCACGCCGTAAGTCTTGGGCTTCCGCCGTTGCGGCTCTCGTTCTGCTTAGACTTCCGATCCTTTATATCTCCGCCGTTGCGGCTCTCGTTCCGCTCCGACTTCCGATCCTTTATATCTCCGCTGTTGCGGCTCCCGTTCCGCTCCGAAATCCAATCCGTCCTTTAAGTTTCCGCTGTTGCGGAAGGAAAAAGATCTTGTGAGCTCCGATGTTGTGGAAGGAAATATTCTTCCGACCTCCGATCCTTATATTTTTTGCCGCCTGATTTTTCATCCGCCGCTTCTTTAAACCATTGTACCATATTGGATCTTTAAAGAGGGATAATCCACCGGATCAGTATTTCTAGCCAACAATACAATAGTGAAGAGAGCAAAATTTCCTAGAACGTTGGCATAGAATTTGAGGAACATAGACTGGGCATGAATTCCAAGCAAGATGGCACAAAAATCAAGGAGAATATTCCAATTCATACTACATTAATTTAGGAGAGATCGTACTATTGCATTGATTTCGATGCAAGAGGGAAAAAAAATCGAGGAGCAAAAATTTGTAGCTCTATGGCATGAATTTCTAGACTGTGATAGGCACGAAATTCAAGGAAAATAATGAACTGTACAACAGAAGAATCCATACTGCATTTGCACACAAAATATGGATGATTTTTGAGTCATAGAGCCACTGTTTTCAAGGATGAATGGTAGCATGGTTTACGAGATAAGTTTGTCATTATTACTGGAATTGAATTTGCTATAAATTTTCTTTGAAAATAAATAATATTTCTCTCTCACAAGTTTTCCCCATTGGGGTTTTTCCTGGGGAAATCGCCCAAAAATACTGTGTCTAACTTTTGTTGTGCATTTAATCTCCTTAGAATGTTGTAAATTCTTCATGTGTTTCAAGTACAAAATTTGTTTATGATATTAACATTCATTTTCAACAATCAAGGTTGATTAGGGTTGGACATTGAACATGATGTTATGAGAAAACTTGAAACTAGGTTGGGGAAGCAATATTTTTTCATGGTATCAAAGCCATGTTAAAGAGAAGTGAGTAGAATACATTAGATGCAAATTTTAGACTTGAGAGGGACTACTACTTTTGTTCACCACACAGATTTGGACTTGCATTTTCATCGAGATGGCTACTGGGTTAAGGATAGAGGACATGTTGGATGGGGATGCCAATTCCAGTCCTTAGAAGGAGATGATTGTACTACAAATGCAGGAGAATGAGTTGTGGGACATTGTGAACAATACTACCACCAATCCTGTGGTGGTACTTGCAGCTACAAATGTAACAACAAAGCTAGCCAATGACAAAAAGAACATCAAAGGAAAGATAATTATTCTTGATGCAGTCAAGGACCATGTGATACCGCACATCACTAGTAAGGCCAATGCTTATAAAATGTGGGATTCCTTAATCAGAGTGTACCGGAGTTCTAATGAAAACATGAAGATGGTTTTGAGAGAGAAACTTAAAAGCATCAAAATGGTCAAAGTTGAAAATGTTACATCTTACTTTACTAGGATCACACAAGTGAGGGATGAATTAGGTGTTATGGGGGAGGTTGTTGCTGGAAGCAAGCTAGTGCGCACAACCTTGAATGGTGTGACCAAGCCATGTGATGTGTTTGTGGAAACTGTTGTAGCAAGAGAAAATATGCCTTCCTGGGCTCATATTGGGATGAATTCATTCAGGAGGAGACTTAGAGAGGATATGTCACAACATAAATTGAACCCAAAATCTGACGGCTTCCATGTCTGAAATTCGACAATTCCTTGTCGATTATTTGACATATGAATTTTTTTTTGCCGTCGATGACATAACGTCGGATATTCGACATCCTGCCAATACTTGTCGAAGATTCGACTACACCATCGTCGAATGTCATCCAGTCCTGCTCGAAAAAATTATGGCTATGCCATCGAAATTTCGACACCACAGCGTCGAAGATTCTACATTCTTCTATTGGAAATGTGACAGAGCCTTGTCGAATGTCACTCAGAAGCGCTGTAAAAGTTTTTCATATACCGTCGGATTTTTGACACATTACCGTAGGTTGTCCGACACGTAGTCGTAGGTTTTTCGACCCGTTGACGTAGGTTTTCCGACACCTATCCGTAGGTTTTCCGACACGTAGTCGTATGTGTTGCAACGGCTATCCGATGGGCTCGGTTGTCGGAGCCATGGCAGTCCCGTCAGACGTCTTTGGAAGGACGTCGAAGATACAACGGGATATTTGACGGGCTCGACTATCGGAGCCATGGCAGTCTCGCCGGACGTCTTTCGAAGGATGTCGAAGATGCGACGGGTATGCGTTGGCCAACCGACGACTAAAACTGTCGGATCTTCAACAACCTCGTCCAACATCCTCTAATGGACGTCGAAAATGCAACGGACTGTTGTGTAATTAACAATTTTTTTTTGAAAGGTTTCCATTCACAAGTTAATTTACCCTTTTATTTCAAATCTAGAAGTGTCATTTATGAAGGGTACGACCTTGGAGTTAGAGATTTGTTTTGTGTGTGATACCTTTCGATCACTCTTGAGGGTTTCATGTTGTTTCATGAGGGTTCTCATAATCCCCATTTTCAGTAAGGGTTTGCCTCAGTATTTCCCCAAACCCTTGGGTGTATCATTTACTAGTATTCTTAATGCTCTTCATGCTCATGGGGATGATACATAGGAAAAAACATAATAATTCAGAGTTAATTGATACTTACCAAGATGTTTTACAAGAATTTCAGAATATAGGTTGGGTGAAGTTTATTTACAAATTGCATGGTCATCACAAGAATATTGGTGTTGCATTTTCTCAAACATTAATGGTGAGATGGCTCACATTGGGTATTTAGAATTTCAGGTGGACAAAGTTTTGATAGCCCATAGTGGTGAATCTATAGCAAATGTTGAAGGTTGTACCCCATTGGTTAATGAGAGTAGCAAAGTAATTGACCTATAACCTCAATCTTTGCTACAGGAGGAAAATTCTCTCGTAAATACACTTGAATAGTCAGTTAAATAGATTGAAACTAGTATGCATCTATCTAGTATTAGAAACATCAATTTATTAGAGTAAAATAATTCCATGACATACATACTAGTAACTATGACTCATACAAAGAACATAGTATGCATGTGTTTATCCTTAAATACAGTCAATCTTAAACTTGGAAAACTAACATGATTCTATTACATACCTTCCAGTAAGAAGATCATATTGATGTTTACGCTTGAAGTTATTAGGATAAACACCACCAAATACTATCTCTCCTCCTTCTTGAATCACCAGGAGCACCCTGCTTGAATCCCCAACGATTGGGTCAATATGAGAAAAAAAGTCAAGAATGATAATTATGGATTCAATGAAGTGCCACCTAATCCCTCATATTGTAGGAAAATAGGTAAAAAAATGTATGAAGCAATGACTACTCTATACTAGAGTGTCATCAATTTCTAGTGTTGCCACCTTACACACACCTGGGTCACGTGGCAGAAATCTTCAAGCCACTCGGTGTGTCCTTGGGGCAAGTCTCAAGTCAAGGTTGTCACCTTGTTCTTGACTCCTCCGTTTAGGTTCAACTCCTAACGAAGCCAAGGGGGGTAGACCCTATTAAGTTACTAAGGCTAAAATACTTAGTACGGTGATGTTAAACTGAATGAGTTACTTAGGAGTTTTAAATTTAACCATAAACAATCATAGATGACAAGATACAAAAAATGAGCGCACGAAAGCACAATGCTGAGACACAATATAAATATATAGCAAGAAAATAACCAATGCCTTAGAATGGAGTCAAAATAAAATAAATGTACTTGCATGTGCTTGGAGTGAATGTTTTGCAATTGCCTCTTGGTATGTTGTAAGTTAATGTGAAAATATGAGTTGATTAAAATTAGGCGAAGGGGTGGACTCCAGATATACCCGAGAGTACTTGGAGTATGTCCAAAACTAAACCTTCACGGCTACTCGCAAGGAATATGTGGGCTGAATGGAGTCTCTGGGGCTATTGTTCATAATGCACCCGTTAGGGTGTGACATAGATCGACGCCCTGAGGTCACTTTTCAGAAGTTCCCGCTTCCTTTGGGTATTTTGCCACTGTAATGGTTTGATCTAGGTGTTGGATTTTCACTTGATGGTTTGTCAATTTGGGAGAGTGAGTCCTAATTATTATAGTCACTCAAATGATTTTGATACATCTTGACTGATCGGACGAACCGCAGCCAAGTGCAGAGCATACACACCGGAGTCTTGTCAATTTTAGTAGATTTTAAAATGGGTGTTCTTGTTAAAAAGAAAACCCTCCAAGAATCTCTTTAGATCCAAGTGGATCTCAATCAGGGAATCAAGGAGGGGTTAATTTTATAAAATCTGAAGAAACAAATGATGAAAAGGAAAACACAGATACACAATTCCGGTTTTCTAATTAGTCCTACCACGCATCTCTTTCCCCTTTCGAGTCAATCGAGAAGTCGTGGGGTAAGTATTAAGATTACTTTGAAATATCAAATATGGAATATGAAATTGATAATGAATCAAAGTATACTACCCTGTAGATTAGAGCTATGCTAGTTTGAAATGATATGAATGGAAAGTAAAAAAAAAGACACCGACGCAAATCCCCCAGGGGGGATGGGGAGCGGGCTCAAAAGAGCCTACTCAAAAGATTTTATTTTATTATTATTGGTTACAATATCAGCAAACTAAAATATCAGAAACCTCTTGGTACTTATACGGGATGAAACCAAGATCTTACAACTTTGCAAAAATTGTAAATTCTAGTGAAAGGGGAGACCCTTGGGGGGATTTGAACGCTCCTGAGGCCACTTTTGAACATAATATTCTTTTCTTTTCTGTTACACCTACTAAAAACCAAAAAGCATGTTAGAATAACATATTCCCAAAAGCACTTTAAGAGTACCTTTGGATCAGCCTACCTTAACTCAAAAAGATTAAGTTAAAACTAGCTAAACAGGTGAAAAAGGAACCAAGGAAAGTAAGCTTTCCTTGTGATCTTGGCTTGTTGTTTGTGCAGCCAATGAAATATGCATTGATTGCTAGATTTAATCTTTTTAAAACAGAAAAATAAATCTAGAGCATGCAACCTACTGATTTTCTTTAACTTGCCATGCAAAATGGACGATTTCCTTATGCTAGATCCAGAAGGCTTAATGATACTTTTCAGAATTAAGATCTAGACTATGAGCTTTGAAATAGCAGATCTATGTAAATTTTACTTTGATATAACAGATCCAAATGATAACAAAGCTTTCGAACACAGTAACCAGGTAAGAAAATTGATTTTGAAGGAGGAAAAGTAGAAGAGAAGTGCTTGTTGCTGAAGCAGATCTGCAATGCAAACTTGTTAGTTGAATACAGAGGGGAAATATCTTCACAAATTTTTTGGATGTGGAGTGGAGTCAAACTAGATTCATAGCCCATCCAATACTTGCTACCTGAAAGCTAAACACACAATCCTGCACAAAACCTCATGAGATCTGGATATATATATATGAAAAATAGACAAGAATTACGTGCAAATAAACTTATTAAACATGTATAATCTAGATCTTCTAACATATATGCTATGAGATATAAGAAAAACAAGTAACCTTACTTGCCCAACTATACTTCTATTGATTCAGCTGAGTCGTTCAAGCCAGACAGGGTTCAGATGCAGAAATTGAGAGAAAAGCCGGCAACATCAATAGCCGTAAGACATCAATAGCCGTAAGACAATGCTGAATCCACACATATGAGATCATTACACCATTTGGCCTCCAAAGCTTCTTTATTTCAACAATCAAAAGATTACAACAGTATTACAATAGCAAGCCCTTCAATCCAACTCTAACTAGATTGGAAGAGGGAGCTTGTGCCTGGATATATACAAAAACCAGGAGATCTAGCCTAGGGGGGCGCAAATCCCAAGGAGATAGATCAAATCAGCTGAAGGAGAGTCCATGAATGCCTGATCTGTGTCTAGCTGAACCATATCTGAGTCTCACTGAGTGAAATTGTCAATCGGGGGAATGATCTGACTGACACCTCAACCTGTTGACTGAAGCATCCACCAAAACTCATCCAGATGAGCCAAAAACGTGTGGAGGAGAGAGGGAGGGCAAAATTCCCCATAAAGGATGCTCAAGATCAACTTTGGATCTTATTTGATCACCTCCCTCAGTCAAGGATTTGTTAGATCTAGTCAATCTGGTTAAGATCTGACTGGTTTCAATCAAATTGGCTGAGAATCCATTAATCTATGATTCTGGATTTGCTCCATTATTCATTAATTTATTAATTAAAATAATCAATAATTGATTTTTGGGGCTTTCTGTCCCGAGTGATGGAAAATCACTCAAAACTAGGAAATAGTGGGTACATGGGTTTACATGGTGCTCTTAGCTTGAAAATGAGCACTTACATGACTGAAACTAATTATTTGGCCCACTTTTATTACAAAATAAAATTTTCCAATTAAACTATTAAAAAATAGCCTAAGTTTTGGAAAAATTAAATTTTAATAAAAAACACCGAAAAAATTAAAAAATTGAAAAATTGAAAAAACCTAGGGGGACTTAGACATGTTCATATGACTCGACCATGATGTCTAGCATGTTTATACATTGACACATAGACTCTAATAACCTCAATAGGCCTAAATGCCAAGCCGACCACCCTAACTTTGGAGGTATGGAGTGAAAAACTCATAAATTATCAGTCGTTTATTCAACAACCAATAATAAACAAGAGAAAAACACCCTGGGCTGATCGGATTGACAAATAAAGTCTAAGAGACCGAGTCTTTTACATACACTATTATGCTAGAACATTTATTACAATTCCCCCATGGGGTATGAACATGTGATATAGTACAACAAAGCTTCCCAGAAGTAAGATTGAAGGTTCTCTGAAGTTCGAACAAGTTATCCTTGTCCAGTTCACCAGGCTCACTTGATAAAAAACCACTAAGTACAACTTAGGTGGTAACACCCAGTAGATTCTCCTAAAGAACAATCTCAACAATACATGCATCACTGACTACTCTAGAGTTTGTACTAGAGTGTGAAAATTTCCTGGAAGGTGCTCTTGAATAACAACCTCACCAATACATGCATGACTGACATAAGCATAGTGGTGAGATACCTTATGAAACATATCTAAGAGATCAATTCTTTTTTAACGGTATGAATATTAAAGATAAGTTGTTAGTGCACATTGCATTAATTGGTTTGTTTGCACCCTAGCGAGATTTAGAAAGGTGTATATTCCCACGATCATATTCCAAACCTAACAGTTTTGATATCCCTGTTCATACCAAAAAAATATTTCAATTGATATAATGAATGACCTATTCAAAACTCAACAGTCATGCTCTCCAATGTATTTCAAAAAAATATTTCATTTGAAAGGTTTCCATTCACCAATTAGTTTACCCTTTGATTTCAAATGTTTTTGGCTGATAAGTTAAATGTCTTATTGCGAGGATCTGACAAAATGTGATATTCAACCTTAGATAACCTAAGTTTTAACTATTACATTATTGAATCTCTTATAATGTTAGGTCTTTTACTATGTCAATCTTTAAATAGACTAACTTGATGAAATGAATTGAATGATCTTAACTCAAACAACTCAAACAACTCAAATAACTCAACATAACTCAAATAACTCAATACTAACTTGAACATGATTTCCAGGTTCTAAAATGGTAGTTCAAAAGGTCTTAGGACTAGGAAGCAAATAATATCATAATTTTTAAATGTTATGCATGATTGCTAACCATTCTCATTCAGTGACTGTGTAGTTACGCCTTTGTGGATGTTAAATTGCAATTTGAAAAATACACGTGATTACTGATATTGTCATCTCTAAGTAGATCACAACCAATGACATAACATTAGAGTAATCTAGGGTAGGAGCATGGTTTACCTCTTGTTCTTAGGATTTCAACACAAATTATAAGGTGTTGAAAATTATGAAATCCCTTTCTTTACCTAATACCAACATTTATAATAGTCATGAAATTATACACAATGGCAAAACATTGGCTAAGATAGCTTGCTTCTCGGCATTATTGTATTGTAAACTGACTGGATGTTACTCTATGTTACAAGTATATAATGTTCAAAAGTTCAAAATACTACATTATAATTATAATTTATAATCACAAACAAGGATAAAAATATTGTTACCAATATATTCTAGACAACATCGCTGAAACAGGTAGTTCTGAAAACCATCACACTGGAATAAAATTCACTTCCTACAGATACCTGTACTGAGAGCATTTCACAAACCGTTTTTTATGTTTAGTTTATATTACTGTCAGCTTCTAGGTAACTACCCAGATGAAAAATCAGTCAGAAACCTCAAGGAAGCATTGTTTGATGAGAATCCATGTAACCTTCTTAGTCTTTCCTAAGCCTACGAAATGGAATGCAGATAAACTCATAAGGATATCAGACCCGACCAAGCAAGGAATTAATTCAGACTACAATTCTATTTAAATAGATGTACAACATCAAAGTTTTAGCTAATTTCCTATTATAGCTCACAACATTATCAAAAGTCATAGTTGCAAATGGGATTTCTTCAATAAAAACATTTTTTCCTTGGGAAAGAACCTCGAAGCCAGGCTATTTGCATCAGACACTAAAACCCATCTAATTCTATACATGTGAAGAGAAACTAGGAGGTATAAAATGGAATGCTTAAAATCCAATGTAGGCAGAGGACGAGAAACAACCTAAACAAATGGTACCCAAGAATTATGTTTATGATTGATCAAGGAATTGATTTACCAAGGGGTACACGTCACTGAGGGAGTTTGAAATTTATTTTAAGGCCTCTGGAATTATATGAATCTCGAGAATCTGTGAACATTGTTCTCATATTTCAAAGATAGACTACATACAGCCTAAGCAGACACTTGGGCAACTACGAATAAAGGTGATGAGCACACTTGATCACCAAAAGGATAGCAATGAAGCACTTGAAGTAGGCTCGTGGTGATGAACTGTACCCAATTTACCTTTTCCAGCATCAGAGTTAAATAAAAATACCAACAATGGATTATGGGTCTAAAAAGGGGATGAAAATAGAGCTCAACTCATCACAAGCACAAAAATAAATATGCAATAAGAATGAATATCTTCAAGACCCTTACCACTTTGAGGTTTTCCATTGGTTGAGAGTGGTTCTTGTCTTTAACTATGATAGCTTCAAAACTTCTCACTATAATATTTAATCAAATAGAAGACTTGGCATGTGGAATCCGAATGATGATTGGGAAAGGATACTAAAATGCCCAGTTTTGATCGGAAATTGATCTGTATGATCTATGGAGGATGAGGCTTGTAAGACTGTATATTTAGCTAGCATGAGGTCTTAACACAAATATTTACAGTCCGAACCATAAAATATCAAAGTTTTGTAGGGACGTTATAATATTATAGTTTAATCAAGCTGGCAGTATTCATGAAAACTCAGTTCACTCTTGAGTCCCTTCAATCCTTCAATTGGGCCATTCGGTTCATAGGTTTTTCATTGGATGGACCGTGAGTGAGGTGACCAACCAACTGCCTTTGACCATGCATACAAAGTGTAACCATAATAAGAGAGCGATATGAGACTGAAGAGAACTTGCATATAGGAAATTAAGAGTATAGTTTCTAGCATAAATTCAGGATACAATAGAGGAAACTCAAGTTCCTATCTTGAAACTTCATATGCATGACTAACCGCTCAGTAAATTGAAATGATGTTTGTTAATTTAAATAACTAGTAAAGAAGAACTTCCTAATCAATCATACCAATAATACCTTTGAAACAAGTAGGGTACATACTCAGTATAGTTTTTACATACAAACATGTATTGTAAAAAATATTTAGTTTGGACTAACAAGCACAAGATTTACATATACATCTAGACAAAGTAGTTTCAGAGTGTTTGAGAGGGTATTCGGAAAATGGATTGAAATGCTACATGAGAGGTAAGTTTTTAGATCAGATAGAACAAAGTTCACCTGAATGTATGGTAATCATCATCATCAACTAAATGTGTTTGTGTGAACATGCATAAATACCCAATACACAACTCAATAAAACAAAAGAAAACATAATTATACCTTGATTCGTGGAGCTTCACACTGTCTTCTTATGCTTTACCTTTCAAAACATCATTAAACATACTTCAAATTTTGTCCTGTTGCAATAGTTTCATGTTAGGACCCATCAAATAAATTTATGTTTGTTTATGAAAATAACAAAACCAATCTAAATAAATACAATAATATCACAATGTAAATTATAATACTATTCAAATCACCAAGTAAATTAATTGTTAATAATAGATCACCTGATAAAACATGGATAACCAAAAACACTATGTATATAAGGCCATCGATCACATCAAAATTCCATTTCTTGCCTCTTAAATATGGAAATGTTTCTCAACGCTATCTGTAACAAGTTCCAATGGTGGAGTCAAATAGAAATAGTGAAAATTATAAACTAAGATTATAGAAATAGTTGTTGTTTAATGTATTCTTCCTTACCATTCATTGAGCTCCTCTCTATTTTGAGAATAATTTAATATTCTCTACTAAACAGGACCAACCACGTGAAGGTGGAAGCTCTTATGGCCCCTCCCCCCCCTTACACACTCTCAATTCCCAAAACCCAATGCATCTACTTGCAAATAACAATTTATTTCACTATTTCACAATCCAAATTATAACAATGCATCTACAATGTAAATAACAATGCATCTAGTGCACATTATTTCACTCAATAGCTGAAAGATGCTTTCATTAAATCATTCATTAAACCATTCAATCATTCAACAACTGAAAAAACCATTCATTAAATCATTCATTAAACCATTCAATCATTCAACAGCTGAAAAAACCATTCATTAAACCATTCATTTAGTCAATGGAAGATAAAAAAAATCAGTACACCATTCATTAAATCAATCATTTAAATATGAATTCACGAAACAGAGGAAAAAACCATGATTTTTTTTTATTATAAATAAGAATCACTCAAAATTTGTTTAGTCACTTCCTTTTTACTTTTATTCTCTTTAAATATTTAGTTAGAGTCAGATCTTTCGGAATCTGATCCTCGGTCTCTCTACTAGTCTGGTCGTAAGGTTGAACTTTCGGCGAGGGGCGATGAATTTCTGTAGTAATGTCAAAATATTTCATTAATATATTTATATTTTTATAAATATGAGTAATTCATTGAAAAAAACATTACTAATGTATGTTTTTACCTGCCATGGGCACATCAACATGTTCAACATTATCTTGTACAGACCCAACCTGTTCAGTGTTATCTACATCTACATGCTCTGTAGTTGAATTGTGTAGAATTAGAATTAATATTCATCATCCGCAATTATCTATACAAAACAGTAGCACATTGATAAATTCATTACCAGGAATCAAAGCATGATCTTCGTCTGGTTGGTCATGTACATCCTTGACATGAACATGATCATTACTTTCTTGCTCAAAAATGAATAAATAATGAATATGTTAATTCATTTATAAGGAATAAATTGCATGAGAATTAATAACTTATCATTAAACTATATAGTTTTTACATACCTGCGCACCAGATGGATCAACAGAAGATCGTGCAGTTTGCCCATACAAGATTTTTCGATGTTCAACAACGGCGTCAAAGCCATGTTCGAAGCCAAGCTTCATGTAATCCGCACTGGGCAATTCTTTGAACCGGTTGGCCTTCATATTTGCATGATGTCATTAATTTTATATTTTTTGCCAGAACAAAACGAAAATAATTATCTGTATGATATTTGGATGTGGATTCGGGTTTTGCGATACTTACATATCGGGCCACCAAGTTCGAGTAACCACCAGGCCCAAGCTTGTGTTGGCCAATTTTTTCAATTCTTTCCTTGGTGGCCTTAGATGTGTCCGTGAGCCTAATCAAGCTTTGAAATACGTTAGTCGATGTACCAAATTTGATATAAAAACTAGTAATAATAAGGCTTACCACTACATTTTGGATTGTATTGCATATCTCCCTATTCTTGGTGGTATCTTTCCTGTTTTTCTTAGGCCCTTCTCTTTTCCATCTTCCACAAGGGATTTCCACTCCATAGATGGAATCATTGGAGGGTGCTCATACCTAGGGTTCTTTTCTAGGTGAACCCTATACTGATCTCGAAAAATCTTCAGATGTTTTCCAGCCTTCTGTAGGACCTTCGATGAATCGAAGGTATCTTTTCTGAATAGACCAACCAAGCGATTAGTCAGATCATCCTTTAAAGCCTTTGACTGCTTGTTCCACATTGTGTGGGTGGTGGGCCCAAAGATCTCCAATGTCAAATTATTCGTATGTTTATAAAATATATCATTTCCTGCAAAACATTAATGCCATCATTAGTCAACATTAAAAAATATTATCGTTATATTAGACACAAATTATAAAAACTAAATTGAATAATCTATAATGACATGGAATCCTCTCTATCTTTATTGGAACCAGTTCTCCATTCACCTAAAATGTACATTGTATTGAACCAGTTCTAGTGACATGAAAAGATCCAAGAAATGCATCCACATATCTATCTAACCCTGCATCCACCCCTTCTTCTGCAGCATTTGTTGTGGGTGGGGAAGCATCGGCTGCACCCTCAGCTGCCCTTGGGGGTGTCGCAGAGCATGTTTCCGATTGTTCAGTGGAAAATATGGGAGCAATATGTGGTGTACATGGAATGGTTTGGTCACAGGGACCAACATTGCCTTGACCACCACCGATAATCTCCATAGCACGCTGTAAATTCAAACCATTGTATTATAAGTTCAATAGCATACAAAATAAAATATTATAAAGTTATTATAAATGAATTTACATTATTATTCGAGAACTTACGTCCAATTGTTTATGTTTATTTAACAACAATTGAATCCTTGTTTTGATCCCTTATGTTTGTGGAATTTCCAATGTCAGAAGAATCAGTTCATCATTTTGTTTTTTCCTGGTCTTTTGTAGCACCCTCAATGGGTCTGTACACTCTCTAATTTCACTATCTCTCATCAACCGAGAGATCTCATTCTGTAAATATTTTTGAGACTGTGCTTCATAAAC
Organism: Pseudotsuga menziesii; assembly: GCA_001517045.1. Lineage (NCBI taxonomy): Eukaryota > Viridiplantae > Streptophyta > Pinopsida > Pinales > Pinaceae > Pseudotsuga > Pseudotsuga menziesii. Next base: position 231,915 of record LPNX010221512.1, on the reverse strand, counting down.
CAAAACCCCTTTCTACAACAGAAATATATAAAATTTGCTTAGTCTTTGAAGCAATAGTGTGCGCAAATAATTATATTAACAAAAATTGTCTATCATGATATATTCATAGTAATACATCTAGGATTACCTGATGCCTAGGTGAGGGTGTGGTTTGATCAACAGATGGGGACTTACCCCGATCAGCCGCCTGCAAAAAAAGTAGAGAACATTATCACAATGAATGAAATATGTAAAAGCTAACAAATACAAAACAAAAGTAAACACTATGTTACATGTTTTATATGTGTACATTTTTGAAGTATGTAGAATGTGGAATTACATTTAGGTTTACTGGTTTCCTCGAGGCTCCACTCGTCTGATCAATAGTTGGGGACTTTCCTCGGTCAACCTGAAAAAAAGGTAGACAACATTATCATCATGAACGCAAAAATAAAAACGAAAAAATACATAACAAAATAAACATTATGCTACACGATATACATGTTTATGACTTTAAAGTATTTGAAATGGAGAATTACATTAATGTTTGCTTGTTGCCCCAATGCTGTAGTCGGCTGATCAATATCCGGTTGGCTTCCTTGATCAACACTCTGCATGGAAAATAGACAAGATTATATAAATGAACTGAATATACTAATGGAAATACATAACAACAGATCTGTATGTCCATCATAAATTTATTACAATGGCAATATCGATGTATACCTGCTGCCTTGAATCAGGTCTACAAACATCTAAGGAGAGGGAGTTTCCCCTGAGAGAACCCTGCATAAAAAACATATTAAAAATTACCTAATGAAACCAAAAAAGTAGAAAATGACAATTACATGCTAATGAAAAATCCTATAGATGTTAAAATAATTAATAAAAGGTTGGTTAAATAGTTGCATGTACCACAACCATACTAATCGTGTTTGTATCTACATGATTCAAATTGTAATTAATAAACAGTTCTTCGTCGGCAGATATTGATTTAATTGCACATACAAAGACACGGTTTCCTTCACGTGACTCGAATATGCAGTTGGTTTTCTTAAGTGTAGACCCCGGTTGTGTACTATTTATAAACCCCGCAATATTACCAGTTGTTTTTGGCCTTCCGTCCATGTACACCGTTGTTCCTTTATTTTGAGCTTTGTCTTTCAGTTGTATATAATTCATTGACAACTCATATCTATGCATACTTCGTGTATATTGGACCAAGCGCATCTAATCACTGTAGTGGTAGGAGGGTCCAACATGCTCCATTAATTCTGTACATCTACTGTATCCAACCTTTATGCCGTCCATGCAAAACAACTCCAATCCATGCAATGACGATGGTGCAATCTTATATATCCTCTCATTCACACAAAAATCATTGTTTACTTGAGGAAGATCCCTATGCACCCATTGTTTCACTAGGTGTTTGTACCTGAAGGGAACCTCGATGTCTCCCATTGTCTCATCATCATAGAAACATGACTCCCGTCCTTTGAGAAAAATTTCCATGCGTTTATTGAATTTTCTTCTGATCTTGTGACATCTAGTTGATATAGCCCTTTTAGACCTATTGGATGTCTCACTTTCCTCGGGCCTTCCCAAACTCCCCTTGCTGGAGGAAGACATGTCTGAAAAATACCTGTTTGATTCTACCTGCACCATGGTCGAGAAAAAAATTGGCAAAAATATAGCAAAATAACAGCAAAAAACTTGGAAAGACTTATAAGCAAAAAACTTGTAAAAGTTTCCTACTTCCTAAAGAAAAAGCTCGTGGCAAGAATGAGTTTGGGTAATAGGTGTGGGCATTTGGTAGCCCTAAAAATTCTAATGTATGCCCCTCTTTTAGTTACATACAAGTCTCCATTCCAACTTATTGCTTGCATTTCCTTTTCCTAACATGTATTGCACGGGCTCACAAAATATCATGTTATACATGGGCACTATGATATGCTCACAAATATTTCCTTGAAAGAACATATCTTTGCATTCATCTACATTTACTTCAGATAGAAGTGATACAGAGTTGTTATGTTCTTCACTTCCCTCAAAAAACATCTTTGACATGAGTTCCTTTTTCAAGGAATCTTGGTTAATCTCTTCTTCCAAACGTCTAGGTCACTTCTCCACTCTACATTGGCCCGATTATTCAATTTCTTTCCCACTCCTCTCTCCTTACTCTACAGTCGTTGTTGTTGTAACCCTTGATTTTGATGGTTGTAAGTGGTTTTTAGTTTTCCCATGAATGTTGCAGATGATTATCCATTTTACCTAAAAGTGCCTAGATCTCATGTAGGACCCTTTAAGAGTCATAATAACAAGTATTGTTAGAGGATGTTATTCAACAAATGATATACACCAAAACCATACTTATCGGTTAATATTTGTGTAGGGATGTTGTTCTCTCTCCGGTAATTTATCATACTAATGGGCTTGTGACTATCATGTCAATCCCTTATTTGCATAGTGGAAATCCTACAACACTACACTAGACTGTCTTATGACTAACTCATGAATCTTCCCATGGTTATTAAATATCCATCTATAAGCCACTATTGTGGTTTCATCATTGCTCCCATTCAAGAACAAAAAAGTAGACATGACTTCTCTCCCTACATTAAGTCCATGTGCACATAATGGCTAGCTTTGGTACTTCCTAACTTTTCACTCTTCCTTTTGACAACAAAAGTGAAACATGAAACGATATCCTTGATTTCAGGATCTTACACAGCTGATGGATTTGATCGTACTGTATAAGTACTTTGTTCCCAAAATAAATATTTTTAGACCTACAAATGAAGGGGAGAGAGATGAATGGTTGAAGGACTCCAATGGAGGATGAATTGATGCCCTTTTTTGCCTACCTAAAGGTCCTTTTATAATGAATATTATCCCTAACTTCTCATTGATTTGTAGTCTTCTATTTTTCACCCATACTGCTCAAAGCAACACATTTTTATGCCGATCTAGTATGTATCTTCATGTCACAAGTTATGCCTTGAAGATAAATATGGAAGCCTAGAAGGTAGTGTTGATTTGGAAATATTATTTTACAATGTTCCATCCCATATTTAAGACAATTTTGGATAGTAATTTATGGTATAACATTAACATCCACAAGGCCATTATAGTCAGAACGGAAACCCTCCTATTGTCAAATTCATCCCTTAATGTTTTGGCAGAAGCTTCCCCCGCGATTTCAATTTATGCAGCTTATCTCATTGTTATTTCTATCCTTCCCCTACTTCAAAAGAAGCCCTAAAGGCACCCCTCCTCTTACTCGTTTTCTCTTCTTCCATCCCCCTTCCTTATCCCCTTTCACTTATCTCTCCTTCCCCCTCACTCTTCACCCTGTTTTCAATCCTTTTTCCCTTACCCTTATCCCTCCACACTCCCCCTCTCCCATCGCCTTGCGTCACCTCCCAACAACTGGCCTCCATTACATGCTGCTTCCCGACGGTTCCTCCCATTTACTCCGTTGTCCTGCCTTCCCTCCTCCCTTCGCTGCGTGGTATAACCTCTGCCCACTCCCTCTCTCAGTTTTTGTTGGATTAATGGCTCACCGGTCCTGGGTTAAATTCCCCTCCTCCTTGCACGCTCCAAGTCCCCTCGACTATCACGGTATGTCTTCTCCCCACAACAACATGCAAATTCATTCCGCTCCCTCTCTTAGCTCTGCTTCTAATTAGGTTGCACGAGTTCTTCTGAATGTAGTTGCAGGTGTTGGAGAAGGGTGGCTGCAGGATATCCCATGGGAAGCACTCCCTCTCACTCGATCCTTCGTGAAGGAAAGGCTTGCTCTCGCAGCCTTCTCCACTTGCTCTTGCAGCTCCCTCTCCACGTTGTGGAATTCAAACCTCGGCTCCGGTACAACTCTTACGCCTGAAGCACATTCTGGTAATTTGGAGAGAAGCACGGTCTTGGGTTGTCATTGCACGAGGTGGAAGGAAGGTGCTGTGGGCACTTTGGTCTATAAAGAAAGGCAAGGTTCATCTCTGCAGCAGGAGCTCATAGTGGTCAGTTACATTCTAAGTGGTCTCTCGGCCGAGAAATAGGCTTGTGTCCTTGCTGGCTCTGTTCGTGCCTTGCATAGTAATTTTGCACGTATAGATATCTCTGTAGGAGCGGGAAGAATGTCTCAGGCTGGTGAAAGTGCAGGAATAATGGATGTAAAAAAGAACCTTAGGCGTCTGTATGAAATGCTTGCAATTGGCATAATGGACAACAAAGAAATTGCATGGGAGGTTAAGAGCATAGGGGAAATGGTGAGCTACACCTCTCTGCAGATCAACAATCACGACGCAAGGATTGATGATAATGAGAACAACTTTAGAGAGATAATGGGAAAATTTGACAGGATTCAGGAAGATCTCCAGCGTCTGATCACCATGAACCAGGGTAGCAGGGTGAATGGAAACACTGCAGCAGCTGAGCATCCAATGGAGGAAGAGTCTGTAGTTCAGCCCATGAATTTTAGAGGCAATCCTTAATCAGTTTTCTTTTAATTATGGTTAAATGTTTTACTGTCTTTTACTATGTAATCAATTTATAAGGGTATACACTACCCGTGGCATTAGCTGTTTTGGAAAAATTCTGTGTGTAGTTTTTTGGAAAAATCCTCGGATAAGCTTTTTGTGCAGCAATTTTGATCTGCATGAACACTTTGTTATGCTACATCTGTACTGAATGGCTGTGCACAACTTGTTTTATTAAAACCCTTTATAGTTTCTGTTAAAAAAAAATTAACATATTAATTTTCAAACCTAAGGCAACGCTAACTTGAATAGAGTTGGGAGATTTCAAATAGCTACCACCAAAATAATGGAATAAATCAAACCAACTACTACAGGCATTCTTGGAGGCACATTTCCCAGTGGTAGCCTACAACAATCATATATATATATATATCTAATCCATGGTGGTGAAGAGCGAACATTTCCAGATCTGCTACTTGTCACATTCAGGAATGAAAACAATGTTTTAAATACATTTATATCAGTCTGTAATATTTGCTGATTTGTTCCTTTTAGCTTGTCATGATGATGCTTGTTTTCCCATATTAATTTTCAACCATAAGGAAATTCTAACTTGTTTTCCCATATTAATCTTCAACCCTAAGGCAATCCCATAGTAGAAAGAACCATAAAAGACTATTCCGCAGAAATCAAAAGGCTCTTAAATTAACTATATCATGTCTTCCTCAATGATTTGATGAATCCTTTGAAATTGTCTTCTAAATACAGTGAGACAAGGCTCAAAACACTTACCTAAAGATATTGTTGCCTTTTCTCTTTATCATTAATTGCTATGATATGTGTTTAAAGTGATGCTAATGTTGTTCATCATGTGATATTCTCTTGTCAATTTCCTAATAGGGTGGCATTAAATGGCTTGCATTCTACTTTGATCAATCTGACAAAGTCTTTTTCTCCAACCAACCATATTAAACTTGAATGGATTTTGGACCTTTCCTCTCTTTCCACTTGGAGAAAAATTAGCAAATGGTTTGGTTCACCTCCAACTTCGACCCAAGTTCTTATCCTTTTGTGATCACTCGTCAAGGAGGCATAAATTAACCTAATGTTGTCAAGAAGAACACCATCGACTTCTTTATCACTAGATTCTATGCTCTATGTTTCAAGTGACACTAATGCTTGTTGATCTTTTATTATTCTCTCATAATTTGTGTAAGATATTGTTGTCGTTTTCACAAACTTGAGTTTTGAAACAAATTGTAGTCTTATAGACTCTTTGAGAGGCATCAATTGGTTTGTGTTGAGATTATTAAGCATATACAGAAGGATTCAAGAAGAGAAGCTCAAATTTGCCCTTCTCTACTCCATCATCAAATAGGTTGAGGTTTGCGTCTTCAACACCACATATAGGTTCACTATAATTGTCTAGGGATAAATGAAACCTTTTTAATCTTCAATAGTATCTACCAATAGAACAGTCTATTACATGTACTAGGAGCTTCAGTCAAATCAAGAGAAATCTTCTACACACATATGAAGAACCGTTTGATTTTGTAAACCAAGGGGATGGAAAAAGGGCACGGAACATCAAAGATCGCTCACACCAAGGAATAATTCTAAAGCTGACCAACTATCTAAACCATAAAGGTCATCTTCTCGTGTTAAATGTAAGAGGGGAAAACAAGAATCAGACACAATGAAATTTGACATAAAATGTTCAAATAACAAATGGAGGACATCAAAATACCTAGTACTTTCTTCAAGACCCAAAGCATAAACCATAAGATTTATGTTGTCCATTAATGTCCAAGTATTACCTAACACAATTTCCAGTGAACTAAGCACCTCACGGTCGAATCAAGATATTGGGCCAAGTTTATTGCACAATCCATCTATCATTTGAGGTACATACAAAATGTGTATGCCCAAGGCTTTCTATATCATGAATTTGAAGAATCGAAGTTACATAAATTGCATCAAATAAATTTCAAAGGCCGAGGGGAAGAACCCTAAATTAAGTGGTGGAAAAATTGAAATGGTCATTTTGTTGGATTAACATCTTCAACAAAATTTAGGAGTACAACCATCAATCCGACCTACCTTCTTTCATAATAAAAGAATCAATCCGACCTACCTTTTTTTTTTCTATTGAAACAAGGTTGCCATTCTTTGTGACAGGGTTGAAGGTGGATGTTATTGTTGTTGACAGTATCTTGAGATACATCAATGGTCTGACCTATCTGAGGTATATTGTTGAAGGAATGACTTGATTAGGGTAGCCTCCAATTGCTGCTCATCACCTTACATGCAGGTTCATAATTATATGCAGCTCCAATTTTCCTAAATGTGCACAATAGTTCCTTTTTTATGCCTAGGGTGCCTTCTCCACGGTTGCAACAAACCCATGATTGATGTTATTTATGCTGAGATTGCACCAAAAATTATTTTTTTTGTGGTTTGTTGAGAATTAATTTGAGGCAGCGACTTAGGGTAGAGGGTGGATGGACTATCCATACACACCTGAAATGCTTAATCATTGCCTAGGATTAAAAGTGCTCAGGGTAAAGTTTTACTTTTGTCTTATGATTTTTATCGCTGCCTAGAATTATCATTAACATGTTGTTATCCATTTAAAAGTGTGCAAAATTATCTCTGAAAAGGTCCATGGAATTATGTATATTAGGCTTCAACTTAACGGTGAAATCCACAAGTCCAGGAAAATATTCTAGTACATCTCCTTTATAGTAATGGAAAAATAATGATGTTAGTTCTTGGAGATCCTGTAGAGTGGATGTTTTAACCTCTTCAGTGCTACTCTGTAGTGCATAACCAAACACTTCAGAGAACTACCCTGTTGTATATGGTATCCATTCGGTTTGATGCATAGCTTGGATACATATAGAGATGGATGTTCTAAATGACACGAAGAAAAATCCATTCATCCATAAACTGAGTTAGATCAATTTTGGAAACCGAGTGGTTAATCGAGTTCATTCCAACATTGAGAAATCGGGTGGGGGATTAATCTCATTCAATTCAGGTTTCTAATTCTTCTAACAAAAGCTTGGCGCGCAATAAAGAGTGGGAACTATTTCTGAAGGTAAACCACTGTTCTATTCGAGTCGAGTATTCACATAAAACTGCTCCCTACTCCCTTATAGCTCCAGTGATGGGTGGGCTACGGTGAGCCAAGAGATAATGTTGTCCCTAGGTCTCATCTCTCCTAATGTAATGTGGCAATCTAGGGCATCTAAAATTTCAGTTTGGAATTGATGTGGTTGTAGATGTTTTTCCACAAATACACAACAAACATCACAACATGCCCAAAAAACCTAAAACCCTGAACCGATTGAATGCCCAAAAAACCCTGTCACAACATGCAAAAAAAAATGAGGTGATGCTTACCCGTTGAGCAATGAGCTCCTAAATCCTGGATTGAACCCGTGAGCCGCCGCGAAATGACAAACAAGAGCTACCAGAGATCAAATTTGAAGGGCAGTTCTTAATTTCAGTTTGAAGGGTGTATATTGATATCACCCTTCAATGATGAAAGGCTTCGAAAAAAATCACATTTCAATTGACAATAATAACTTAATCACACATTAAAAAAAAGTCAAATAATATATTGTTTTTCAATTTAATTTATGCTACTTAAAAAGCATTGAACCCAGAATTAATACAATGACAATAATTTCAAATTATATTATTTCTTTTCAAAATGAAATAGTACATTCAAGGTTTTTGAGTTCAGCAACCATTAAGTTCAATTTGAGTTCAAATTTTTCAAGGAAGTTAAAATGAGATTCACAGATTATGTACATTATATAACACTATGGAATACTTTTGAATTTATTAGAAAATAAAGTTTGTTTTGAGTGACAACTGCAAAATCGAGGCCACGTAAAGATATAACAAGTTCCAAGTTGTTAGAAAGAATGACTAGATAAGGGGTCGAGATAAATCCAAGCCACGGCCATAAGAGAAACACCAATGAAACCACCAATGTGTGTTGTTAATACTTAATATTTCTACTCTTGCATCAACCTAATGCAACCATCAGAAATTAATACCTTTTATAAATGAATTTGACGACAAACTATACCATACCATTATGTCACATGATTTGAGTTCGAATATGAGTTTGACTAAGTTGAAATTGAGGTTCCCATTCGATTTTTTTTGATGAGATAAGGTTCCACACACATATATACCATGCTCTTATATAATATGTTTACATCATTTTCTTGAATGTATACACAATACTATTCTCATTATCAAGTGCTGATAGAAATGTCTCACACAATACCACTCTCATTATCAAGTGCTAATAGAATTGTCTCACACAATACCACTCTTATTATCACTCATGGAAATGCTCACATATTTTATATTTGCATTATTATATACTACTTTTTCTCTTGAATGTATACACAATACTATTCTCATTATTAAATGTTGATAGAAATGTCTCACAGAATACCACTCTCATTATCACTCATGGAAATGTCTCACATATTTTATATTACTTTTTAAATATTAAAATGTTGGCCTTGAATTTATTAAGTGCTTAACAACACATTATGACTTGAGTGGATTACAATCCCCATGCCGACACAAATATGAGTCATGCATAGACTAGATTCATATTAATTATTTTCTAATAAATCTCATTTGTTGCTTGCAGGTGACGAAAGTTAAAATTACTGTTTGACGTGTAATTTGTAAGGCCGTCCTTTTAATGAAATTTAAACTCAATTTATGTACTTCCTTAAAAACAGTTAAAAATTGAAATTAACATTTTAAATGATGGCCATTTTTTTAATGGCACTTCTCTGATGTACTGAGAGGCCTTTGACGGGCCGTGACAGGTTCACTTTTGAACCATGGGAGCTACTCCAAAATTCATAAAACTGTCCAAATTGCATAGAACTGTGCAGCACGAGTCATCCATATTTTATATTATATGTATTTTATGTTTATTATGTTTTTTTATTATATATTATTTTATCACCATCATCCATATATAGGTAGTGATATGAAGGTTAATTTCTACACATATCCATATATAGGCAGTGATATGAACTTTTCACCAACATTAAAAATAAGTAAAACTTACTGTATTTCAAATATACTTGTTTTGTAATCCACCGACATTAAGAATAAGCACAACTTAGTTTATTTTAAATATTCATGTTCGAAAAAAATTGCATAATACTGGCAAACCATTCAATCAAAAAGTGATGAGAAGGAAATTGTTGAATATAGCCAATAAAATGAAAGGAATTTTTTGTATCCTTGAAATACTTCTTATATCTAATAGATTCCTCGACTTCTAGAAATATGGGTCCCAAATATAAGTTCAATAGAGATATGCAAACCTAAGAGGAAGAAAAACATCCTAACTTGAATAATGAACCTTAACATTAATGAGGGAAGAACCATCTACATAATGACACATCCCTATCTTGGATAAATGAAAATAAAGTTCGACACCATGATGACGAAGATGATGACGATATTGATGATGACGATGATGATGATATCTTCATCATCGTGATCCTCATCCTCGTCATCATCATCATTTTCATCATCTTCATCTTTGTGATCAACACGATGATGACCAACATCATCATCATCATATTCATCATCATGATCAACATGATGATGACCATGACCATGAATACAATGACCATGACTATGACCATAGTGAAGATGATGGATGGTCATGGTGACCATGATGGTGATGATGGTGATCATGATATTGATGGTGGTCACGGTGGTGATGATGGTGATGGTGAAGATGGTAATCATCTTCATCATCACCATCCTCACCATCATCACCCTCTTCACCATAATCGTCATCGTCATCATTGTGATGATGATGACAATGGCGATGATGACGGTGATGATGATGATGATGATGGCAAAGATGATGATGATGACCATCTTCATCATCATCATCATCATCATAACCATCATCACCACCATCTTCATCATGTCGATCATTGTTGTCTTCATCATCGTGATCAGCATGATGATGACCATGACCATGAATACGATGACGATTAACATGATGGTGATGGTGATGATGATGATGATGAGGGTCATGGTGATGATGATGATGTTGAGGGTCATGGTAATGGTGACGACGATGATGATGTTGAGGGTCATGGTAATGGTGACGACGACGATGATGATGGTGATGGTGATGATGATGGTGATGGTGATGGTGGTCATGGTGATGATGATGATGGTGATGATGATGATGGTGGTGGTCATGGTGGTGATGATGATGATGGTGATGGTGACCATGATGGTGATGAGGGTGATGAGGGTGATCATGATATTGATGGTGGTCATGGTGGTGATGATGGTGATGTGGATGGTGATGGTGATGGTGAAGATGGTAATCATCTTCATCCTCACCATCCTCACCATCATCACCATAATCTTCATCATCATCACCCTCCACCATAATCGTCATCGTCATCATTGTGATGATGATGACAACGATGATGGTGATGATGATGATGATGACGGTGATGATGATGATGATGATGGAAAAGATGATGATGATGATCATATTCATCATCATCATCATCACCATCACTGTCATCACCGCCATCACCGCCATCTTCATCATGTTGATCATCATTGTCTTCATCATCGTGATCAGCATGATGATGACCATGACCATGAATACGATGCCCATGACCATGAATACGATGGCGATCAGCATGATGATGATGATGATGATGATGAGGGTCATGGTGATGATGATGATGTTGAGGGTCATGGTAATGGTGACGATGATGATGGTGATGGTGATGGTGATGGTGATGGTGATGGTGATGGTGATGGTGGTCATGGTGATGATGATGATGGTGATGATGATGATGATGATGGTGGTGGTCATGGTGGTGGTGATGATGATGGTGATGGTGACCATGATGGTGATTATGGTGATCATGATATTGATGGTGGTAACGATGGTGATGTGGATGGTGATGGTGAAGATGATGGGTGGTGATGGTGGATGGTGATGGTGATGGTGAAGATGGTAATCATCTTCATCATCACCATCCTCACCATAATCTTCATCATCATCACCCTCTTCACCATAATCATCATCTTCATCATCGTGATGATGATGAAAATGGCGATGATGACAGTGATGATGATGATGATGACAAAGATGATGATGATGATCATCTTCATCATCATCATCATCATCATCATAACCATCATCACCACCATCTTCATCATGTTGATCATCGTCGTCTTCATCATTGTGATCAGCATGATGATGACCATGACCATGAATACGATGATGATCAACATGATGATGACGATGATGATGAGGGTCATGGTGATGATGATGATGATGTTGAGGGTCATGGTAATGGTGACAATGATGATGATGATGATGATGATGGTGATGGTGATGATGATGGTGATGGTCATGGTCATGGTTATGGTGGTCATGGTGATGATGATGATGGTGATGATGATGGTGATGATGATGATGGTGGTGGTCATGGTGGTGATGATGATGATGGTGATGGTGACCATGATGGTGATGATGGTGATCATGATATTGATGGTGATGTGGATGGTGATGGTGAAGATGATGGATGGTGATGGTGATGGTGATGGTGAAGATGGTAATCATCTTCATCATCACCATCCTCACCATCCTCACCATAATCTTCATCATCATCACCCTCTTCACCATAATCGTCATCGTCATCATCGTGATGATAACGACAATGGCGATGATGACAGTGATGATGATGATGATGATTTAACATTTTATATTTTTTTATGCATTCTCATTTTATTTTTTTAAATAAAGAAAATAAATCTTCAAAATGAGAAATATAATGTTAAGTCTTATTTAATGTAATTTAATTACAACTGAAAATTAAGTCTTATGATGGTGATGATGGTCATGGTGAACATGATGGTGATGATGGTGATCATGATACTGATGGTGGTCACGGTGGTGATGATGGTGATGTGGGTGGTGATGACGGTGGTGATGATGGTGATGTGGATGGTGATGGTGAATATGATGGATGGTGATGGTGATGGTGAAGATGGTAATCATCGTCGAAATCACCATCCTCACCATCCTCACCATCATCACCATAACCTTCATCATTATCACCCTCTTCACCATAATCGTCATGATGGTGACGTGGATGGTGATGGTGATGGTGAAGATGGTGGATGGCGATGGTGATGGTGAAGATGGTCGTCATCTTCATCGTCACCATCATCACCATAATCTTCATCATCATCATGACCCTCTTCACCATAATTGTCATCGTCATCATCGTCTCCATCATGTTGATAATCATCGTCTTCATCATGATGATCATGATCATGATCATCATCACCATCAGCTCCATCATCACCATCATCATCGTATTCATTTTCAAATTTAACATTTAATATTTTTTTATGCATTCTCATTTTATTTTTTTAAATAACGAAAATAAATCTTCAAAATTAGAAATATAATGTTAAGTCTTATTTAATGTAATTTAATTTAATTTTTATTCCATTTTTATATAAAAGACTTGGAGTGTAATTTAATTTTTTTTATTTCATTTTTATATAAAAAACTTTGAATTATATTTTTAATGGAATTTAATTTTAAATAAAATTTAATTTTGCTTTTTTATAATTTATTTTTTATTTTTAATTGTTTTTTTTATTTTATTTTATATGAAATGTTTTTTGATTTTTGGTTTAGTTAATTCCTACCCAACCTAGTTCATCCTGACCGCAGGCACAAACATCTGCCAGCTGGAAGGGATGTTGCAGCCATGGACAACCGAGAGGGCATGGACAACTGGGAGGCAGAGCAGGAAAGCGACCCTCTAACCACTATCTTTCCGCTATCCCCGTCAACAGGCGCTGCCATAGAACCTTCAGCCGAAAACCCTACATTTTTCCCATCACTGTATTCTGTCGGGGGTTTGTTCAACACAGGACCAGTTTTCTCACCGTCTGGAGTGACACACACTAATTTTCTCCTCCATGGTCCAGTTTTCTCATCGTCTGGAGTGGCACACACTGATTTTCTCCTCCATCTCGACCCGGATGTGTCAATACTCGATCAAACCATTGCAGAATTGGGGGATTTTTTGAATGCTGGCTACTCGAAACCACCTCCTCCACAATCAACTATCGCAGTCAGAGAAGCCATTGACGCATAGGGTTTTCTCAACTCAATGGTAGCAACAGCTAGCATTGACGCAGAGGGTTTTGGAATTGACACAGAGGGTTTTGGCATTGACGTAGAGAGTTTTGTCAACTTGGTGGTAGCAACAGCTGGCACTGAAGAAGCTCTACCATGCTCGGGCTCAGAATCTAGTCACAGCCCATATGCAGGAACCACAGAGGAGGATGAAGAAAACGAAAGCCCTAGGAAAAAGAGGCAGAACAAGTGCCTGGCGCCAACATGTGGAATCCTAGATATGGTTTGCGGTGTCAATGTGGCCATTGAGGAAACATAAGATATGGCTGATAGGGTAATTTTCTGGAAGATTCGTGGCCGACACCCTACCCTTGAAGAGATGAACAGATGGGTTCAAACAAATTGGGAAGACGTCTTATCATCTACGGCAGAGGTAGGTGAATTAACAAAGGGTTGGTATACTTTCACCCTCAGCAACAAGCATGACATTGAGCAAATATTGAACAGAAACTGGTACTATGGGATGATACCCATTATGTTGAAGAGATGGACGCCCCTGTTCAATGCTGACAGTGAATGAATGGATACAATGGCCGTATGGGTACGATTACTAGGCCTACCACTAGAATTCTGGAACCCAACATCGCTGAAGGACCTCGATAATGCCATAGGGGCATACATGGAAGCATATTTCTCATACCTGCAAACCCAGAGGAGGGTTGTGGCGTGAATGTTGGTTTCTATCGTCATAAGAATAGAGCTGAAGGAGTGCCTCAACCTCATCAGAGGCAATGTAACTTGGCAGCAACCATTGGACTATGAGGATCTACTGTTTAGATGTCATTGGTGCCAGAAAGTGGGACATCTGGCACAAAAATGCCCTGTTGCAGCATCTACAGTGACAAAATGTAAAAGAAGGTACCCTAGGGATACCGATCCACATGACAAAGGTAAGAAAGATTCAACACCAAGCGCAAGAAGCTCTGAGACTGTTCCGCTATAACACCCCCCTGAAGAGCAGACAAAACTTCGTTCCGAAGGGAGCGCACAACACCTCACGGGTATGTCCTATGTTGTTTCTATAAAGGAATAGTTAAATAATTTGATTATAAATGATGTTGCACCTACACACAACTACACTTCTGTGACAGTTCATCCCCCTCCCACCCAGGAAAAACCCCCATCCCACCCTGCTTCCCTGCTTTCTCCCCCCTCCCTCTCAAAAGAGCGACCTATTTCCCCTACATAGTCTTGTGCTCCCAATCCCTAATCAACTCATCCCCTAATTATGACTCCATTTCCCCAATCAGATTTCAACTCCATTCAAGGGACATTCCATCTCAGGAAAACCCTTTATTCTACTTAGGGGCGAACCCAATTCTCCCAACCCGGAGGAAAAGGAAGAGGTAGACCCTCTTTCCTATCCTTTTCCCAGCAAAAATCACTCCGAGATCAATCAAATGGTAAGCAAAAAACTCTTTTTGGGGCACTTAGAGTAGTGCAAACCCCTGAATGGGATCCCAAATTAAATTCCTATCTCTCAACTGTAGGGGTCTGGCAAGTAACCGGAAAAAAACTTGCCCTAAAAAGAGTGATACAGGTGTAGAAACCTGATACCATTCTACTACAAGAAACCCTAGGCACTGAAGAGGAGGTATCTAGGGTTTTCTCCTCTATTTCAAGCAGTTTCACCTTTCTGGCCCAGAGTGCAAAAGGTCATTCAGAAGGTTTAGCAATTGTATGGAACCCTACCATGTTGCGCTGTAAAAACTCATGGGGAGCCTCCTTTGGAATGGGGCTGGAACTTTTCTGGGAAGAAGCAAACCTACACCTCAACCTTATAAACATCTATGGGCCTTATAATGGTCGAGTGGATTTCTAGGAGTCAGTACAAGCCTCTAAGTTTCTAGAAAAGGAGAATGTGATTATCTGGGGGGACCTTAATTTCACCATTACGACCCATGAGATCTAGTGTCCAAATGCAAGAGTGGACCCCTTGGAAGCTTTATTCCAAAACCTGTTACAGAGCCTTAAGTTGGTGGACCTAGATCCTCAGAATCCCAAGTCAAGTTGGACAAACAAAAGAACAGGGAAATACCGAATTGCAAAAAGACCATATATATTTATGGTGGGGGAAAGTTTACTAGAGTATGATCTGCAGTTCAAGGAATGGGTAGACTCAGAAGGGGACTTAGGTCATTAGCCCATTTTCCTAGAAGTATCAAGAAACCCTCAAAAAACATCCTGGCCTTTTAAATTTAGTGCAGCCTGGCTTAAGCATGAGGAGGTACTTGAGCTCATAAAATCAAACTGCACCCCTTATGGAGTAGAAGCCAGATCAAATGCTGCAACACATTTTGTGCAAAATTTGGCTCAAGTTAAGAAGCTACTGAAGGAATGGGCAAAAAAAAAAGACACAGGATGAACAAGCCCTGTTAATTTTTTAAACACAAAGACGGGGAAGTCTGTGAGTTTTACCATAGACCTTTTGCGGAAGCCTTTCCTGTAAGGCAGCTTGTTTGAGTATTTTAGACACACATATCTATAGACCTCTCTTAAACTCTGCTTTTTTCAGCTCTATTCTCCGCTCAACAAAAGGAGCATAGGCTACAGGTTTAGCTCATTTTTGGAACTATCAAAAGGCTCAGGGGTAACATAAACAACAACATCAGAGCACTTATATCTGGCTCTTTTTTGGCATAATCTCTTGGGATAGAGATGATTATATGGTAAATTGTTTCATTGTGGAATAGTGGCTGTTACAACATGTTGGTTGTATAAGCAGTGGTATGCATCTCCATACAATTTTGTACATACTTATCTGGATTTTAATAAAATTTTCATCTTGTTTTCCTATGGAGAAAAAAAGACTTGGAACACAAATCAATCAAAATAAAAGGAAAGAATAAAACTGAAATGCTCAAATTAGAAATAATATTTTAATTTTTTTTTTCAATCAATGTAATAAAATTGAAATGTCAATTTTAAGCTAGCATCTGGAAAATGTTTTTTTGTTTATTTATTTATTTTCATATAACTGAATATATAAGCCTTATTTATTTAATTGTTATCAATTAGATTAAAGGGACACAACAGTGCAGAATTCTATGACATGGTGGGCTTGCTATTGGCAATGGTCAATGGCAGATCAGAGAACATAGTGGGGAGCCCATTCATGAATATTATCATCATCCATTGAAGGAATGATCGGGGAAGCTCATATTACATTTTCTTGCTCCGTTTTTTCTAAACTGTTTATTATATAACATGTTATATCAGCACTCTATACTACTTGAGTGGGCTATGACAGTAGTTAACTATTTCTGATATTTATTTTTGGGCATATTTCAGTATGTGGCTAGAACTTGATATATCAGTTTGTTTGATATATGTGGGTAGCAGGGACTGTATTTGTCCCTTATTTTGTACTCTTTGTATGGACCTTTATGGTACTTTCCGAATACACAAGCAGTGTATCTACAAAATGTAAATTTTGTTCTAATGAAATTATGAAATTATGATGAAATTCTATTGTATAGTTGAGATTCTATAAAATGAATTTTATCAAGAGTACATAAAACAAATATGGACAATCTGCCACAATTGTTAACATTTAATAATTCCACTATTTTTACTCATCAAAATTGCATTTGAATAATTCCACTAGTTTTACTCATAAAAAATAGATTAAACAAATATGAACACTTTGTCCTACATTTGTTCAATGAGAATAATTTGATTGGTTTTTAGTGTCCCAAATAGTTAAAACAACATAACATACCAAAGAGTATATGTTGATGAAATTATGAAATTATGATGAAATTCTATTGTATAGTTGAGCTTCTATAAAATGGATTTTATCAAGAGTACATCAAACAAATATGGACAATCTGCCACAATTGTTAACATTGAATAATTCGACTATTTTTACTCATCAAAATTGCATTTGAATAATTCCACTAGTTTTACTCATCAAAAATACATTCAACAAATATGAACACTTTGTCCTACATTTGTTCAATGAGAATAATTTGATTGGTTTTTACTATGTACCAAATAGTTAAAACACCATAACATACCAAAGAGTATACATAATGTGCAACAAATGTAAAATTATGGTACAACTTCAAGATAGATAATTCAAATAAGTTATACAATAAATACTTGAAGAATAAAACATTCAAATACTCCAATACATTCCTATATCCAAATCACATGTTTCCCTCAAGAGTAATTATACGACGTATAAGCATGTATTCATTGTTTCCCAAGAGAGTAAATATATGACTTGTATGAATATGTGTTCATTCATTACACATGCAGGTCCTTAATTTGGTCCAACAATGTTACATATACATTTTATTGCATAAATGTGCATGTTGGGGTGATATAATATATATTAACTCTATGTGTGCCCCTCTTGGGTCATAACAAAGTACTTTTCCCTCGAACCTTTTCCCTCGATGTATTTGGACCCTTAAGTGAATCGACGAAACATATGTAGATCACCTGATAAAACATGGATAACCAAAAAGACTATGTATATAAGGCCATTGATCACATCAAAATGCCATTTCTTGCCTCTTAAATATGAACATGTATCTCAACGCTATCTGTAACAAGTTCCATTGGAGGAGTCCAATAGCAATAGTGAAAATTAAACACAAATTATATAAATAACTATTTTTAATGTATTATTCCTTACCATTCATTGAGCTCCTCTTTGTTTCGAGAAAAAATTAATATTATCTACTAAACAAGACCAACCACGTGAAGGTGGAAGCTCTTATGGCCCCTCACCTCCCTCACATCACTCTCAATTCCCAAACCCAATGCATGCACTTGCAAATAACAATTTAATGCAAATTATTTCACTCAATAACTAACAAAAGCTTTCATTAAATCATTCTTTAAATCATTCATTAGACCATTCAATCATTCAACAGCTGAAAAAAATCCAAAGAATATGTTAGTGATGATGATGATGATGATAGTGATAGTGACGATGATGATCAACATGATGGTGATTATGATGA
Source organism: Pseudotsuga menziesii (assembly GCA_001517045.1). NCBI lineage: Eukaryota > Viridiplantae > Streptophyta > Pinopsida > Pinales > Pinaceae > Pseudotsuga > Pseudotsuga menziesii. The sequence continues at coordinate 213,217 of LPNX010221512.1, read as the reverse complement.
TGTTAGTAAATCTTCTAAAAAAAATAAGATAAAAGAATAGGTCTAATTAAATATTTACCTTTCAATATATTTCATCGTCTTATTCATCCACGTCATCGTCTTCTTCATCCAAGTCATCATCCGTATCATCAGATCCAGAGTCAACATTGTAAGGATTGGTCATATCATCATTGTCATCTAATTCAGTTACGCTCATCGTGTCATCGTTGGTATAATCTTCATGGGCATTGTCTGCTGCATCGTTTGATTCAACTAAATCTTGGACATCTTTTGCTGTATCATCATCAACATCTAACTCATGTTGATCATGCTCTTCATCATCATATTCTTCTTCCAAAGAACCCTCTTCATTAACATCGTCTAGGTTATACTTTACCGGCCTTCCCCTTGGATCATGTCTCACAACAAATGACCAACCCGCTTTACCTGGAACCTCCGAGTAAAATACCTGTTCACATTGGTTTGGAAGAACATAGGGCTCTGTTCCTAGATCAAACAACCTTGTATTTACGATGGTAAATCCATTATCATGTTCAACAATAGTTCTATCGAGATCACGTTGATTCAATCGTAACCTGTACCATTTGACAACGAATAGAAACACCTTGAATGATTTAAAGTCACATTGTAGAATATCTTCCAAATACCCATAGTATCAATTTTCTGATAGTTCTGGATGTCTGTCACTTCTAGATGAAACATTGGTGACCTCAAAGACTGCAGATATCCCACAGTCTGATGTTTTCTTTGTTTCATCCAATTTTTTGATGCGATATCTACAACCATTGCAGACCATAGCCTTATGGTGTTTTACCTGCAACAAGCAATACACGAAAAGATTACACAACGATTCAACAGTTATCCAACGGTACATGGAAAAGAACAACATGTACGTCAAAATGTAATTTGTAACATAAAACATTTAGAGTGATTGATTAATATGCTTTCCATTTTATTTTTTAAACCATATGTTAAATCGATTTCCCTTTCTGTAAGATTTCTATCTCCATTGCGATGTGCTGTTTTTACCAATGAATCCACACCTTCCCATGATATTCCATGACCCAATTGTTCTCATCGTTCAATCCATACCTTCATCCAATCAAGATTTTTTGCGATGTATAAATGAATTGCATCCCATTCTCGACCAACTGCTTGATGAAAGTAATCATTAAAAAGAAAGGCAGGTGTAAATTTCTTGAACATCGTATTATATGCTCCTAATTAATGCAATAACGAGAAAATTCAATTAGAATATGAACGATCTTATAAACATCCACTAGCTAATAATTACCTTTCACCTTCCTCAATCTACCTTTCCCCTTCATTTTCTCCCCTTCAAATTTGTGATTGGATTCTGGATCACAAATGCGACGTAAATTGAGCTTTGACACTAACAAAGGAAGATATTCACTGACATACAACATGTTTTGGTATACCGTATATCCTTCTAGCATAGAACCCTCAGGATGTGCTCGTTGTCTCACCAAACCCTTGATATATCTCAAGTGCCTCTCAACCATCCACATGGACCTTGAGTGCACATGTCCACACATCTCAATCTCGTCAACTTGGTGTATGAGGTAGTCTTCCTGTGCATTAAAAAATGCGGAAGGTAGATGCTTTTGGATTTCACACATGAGACGAGGATTTTCTCTCCTCCAATACTTTATATCATCTTTATAGATTTCTTTAGATGTCAATCATCTACAAGTGACGAAAACCAATAATGATATTCAACAAAAAAAAACATTTAATTACATATCATGAAATAGTGCACCAAAAAAAAATATAAATTATACGAAGAATTATATAAAGACTAAGCAGAAGAAACTAATCGCTAGTTACTTCATGTATTTACCAAGATTATATATAACTTGTTTGACATTGTTGTTGAAGTTGTCCGGGAGAGAGAGAGGTAGAACATACTGTATCAATATACAACCCACGCCAATTATTAAACAAAGAGTATACAATCAAGAAAAAAAATGTATGCAATAAAATGAAACAAAATTTTTTATATGGACATAACAATAATAATTACCTTGATGAAGATGTGCCAATCATGTGTTTTGACCCTTGCAAAATCACCTTTTTTTGTTATTATGTTCTTCAAGTTCGCACAAAATCCAGTGGGAAATTTAATTTTTTGCATTACTTCTTTGACAACGTTGCTTTGCTGCTCCGTAAACATCCATTGAATTGAGTTTATATTAACTTGGTCTCCGTTGCTATGAAATTGGATGACGTCTTTCATTGCATGGTTGCTTTCTTGAATGTCTTTGCAAGATTTCACAACTTTATCTTTCTCCCTCCTTAGCTCCAGTATTCGCCATAATGTTTCAGTCACATTCTTTCCAATATGCACTGTATCAAACAAATGAGCAATTTGTAGGTGCTCATAGTAGGGAAACCTGCTGAATTGTATAGGATAACTTTTCATTCCTCGTGGAAGCCCATCAATGCCTTCATGATCAAGATGGAAATCATGAATATTATTTTATAAATAAATTACATAATAAATAAAATATGGCCACTACAGTAAACAACTCACAATAAAAATTAAAATACATAACAATTCATATACGATGATCCATACGTTCCATGATGACGATTTCTATTGTATTGCATCTTCCAAAGGTAAGGTGTCATTCTCCGTGGTTTTAATGCAGTCTCTTAATTCCCATTGAAAATAGTTTTTTTCGGTTGTTCTATACCTGTGATTCTTAGAGAGGAAATGCCTATACTCATCAAATACCTCATTTCTTAAGCTTTTCGAGCGACGAAATTTGATCTTAGGTCCACAAACTGGACAGGAAAATTTATCCTTTGTCTGAAGACCTACAATATATAGATATGGAATCTCTATGTCAATTATAATTATATATAAACTATATTAACTAATTCATATAATTAAATGCAATTAAAGTGGAACTAAAAAATACAAACCACAAAATTGGGTTAACCCAGGGGCATCGTGTATTGTCCATACAACCATTGCATGGAATTGAAATTGCCTTTGCCGTATTGGTCTAGATACGCCATACATAGTGATTCCATTCCATAACTTCAGTAGCTCATCTATAAGAGGCTCGATATATACATTCATATCTTTGACTTGGAACTTACCTGGTTGATTTGAAGTACATATAAAATATATAATTATGAGAACCATTAAGATATATAAACCATGTACAAGAGTAATTAAAATACAGAAATATACAAATGAAATTAGGAAACATAATACGACAAATGAGATTCAACAGCTACATTATAAATAAAACAATTGTAGACACAAAATACCTGGAATAATCATCGACAACATTATGTGCTCCCTCTTTATTGACAACCATGGAGGAATGTTATTGTTGATAACAAAAATAGGCCACACAATGTAAATGGATTTCATTTGTGAAAATGGATTAACACCATTTGCTGCCAAAGAAATCCTAAGATTACGTGGTTCTTATTTAAAGCAAGGCCATTTTTCCTCCATATCTCTAAAAGAAGAACCATATGCAGGCATTCGAATAACATCATGTTGACTTCTGTTCCTTGCATGGTAATCCATAAATTGCGCTATGTTTTTGCACCTGAACATTCGTTGCAAATGCAGAATGATGGGAATATAATGAAGAACCTTCTGAGGCACTTTTTTTGTTACTTGATCAGTTCGATATCTACTTATATGACATTTCATACATTCTGTTGCAAATTCATGCTGATTATAATATATAACATGGTCATCGGGGCATGCATGAATTGCTTCATAATGCATTCGAATCTCTTTCATGATGGTAGATAAATCTCGATATGTGCAAGGTAATATATTTGATGGTGGTAACAAAAATTTAGCTATCAAGCTACAAAAAAAAATAGTTAATGTAATAAATAAATAATATTATCGAAACACACTTCATCCGTACAATTATCAATAATGATTTAACAATACAATTATTAGAGGAATATAGATAAACTTTATGATGATCCTATATATGTAATTGATTATTTTACATACCTTAGCATCCGTGTGATTGATATGTTTGAAAGACCATTCATAACCTTCAAGTTCATTATCAACAATATAGCAGAGAGAAGATTTGTTTTGGAGCCTTCATAAAGGGGTTCATGTGCCTTATCGAGAAGAGGTATATCGTGAACATCATCAAAGTCATCATCATTTTAATTATCATCGTCATCCATTCTAACATTAAATGAATCATGGATCAATGTATTTGTACCATCATCTTCAACTACGTTATCAGTATGATCATATTGTTCAATATGATCATTCACTTGTTCTTCATTAAACATAGACGCTCCATCATCCTGATTGGGAACTTGTTCTGAAAGCACATCCTCTGGACGATATGCCGTCGGGTGTCTTTCCTTTATAAATACATGGAAACATTAATAGATATCCATTAATATAGGAAATATTAAAAAACTACATACATTTATCAAAGCAAAGAATATAAAAAACTTTGTAATGCTAAACCTACAAATGGACGATATTCATTCCCCCCCTCAGCGTGTCCATGTTCCCTGCAATGTTTTGTGGTTGTTGAGATCAATATTCTTCTCCTCTTAAATCCCCTGCATTGAGTACATGGACAATAACATTTTCCATCACCCCTTCGTTTCGCTGCATCCCATAGTCTAACAAGCAATTGTCGATTGTTTTCGTTTGGATCAGGACTATTTCTATTTAACATTTTGTCACAAACTTCGTGAATGAATACTATCTACAATCTTAAAAAATCAAGTTTCATGCATCACAATTTTCTCAAACAAAGGTTTGTCGAAGAAATAAAGTTTTCCTACAAAATGTCTGTCGAAGAATTTTTTTTTCCCGGAACCACTCTTTGAAGGATAAAACAATTCCTGAAACCGACTGTCGCTTCGCAAATTTTTATAAACGCACACTCGTCGCATATTCGACGTCGTAAACATAGTGACCGTTAGAAAAATATGACACATGCTTGTCGGTTTTTCGACACTGTGAGTGGTGCAAATATCCGACAGCGAGAGTCGGTTATTTGACACAAAGACTATCGCATATCCGACGTCAAACGGACTTCGTAAAACCGACTCTTTAAAAGTTGAAGATTCGACGACTCTAAAATATTTTGAAAGGTATGATACTTTTCGTCATTGCAATCTGACATATCCGTACCCGACGTCGGATGTCGTCGGATTTCGAGTTCAAATTTTGTTGTGTGTGCAGGGTAGTTCATCTCACAGTAAAGAGGATGAGGAGAACGTGGCTTTGATAGATAAAGGAAAGAATAAGAAGTCCAAGATGGGCCCCAAGGGTGGGGCTAAGCAAAAGGGTGATTAGAAGAAATATTTGAGCAAAGTGAAATTCTTTGCTTGACAGAATTTTGGGCACTATGCTAGACAATGTTTGAACAATAAGAAGAACCAACATACAATAGTTTTGGTGGAGGTTGATGAGTCTGCAATGAAGTTAAAAAAGGAGTTTTCCCTATTTGTTGATCATCGAGAGAGAACTTCCATTACCAACACAGAGGGAGAGTATGAGAGGAAGTATTCTCTATTTGTTGTCCATTTGTTGAGTGTATCTACCACCACATGCACTTGGTACATTGATAGTGGGGATTCTATTCATATGATAGGTGTGAGAGATATGTATTTAGATTTCACTGATCCTCGTTTGGATTTGGAGGTGGTGTTGAGAGTTGACACTATTTTCAGGGCAGTTGGGCGAGGGATTGTCTCCTTTTAGAGGGAGTCCATGGATCCCATGATAGTTAGGGATGTCTTGCATGTCCCCAGGCTGAAGAAGAACTTGATATTGGTTTCCAGAATCGAGGATAGGGGATTTGGAGTGTACTTCCTAGATGGGTATTTACACGTTCATCCCAAGGGATCGAGTTGGTATACATCTATTGTGATTGGGTTCAAACATGGGAAACTATACAAGCTCTTGTTTCAACCGCTTCATGCTTTGGCACACAGTAGTAGCAACAATTGTGTTCTATACCAGTGATGACATAGGAGGATGGCTCACTTTCATCTTCCAAATCTGAGGATGAAGAGAGATATGGTGACTGGGTTTCTTGAGTTTAGCACACAGCAGCGTGATGTGTGTAGAGGGTGTGCGCTTGGAAAGTACACCAAGACTTCTTTTCCAAACATTGACAGTAGATCGACAGGGGTACTTGATTTGATTCACTCTAATTTATGTGGTCCAATGTCTTTTATTTCATTTATTGGTTTTGAGTATTATCAGTGACATTGATTGATGATTTCTCCAAGTAGTCCCAGATTTACTATTTGGAGAGCAAGAATTCAGAAGAAGTCTTGCAGAGGTTCCAGGAGTTCCAAGCCCTCGTGGAGAACCAAAATGGGAGGAGGATTCGGGTGTTGCGTTTAGATAATGGGGGTGATTATACCTCCACTAATTTCAATGAGTTTTGTGCATAGCAGGGGATAAATAGATAGTTTATAGTTCGGTATACCCCACATCAAAATGAGGTTGTTGAAGGAAGAATAGGGTCATTATGGGTGCAACAAGAGCGATGCTTCATGATAAGAATTTACCTTCCTTTATTTGGGACAAGGCTTGCAGTACAACTATATACATTCAGAACAAGAGTCTCCATAGAGACTTGGGTTGCATGAATCTCAAGGAGGTCATTTTTGGGAAGAAGCATGAGGTTGGCCATTTTTAGATATTTGGTTGTTTGACTTACTCTCATGTCTCTCCAAAGAAGAGGACAAAGTTGGATCCCACAACAGAAAAGGGCATTTTTGTGGGGTATGCTAAGACTTTGAAGGCCTTCCACATATATCTTCCTTCATAGAGTAGATTTGTTGTGACGTGGGAGGTGGGATTTGAGGAGCGGGTGTTTCAGAAGTCTTGGGAGTCAAAGAAAGGGGATATGTAGGATACCACACCTTAGGTGAGCAGTTCAAAGATTCCAACTTCACAGGGTATAGGGTCACAATTATCTAGGGTGACTAGTCCATAGGTTTCAGGTGCTTTAGGTTCAGGGACATAGTCTATAGGTTCACCAGGTACATGTTCAGGTTCTCAGGTTACATGTTCACTAGTTCCCATTTCACATGGTCAAGCAACTATTGGTTCTCCATCCATTGGTTCACCAACCATAGGGTCACATATCACTGGGTCTACTTCTTGAGGACATTCAATAGATGTGGATGAGTAGGAGTAGTCACCCCCATCGAAGACTACTTTTGGGAAGAGGAATACAAAATGGATTGAAGAAACCTTGAGGGAAGCTCAAGAGTTGGTGGGGAATCCTAAGAGATATTTCTGGGAGAGTAGAGTTCTAGAGAGATTTCGCATTTACATGGCTATGGTGACTAGTTTCGAGAGTTTGAGCCTTCCACTTTTGAGGAGGTTGTGGAGTATTAGGTATGGAGAGATGCCATGATGGAAGAGTACCATCCCATCATGAAGAATAATGCGTGGGAGGTGGTTCCCAGACCAGAGGGGTAGTTAGTTGTGACTTAGTGGATCTAAAAGATAAAAAATGTTGCTGATGGAAGTGTTGAGAAGTGCAAAGCTCGATTTGTGGTGTGGGTGTTCTCTCAGATAAAGGGAGTTGACTATGATGAGACATTTTCGCCGGTTGCATAACATTATACAACTTGCCGATAACTTTATACTGAAACAGTAAATCTATCCATAAAAAGTAATATTTTTACGTCAAAAACACCAAAAACAACCTCAAAATCGAAAAGTGGTGTTACTGGTAGCACCATTTTTCTTTTAGGGCTAAAATTATAGTTTTTTCTATTTGATTCAGGGGTTGTTATAGGGCATTTGGTGGGACTCGATTACGAGAATTTACTTGTCCCCTCAAAATTTCAGGGTGATTCCATGAAGGTGGATAACACTTTTTGGCCAAATTTGGCGATTAAAACCTAATTTTTTACTCATGTGCTAGATAGAAGCCCTCGAAATGCATATATGCCAGGTGAATTTCAACTTGTAGTAAAAAAAATAAATTTGTAGACTATTATGTTGGCTTCCCAATGATATTTAAAAAAAAATATTCCGATGTCATTTAATGTTTGAAATTTTGCATTTAATGTCAAAACCCCAAATTTTCACAAAAAATTAAAATTTTGAGATAACATAAAATGCAGATTATACGGTTTACTAACTACTAACGGTTAGCGGAAAATGAAACAGTCCAATGATTAGTATTACACATTTTCAACTATGTTAACTAAGTAGTTTCCTTTTCGTAACGTAAATAAGATTTGCTTTCATACTGTGGTCTTTCAGTTTACTAATGAGTTTACTTTATGGCAAGTAGGTGGAATCTAACTTTGAATCCTGGGCTTACTTAGCATTTATGCTAATGCAGAAAGATTATTGGTTCTTACAGGTTTACAGGTATGATCGAACAAGTAGACGTTTTAAATTCATAAAGTATCAAGAAGTGTTTCTATTTGCAATTGATATGCTTAGTAAAATAAACTGATAAATTCCAAACAACTTCAATGAGGTAAAGTAGTTTATTTTCTCTAGTTTTTCTTGTAGGCGAAGTTTAGATAAATGAGTTCCTTTCTTTATCAAACTCAGTGATACCAACGGTACTTACTATGAACTCTAAGCTCATATTCTTTGTTGCATATTAATTTCTATTTTAACATGCTTATCTTGCAAATGTTATACTTATTGTACTATTGGTTTTTATTCATGATAGAGCTTATATTAATACTGATAGTAAATATTCTCATTAGAGTAAATTCGATTTCATTTTTAACTTATTAGTTATGGCAAGTATCAACCTATTACTTATATGTACAAATCAGTTTCTCATTAACATGTTATTAGCTTCCCCGTCAATGTCGTACTGCATGTACTATTGAATCATATACATTATCATATTATTTACTTAAGTACCAAACTGATCGATATTTACATTCTGTAGGGAAACTTACTGCCTGTAAAACTTCTTGATATTATAAGCTTGATTAGTGCAAAATCAACTCCATCATTTCACATGGAAAATTGTTTGCCTTTACTTCCTAATCTAAGTCAATCAATGTTGTTCCAATGATTATGGACTTGAGTAAGATTATTCCATTGTAATTCTTATTATTACCATAACGCTTTTCTTATATTAAGTTAATGTCTAGAACAACTATTATGTTAGATCTTGTTATTATGAAAAAAAATTTCAACCTTATAAGAAGTACAGGTTATCTTCTATATTCACAAAACTAACTAGTCCAACATACACAAATATGGTAAACTTCTAGCATTGGCAAGTTGAGAAGCAACTTGTGCCTATGAAAGTTTTAAGCCAAAGTGAAACTTTGTAAAAGTCATAACTATGCTCTTTACTATGCTATCCAACTCTATAATTTATCACTATTCGAATTGTTGGTTTTAAAAGGGTTATAAACATGCATAATCAATAATGTTTACAAGCATATAAATCTATAGTTAGTTCGAAGGTTCTAAACAAATCAACTTTGGACTTTTCCATACATCAAATGGTTATCACATTTTACTAGGGTCAACGTTGAGAAACCATTATTTTACCCAAACGCCAAATCGAAACCAGCCAACATTATGATATACATGTTACATGATTAACGATGGGATATATAATTGCATACATTATAGTTCATGCATCGTCTTGATAAGAATCATTGTTTAAATAATTGGGATGATTGAAATGCAGGTGAACTATTGAAATCGACCCATGCATGGTTTGAATTATTTGAGGGCACGTTGTCACCTCCTGTCCGTGTATTGGAGATATATAACTCTTAGAACCCTAACGCATTGTCATTCTCCCTCTGCAGTTCACGATAGCCTTTGGGCTACTATGCAAGGTTTTCATGGCGGCCGTGAATGTTCTTCTTGTTCCAGCTTTCCCCAACGCCTGGGTTTAACGTGCTGTAGTTTCTTGAGGTCGGTCTCGTTGCTATCCTTCGTCGCTGTGGGTTTTACCTTGCGAGAGCTCACTGGTTGTTTGCACTTGTTCGCAGTCTATATTAAACTTCGTCTTGCATTACCCATGGCCTGTAACTGTGGTGAGAAGCTAAGCTTCACCTCTATTGGTTGTGCTCCATCTACATAGTAGGGTTTTGGGATTTTATAAGCACACTGTCGTTGGTGACAGTCCCATCGCTAGACTGTTCGATACTCTTATTAAGGTAAATATTTTAGTTTCAATCTAGAATAGAAATCTCACGGTAAATATTGGTTTACATTTAGGTTTATTTTTATAGAAAGAGTTTTGAATTTAACGCAGTTCTGTGCTCTCTTTTCACGAACTCGAGACTCCACTTGCAAACTGTGAAGAAGATGATGCTGGCTGTTCTCGAAAGCCGTGGCTTCAATCCAGTAAGCCCTGTGTTCAACGATTGGGTTCTTGCCCTGCTTGTAACAGAGTTGTCGATGGTGAAACCCGAGCTTGGAAAATTGTCCAGTTTCACCATTAGATATCTGGTTTTCCTTTTAAGAATGTTGTTGGGTTCTATTTTATTTACAACCCTCACTAAGTCGATGGGTAGTCTCGACCGTGAGCTGGGTGTTGTAATTAGTTAAAAGATTTATCCTTACGGCCCGTCATTGTGATGCAATGGTTTTTAAAAAGATTTCTTTCAAGCTTGGACTCATTTTGTAGTAATACTATTTTGTGACTTTGTGTAAATTAGCGTTTTCCCCTATTCGACTGTGAATAAAGAATTTTACTGTTTATTATATTTGTGATAGATTATTGTTAATATTTTAAGACTGTAAATCAGCCATAGTATAATTTATTTTACTTGTTTGCTCAACAAATACGAGCTAGGGTTTTCCTGAATGAAACCCTTGTTTAAATAATTCTTTTAAAATAGGTTCTGTTACTTGTTAAATTTGTTTTAAGTTAATATTATTACAGGTGTGTATTGTCATATCTTTAAATTGTATTTGTACATATATTTGTAGTAAGAATTGTAACCAGTCTATAATAGATTAATTTTTTATTGATATAATGATCCAAATAAATGGATTATAGCTTAATTGTTTTTATTTGAAACAATATATTTAGTTTAGGGTTTCGAACCTGTAGTTTACTTTTGCAGGTATAAACCTATTGATAATTATAGAACAGATCTTTACATAGATGTATATATTTATTTTTATATTAGTTATTATCATATTCTTATTGTTTTGATTTACTAAAATAATAGAAAGAACTTAGGGTTATTCGAAAAGATAAGCATAGATTTTGTAACTAGTTTATTCTTTTTAATTTAAATACTTTTCATATAACCCTTCTTAATTTATAGTAATTGTTAGTCTTAGTTTAGTTGATATTATTAGTAAATAAACTATATGATTAATAGTTTTTTTTTAACTGAACTTAATATAAACAATAGCTTGACTGTAATTCTTCTACTATGTTGCAATTAATTTCTAAGTAAACACAAGGAAAATATATCTAACTTAATACAGTTTACCCTCCAACATATTTTATCTTGAATAAAAATAATAATCTACTGTCTCTAAACACAACATCTTATCTACTAGGGTATTTTCTTAACATATTAATCCTTCTACCTGTACTAGATTGCTGCTATTTTTTTTCCAGTATATTTACATAAATAAGCTTGTAAGAATAATAAACATAGATAACTAGATTATTGTTCTTTTTTTATAATAACCTACATACTGAAATAAATTGCTCTGCTATTATGAAATGCAAAACCACATCTATTCTATTCAGTCTCTTAACATTTTCTTCATCTACTGTAAATACTCTATTTGTGCTGGAGTATGGCCTGGTCCTTCTAGGTGTAGAAAAACATAGATTAGAATTATTTTCCATCTTAACACATTACTAATTCAGATTCATTTCTTCAATAATCTAAACGATTACTAACTCTAACATTTTTCAACTAAATATTTAACATTCATTTAACAGTCAGATTCAGATTTAACTATCTAACACAGTAAAACAAAAATAATGTAGAACCTGATTAGGATAGACAACAACACGTTAGGAGGCCGTTCCTCCCTACCAAACTCCTGGAGCGCGCTCAAACAACGCTTCCTCAGGACCCTCGAGCCTGTTCCTAGTCTTCTTGGCTAAGAACTGGTCAAGCATGCAAACAATAGACTAGTCCAATGACTCAGTAAAACAATCTGCACTCAGCAGTAAGATCTTTCAGCCGAAAACCTGCACTAGATCACTCAGCAGTTATCCCCTCAAACTCTTTCCACAATTCCCTTTCATTGAATTTCTCTGAAGTACATTCACCTGAATGATCACTTCTCTAGAATGAGTAGCCTCAGCTCTCTTCAATGGGAATTTTTATAAAGATCGCCTAGGTCTTTTGGGTCATTTGTCATTAATTGATCCACCTGCTCTGATCCCACTTTCTTGGGGGATCATGACCCCAAATGTAGAGAGGTTTCCACCTGCAACAGTTGGAAGTGGTTTGAGGATGCTGCCACATGTCTGTTTGCTCTCCACCCAGTCTCCTCCACCAATTTGACCAGTAAACACTCTTTTAACAGCTCTCCTAAGCTGTTGTCTCCACCTTTATTTATTTATAATTAAAATATTCAAAATTAAATTAAATATCCTTGACTCTGATGAGTCATCAATTTCAACTTAGCATAAAATTTAACATATTGTCTTCAAATAATATCAATTAATGTGAAATTGTTTTTTTGAAAGATTGGGGCTTGTGACATACACACCCCCTTAGAACATAACATCGTCCTTGATGTTATTTATTCTTTATCCTCAGAATCCCCTTGGAACAGAATTGGATATGCATCTCGCATATTACTTTCCAATTTCTAGGTGGCTTCCTCTGGACTAAGGTGCTTCCATTGCAACTTCACCTGTCCAATGGTGCGGTTCCGAAGTGTGATCTCCCTCCGCCCGAGGATACAGTCCGGTTCCACCAGAAAATCTCGTTCTGGTTCCACCTATACATCATTCCAGTGAACAACATGAGTAGCATCATGAACATATTTCTTTAACACAGAAATGTGAAAAACATTATGTACTCTTAAATTTGGTGGTAATGCTAATTGGTAAGCTACTTGTCCAATCCTGGACAGTATTTCAAATGGACCACAGTAACGAGGTGCTAGTTTTGCACAACTTCCCAATATCAGAGGGCTCTTTTTGGGCCTCACCTTGATGAACACATGTTCACCTACCTAAAACTCGTTTGGAGTTATTTTAAGGTTACCTTGACTTTTCTGTCGATCATGTGCAACTTTCAGATTACCTTGTACCTGCTTTACAATTTCTTCCATTTTCTTTAACAGTTCAGGACCTAATACTAATCTATCCACCGAATTACTCGAGATAGGAGTATTACATTTCCTTCCATACAAAATTTTGAAAGGACTAAATCCGGCTGATGCCTGATAATTATTATTATAAGCAAATTCTACCAGATGCAATTAATCCTCCCATTTACTTGGCTGGTCTTTCACATACATTCTTAATAAATCTTCCAGTACTTGATTTACTCTTTCAGTTTGTCCATCTGTTTGAGGATGGAATGAAGTACTAAAATTTAATGTAGTGTTTAATCCTTTAAACAGATATTTCCAAAAGTTACCTGTAAATTTAGGATCTCTATCTGAGATTATAACTTTCAGTATTCCATGCAGTTGGAAAATCCGTTTTAGAAAGATATCAGCTATGTTTGCAGCTTTATACGTAGTTTTAACAGGTATAAAGTGAGATGCTTTACTTAACTTATCAACCACTACCATGATAGAATCATTTAAATTATGATTTATAGGCAGTCCAGTAACAAAATCGAGACTAATTATCTCCAATTTCCAGCTAGGAATGGGTAATGGCTGAAGTAATCTAGCTGGGTGTTGATGTTCAGTTTTCACCTGTTGACATTCAAAACACCTAGAAATATACTCTGCTAATTCAGTCTTCATATTTGGCCAAAAATATTCTTTTTTAACATAGTTATAGTCTTTTGATAGCCTGGATGACCTGAGTGGAGTTTTATGAATTTCATCCAAAATTAACAGCTTAACTTTAGGTAGGTTAGGTACATACATTCTGTCTTTATACAGTAAAAATTCTTTTGCATTCAAACTATACCCTTTACTTAAGCTTTCTGTTGGATTTTCTTTTGTTTTAGCTTATAAATTTTGGTAAATTTCATCTTGTTCTATCCCTGCTTTAAGCTGTTCATCTAGATCTGTTGTATAAGTGTTGATAACTACTGTGAAATTCAGCCTGGCATTCCTACTTAATGCATCAACAACTTTATTTTCTTTACCTTTAATGTGATGAATTTCGAAATCATACTCACTTAGAAAAGCTAGCCACCTAGCTTGTATGGCATTTAGATTAGGCTGATCTAACAGATACTTTAGTCCTTTATTATCAGTCATTAAAATAAATTTTCTACCAATTAGGTGATGTCGCCACATCTTTAGAGCATGTATAACAGCTGCTAATTCCATATCATAAGTTGCGTAATTCTTTTCATGAATTTTTAATTTCCAAGACTCATAGGCAATAACATGTCATTCTTGAGTCAGGACACCACCTAAACCATTATTGCAGGCATCAGTGCATACTACAAATTCTTTATTTGGATCAACTATTCTTAAAATAGGTGCGTTGGTTAATAAAGTTTTTAACTTTTTAAAGCTTTCCTCGCATTTCTGGTTCCAATCAAATTTCTTTCCTTTCTTCTGTAAAGAAGTTATTGGATTTGTGATTCCCGAAAAACCCTCAATTAACCTCCGGTAATAATCGGTAATTTCCATGAAGGATCGAACATCAGTTACATCCTTAGGAACTGACCAATCTTTGATCACCTTTATCTTTTTAGGATCTACTGAAATCCCTTCCTTGGTCACCACATGACCTAAATACTGAATCTTATCTTTGAAGAAGTTGCATTTACTAAACTTTGCAAAGAGTTGATGATCTCGTAACTCTTGCAAAACAATTTTTAAATGTTCTTTATGTTCTTCTTTAGTTTTTGAATAGATTAATATATCGTCGATAAACACGACTACAAACTTATCTAGATACTTATGCATAACATTGTTCATTAAACACATAAAAACAGTTGGGGCATTAGTAAGCCCGAATGGCATGATGACAAACTAGTAATGGCCATATCGAGTTCTAAAAGCTGTTTTAAATATGTCTTCATCTTTAATCCTAACTTGATGATATCCAGACCTTAAATCTATTTTCAAAAACACCGTGGCTCCACGTAGTTGATCAAACAGATCATCTATGTGGGGCAACGGGTATCGATTTTTAATGGTCATCTTACTCAACTGACGGTAATCTATGCAAAGTCGCATGGTTCTGTCCTTTTTCTTAACGAAGATGACAGGTGCCCCCCAGGAAGACACATTAGGTGGAATATGTTTTTTATCAATAAGTTCTTTTAATTGTGGCTTTAATTCATTAAGTTCAAGTATATTCATTCGATAAGGGGCCTTTGAGCTAGGTACTACACTAGGTACCAGCTCAATGGTAAAATCCAGTTCCCTTTTTGGAGGTAGTCCCAAAATTTCTTCCGAAAATACATCAACATATTCTCTTAAGACTGGTATGTCTTCCAATTTTAATTTATCTATCTTATTTAGATTCTTCTCATTAGTTATTGTTACAACATAAGCTTTACAACCCTTCCTAACAGCTCTCTTAAGCTGCAGAGCAGAAATATGCCTTATGGTGGTTTTTCTAGGGATTTCTTTTACACTTACTGGTTTTTCATCACTATTTATACATGTAAAGGTTTTATCATAACAATTTAAAATCACCCTATGCTGTTCTAACCAATCCATATCGATGAGTAAGTCATAAGAACCAAGAGGTAATACAGTAAGCTTTACAACAGTTCGAAATTGATCCATAACTACTGCACATTCTTTTACAAAACAAGTTACCTTCCTTTTAGCACCAGTGGCTAATTGAACTAACCAAGAATTTTCAAATTTTTCAACAGGCAACTTACATTTTTCTACCATTTTAGGTGAAATATAACTGAGACTAGCTCCTGGATCACTTAAAATAGTTATAGGGGTTTGGTTTATCATACCTTCTACTTCCACCATGGAAGTTTGATATTCTGCTTGTCGATTCTCCAAGGCTGTATTGATTCTGGACATAGTCCTCGCTAATCCTCCAATAGTCATCTCCTCCTGTATAGTATGAATATTACTGACAATCTTTTTTCGATTAGGACAGACTGAGGCATAATGTGTGCCATTACACTCCCAGCATTTTATAGGTTCTTTGCGTTCAAAGTTCTTGGTGTAATTACCATGGTTATTAGCAAATTTTTTACCCTTGGAATTATTCTGATTGCTTGGTGAATTATTCGTATTCCCTTGGAAATTCTTGTTAGGAAAATTTCTAGCCTTATTGTTCTTAGAATTTCTGTTGGGCATAAATTATTTCTTCTTTTGCTCATACTGGTTATTATTCTTCTTGGCCTTCCAGTTGGCCATGATTTCCTTCTTTCGATTCTGTTCGTAACAGAAGTTGGATTTCCTCATGGCTTCTTCCAAAGTCTTTGGATTGTCATACTCAATCCTGTCCTTAATATGATAAGGTAGACAGCTGAGGAATCGTTGTACCTTTGGTTTCTCATCTACAAGGTATGGCAAATACCTAAGCAGACTTAAAAACTTGTTGTTTAGATCTTTCATTGTCATTGATCCTAATTTAAGCTCATAAAATTCTTTTGCTCTCTCTTCATAGTATTGCTCACACAGAAATTTCTTTTTAAAGAACCTCTTGAAGGTACTCCAATTGACATTCTTCTCTTTTTTTCCCTTCACTCTCTTCAAATCCTGCCACCAAATGTCAGTCTTTCCTGAGAGATTGTAGATAGCCATTCTAGCCTTTAATTGGTTAGAATAATTATATATCTGCAAGTACTTCTTCAACCCAGATAACCAGGATTCCGCTTCCTCCCCTTTCTCAGTCTCTCCATTAAATGTTGGTGGTTTTATCTTTTTGAATTCCCCAGAAATTTCCTCATAAGGTTTGTATTTCCTCTTTTTAGTATAATGGTTATCATCACTACTGTCACTAGTGGAAAGAAATTTATGTTGATCACCAAACACCTCTGAAGATGAACTGCTTTCATTTTTAGTCTGTTTCATCTTTTTAAATTTATGTTGATGACTTGTATCTTCTAATTTAGCTCTTTTACCCCTACCCTCAGTTTGAAATATTTCTGTTAGGATCTGATTCAGCTCCTCCTGAGCTCTCAGAATCCTTTCATTCTCTCGTTTAACTGATTCCATTTTCGATTTTAAGTCTTTTACTGTTTGTAATAGTTATGAGGAATTAGTGGTTAAATCTTCTGGTATAGGATCTCTTGGTAAGTTTTCTGGTTCAGTAAATGGAGATTCCCCCTCTTCCAATTCCTCTATCCTTTCCATACCTGTTTTTTAAACTTCGGAAACAATTTCTCTATTGAATAACATTTAAAAGAAAATACATCAGCATAATAATTCAAATCACTGTTTTATAAAGGCTAGTTGGGCTTCATCAAGGCCTAGTGTTTGAACCTTGTGCTCTGATACCACATGTCAAAACCCCAAATTTTCACAAAAATTTAAAATTTTGAGATAACATAAAATGCAGATTATATGGTTTACTAACTGCTAACGGTTAGCGAAAAATGAAACAGTCCAATGATTAGTATTACACATTTTCAACTACGTTAACTAAGCAGTTTCCTTTTTGTAACGTAAATAAGATTTGCTTGCATATTGTGGTCTTTCAGTTTACTAATGAGTTTACTTTATGGCAAGTAGGTGGAATCTAACTTTGAATCCTGGGCTTACTTAGCATTTATGCTAATGCAGAAAGATTATTGGTTCTTACAAGTTTATAGGTATGATCGAACAAGTAGACATTTTAAATCGAAACTAGCCAACATTATGATATACATGTTACATGATTAACGATGGGATATATAATTGCATACATTATAGTTCATGCATCGTCTTGATAAGAATCATTGTTTAAATAATTGGGATGATTGAAATGCAGGCGAACTGTTGAAATCGACCCATGCATGGTTTGAATTATTTGAGGGCACGTGGTCACCTCCTGTTCGTGTATTGGAGATATATAACTCTTACAACCCTAACGCCTTGTCATTCTCCCTCCGCAGTTCACGCTAGCATTTGGGCTGCTCTGCAAGGTTTTCATGGCGACCGTGAGTGTTCTTCTTGTTCCAGCTTGTCCCAACGCCTTGGTTTAACGTGCTGTAGTCTCTTGAGCTCGGTCTTGTTGCTAGCCTTCGTTGCTGTGGGTTTTACCATGCGAGAGCTCATTGGTTGTTTGCACTTGTTTCGCAGTCTATCTTAAACTTCGTCTTGCCTTACCCGTGGCCTGTAACTGTAGTGAGGAGCTAAGCTTCACCTCTGTTGGTTGTGCTCCATCTGCATAGTAGGGTTTTTGGATTTTATAAGCACACTGTCATTGGTGACAGTCCCGTCGCTAGAATATTTGATACTCTTATTAAGGTAAATATTTTAGTTTCAATCCAGAATAGAAAGATCACGGTAAAGATTGGTTTACAGTTAGGTTTATTTTTATAGAAAGAGTTTTGAATTTAACGCAATTCTGTGCTCTCTTTGCAGGAACTCGAGACTCCACTTGCAAACTGTGAAGAAGATGATGCTGGCTATTCTCGAAAGCCGTGGCTTCAATCCTGTAAGCCCTGTGTTCAACGATTGGGTTCTTGCCCTACTTGTAATAGGGTTGTCGATGGTGAAACCCGAGATTGGAAACTTGTCCAGTTTTGCCATTAGATATCTAGTTTTCCTTTTAAGAATGTTGTTGGGTTCTATTTGATTTACAACCCTCGCTAAGTTGATGGGTAGTCCCGGCCGTGAGCTGGGTGTTGTAATTAGTTAAAAAATTTAGCGTTACGGCCTGTCACTACGATACAATGGTTTTTAAAAAGACTTCTTTCGAGCTCAGACTTGTTTTGCAGTAATACTATTTTGTGACTTTGTGTAAATTAGGGTTTTCCCCTATTCAACTGTGAATAAAGAATTTTACTATTTATTATATTTGTAATAGATTATTGTTAATATTTTAAGATTGTAACTCAGCCATAGTATAATTTATTTCACTTGTTTGGTCAGGAAATACGAGCTAGGGTTTTCGTGAATGAAATCGTTGTTTAAATAATTCTTTTAAAATAGGTTCTGTTACTTGTTAAATTTGTTTTAAGTTAATATTATTACAGGTGTGTATTGTAATATCTTTAAATTGTATCTGTACATATATTTGTAGTAAGAACTGTAACCAGTCTATAATAGCTTAATTGTTTATTGATATAATGATCCAAATAAATGGATTATAGCTTAATTGTTTTTATTTGAAACAATATATTTAGTTTAGGGTTTTGACCCTATAGTTTACTTTTGCAGGTATAAAACTGTTGATAATTATAGAACAGATCTTTACATAAATGTATATATTTATTTTTATATTAGTTATTATCATATTCTTATTGTTTTGATTTACTAAAATAATAGAAAGAACTTTACTTAGAGTTATTTGAAAAGATAAGCATAGATCCTGTAACTAGTTTATTCTTTTTAATTTAAATACTTTTCATATAACCCTTCTTAATTTATAGTAATTGTTAGTCTTAGTTTAGTTGATATTATTAGTAAATAAACTATATGATTAGTAGTTTTTTTTTTTACTGACTGAATATAAACG
Source organism: Pseudotsuga menziesii (assembly GCA_001517045.1). NCBI lineage: Eukaryota > Viridiplantae > Streptophyta > Pinopsida > Pinales > Pinaceae > Pseudotsuga > Pseudotsuga menziesii. The sequence continues at coordinate 193,484 of LPNX010221512.1, read as the reverse complement.
ATAGCTTGACTGTAATTCTTCTACTGCTTTGCAATTAATTTCTAAGTAAACACAAGGAAAATATATCTAACTTAATACAGTTTACCCTCCAACGTATTTTAGCTTGAATAAAAAGAATAATCTACTGTCTCTAAACACAACATATTATCTACTAGGGTATTTTCTTAACATATTAATCCTTCTACCTGTACTAGATTACTGTTATTTCTTTTCTAGTATATTTACATAAATAAGCTTGTAAGAACAATAAACATAGATAACCAGATTATTGTTCTTTTTTTATAATAACCTACATACTGAAATAAATTACTCTGCTATTATGAAATGCATAACCACATCTATTCTATTCAGTCTCTTAACATTTTCTTCATCTACTGTAAATACTCTATTTGTGCTGGAGTATGGCCAGGTCCTTCCAGGTGTGGAAAAACACAGATTAGAATTATTTTCCATCTTAACAGATTACTAATTAAGATTCATTTCTTCAATAATCTAAATGATTACTAACTCTAACATTTTTCAACTAAATATTTAACATTCATTTAACAGTTAGATTCAGATTTAACTATCTAACACAGTAAAACAAAATAATGTAGAACCTGATTAGGATAGACAACAACAGTGTTAGGAGGTCATTCCTCCCTACCAAACTCTTGGAGAGCGCTCAAACAACGCTTCCTCAGGACCCCCGAGCCTGTTCCTGGTCTTCTTGGTTGAGAACTGGTGGAGCATGCAAACAATAGACTAGTCCAATGACTCAGTAAAACACTCTACACTTAGCAGTAAGATCTTTTAGCCGAAAAGCTGCACTAGATCACTCAGCAGTTATCCCCTCAAACTCTTTCCACAATTCCCTTCCATTGAATTTCTCTAAAGTACATTCACCTGAATGATCACTTCTCTAGAATGAGCAGCCTCAACTCTCTTCAATGGGCATTTTTATAAAGATTGCCTAGGTCTTTTGGGTCAGTTGTCATTAATTGAGCCACCTGCTCTGATCTCACTTTCTTGGGGGATCATGACCCCAAATGTAGAGAGGTTGCCACCTGCAACAGTTGGAAGTGGTTTGAGGATGTTGCCACATGTCTGTTTGCTCTCCACCCAGTATCCTCCACCAATTTGACTAGTAAACACTATTTTAACAGCTCTCCTAAGCTGTTGTCTCCACCTTTATTTATTTATAATTAAAATATTCAGAATTACATTAAATATCCTTGACTCTGATGAGTCATCAATTTCAACTTAGCATAAAATTTAACATATTGTCTTCAAATAATACCAATTAATATGAAATTGTTTTTTTGCAAAATTGGGGCTTGTGACATTTAATGAACTGTGTGACCTTCAAAATTTGAAGAAGTTAATAAGTGGCTTGTGTCCAACCCCAATAATTCAATCTTACATTAATCATATATATATATATATATATGAACATGATCTACACAAAATGCACTGTGGTCTGCATATTTTTTTGTTAATTTATTTCGCAATATACAATTATTTATTATTTTTCGAAAGTGACAACATCTGATTTCAACATCATTTTATACACATGTGTGTCCATACCAGTTTTTTTTCACTTTTTTCAAAAATTGAAAAAACAAAGATACCATTTTGAAGAGGACGTGTCGATGTGTGGGCTATGCATTTTTTAGAAATTTTTGGATGTGTATTTTTTACCCTGCAGATTTTTCTTTGAGCTGCTTCGAAATTGTTGTCAGTTTTTCTAAGTGTAAGTTATAGAACTAATTACAAAAAACCCATATGAATGCCAAAACGAATGCATGAAACCTCAATGGATAGAGAGTTCGATGATGAATATATTGGTATGAACTCCGCTCAGTTGTGTGCCATGAATGGTAGGGTTTACACCCCTAGAAGACACAGAGAAACATTGATTTTTCTGTAAGAGGCCTAATTCTTTGTTTTTCAAGCCCTTGATCGAGGTATTTAAATGCTTCAATCGAGGTTTTAACGGAAGCTCGATTGAGTTTATTAGACCCTCGATCGAGCTTCCGTTAAAACCTTGATCGAGCTACCATTAAACACTTGAAAAAGAAAACTTTGTACATGACTACCAAGGTTGGTTTTATATGCATGCTCACCACGTTTATATTTAGTAAAAAAAATTGAGGAACAATGATCAAATTTGAAGGGTCGGTCTTAATTTCAAATGGAAGGGAATTTATTCTTGGATCCCTTCTAAGATGAAAGGTAATCTAAGTAATTGTACTTACATTGACGAGTATAAATTACGTAAACTCTTCACCAAAAAAATGCAAAAAATAAATATTGTCCTTTCAATTTTTACATTTTTTTATAATTGAGCACCCTTTAATATTTACATGAAAAAATGATATATTTTCAACAAAAATTATTTTGAACGCATTAAGTTGTCATATGTGTATCATTAATTTTACACTTCAGTAACATAACAACTATTCTATTGTATTTTTTTAAAGTTGGAGCACACTTTATTATAGAAAAAAACTACTTAGACTATGCCCTAACCGTATTGAGGCATCTAAGTGCAATCCAAACTTGAGAGATCTAAGAATGATAAAGAATGGGCACCTAATAGAAAATAATACACAACTCAGAAAACATTAAAAAAGAATTCCTGCATACCAAGCAAGTTAGCAAAGCTAGCATAACTAGGGTGAGGGCATTAAATTTTTTTGTTCAACACTTGTCATGAAAACATACTTGTATGAGATGGAGGGGAAATGGAATGAAGCCTAAGTTAATTGAATCCTTATAACTCATTTCATGTCTGAGTCTCAACAATCTGCCTTTTAAATTGAACCAAAATACCAAAAGAAGTTTATTAATAGCTAGATTTGAGAATGTTCCAAGTGTGAGTAATTAAGGGCTCGTGGCTCTAAAATTTGTTGTGTTTTGTACAAGTCCACGATTCAATGAATCGACAGTCACAGGTAGTAATTTAATTTATTTAGTGAAAACATCTGATGTGTATACCTCTATGTCGAAACCGTTTTCCATGCCGATGTAGGCCACTACCCTCTTTATTGTCTTACCAAAAGGCATGATAATGAGGAAGAAGACCATGCCATAGATACAATAAACCCTTCAATGCATCCTAGCATGATAACTCAAAACTTTAACCAATAGTTGTGAAACCGGTGAAGCCATGGATTCATTTTGGGGATTTAACAATAATTTTATAGTCCGTGAACTACGTGCATTTAATTTTTTTTTATGCTTATATTCTAGTAGTATCATTGTGTGTTTTCATTAGAATTCAACATCTAGCTTGTTTATGTCACCAATGGTTGGAAATGAATTTCAACATCATTTGATTCCTATCAACAATATATCTAATGTGTATACAATGTAGTACAAAAATGTAGTGGAAGGTTTTAAATACTAAAAATACTTTGCTCCTTCGTATATAATTTTTAATTTTAAAAAACTACAATTATGTGATATGACTTTGAAAACATTAATTTTGATCTTAATCGTCATGTTCTATTCTGCCCTTGCCTCTGGGATTTATATATCTGGCCCGAGGATCTATATCGTAGGTAGATCGTAGTCTTGGGAATCCAGGTCGAGTGGACACAACTCGCTTAAGTTCAACTCATCAACTGAATTGCATGCATCATTGTCATAGTATTCTTTTTGCATTGAACCAAGGTGAGAAATGATGCATGCAATTTAGTTGATGAGCTGAACTTAGGCGAGTTGTGTCCACTCGACCTGGATTCTCAGGACTACGATATACCTACGATATAGATCTTCGGGACATATATTTAAAGCCCATATCCCAGGGAGGAACAGAACAAAACGATTAAGATAAAAATTAGTGTTAAATTCAGAGTCATATCACATAATTGTAGTTTTTTAAAATTAAAAATTATATACGAAGGAGCAAAGTATTTTTAGTACCTTTAGAGAGATTAAAAAGTGAGCATGGAAAAAAAATATGACACCACACATTTGCAGTTAATCTTACTAGTAAATTATTGAATGACATTAGAATTCACATCAATAACACATGACTAAACATGATACTAATTCTCATTTCGATAAGAATTGAAAATGTTCAATAACATGAATTGAAATGGGGATTCAAAATCAAGGGGACTTCATTTAGTGAACCTCTCACATAGCACGTGCGATTGTGGGATATTAAAAAATACCCTTAATTTTGAGAGATATTGACCCAAACTCTTTTTGTTGAAACCCCCTCCCAATACTTAAAACCTCCTCCCCACCCCTTTTTATACCTCAATCCTTATAAACCACCCTACCCACCCCCACCTTAAACCCCCCATCCCCTCAATACCTGCAATATATTGGTTTGATTTTTGATAATTTTAAAACCCACAATATGAACTAACGTGATAGGACATTGGCCAACAAGTGAAGCCCCCGTGTTCAAAATACAAGGTGTCCAAACATCTTTTGGAAGACTTCATTAAATGAAAAGCTCGATCGAACTTTTTAAAATTTTAACTAAAAAAATATTCGAGTGCCCACATTTGTGTGTGCACACGAATATGGACACCCAAAAATTTATTTAATCAAAGTTTTTCAAATCTTGTATTGTTCATGGGAACAAGGTCTTCGAATTCAATTAAAATCAAACATAGAATTATATGATAATAAAATTTAATAAAACATAATTTCAACTAGAAAAATAATACTTGTGGGTAATAGTACATACCTTGAAGAAGAAACAAGTAAAAACATTACTACTGCCACTTCCTCTAGGTTTTATGTGTAGATATTAGTCGTGGAGAAATTGGAGTTATAGATGTTTGGATTAATAGATGATCAATCATATCTATAACTCAAATTACTCCACGACCCATATCTACAAATGAATATAAATGACCATTTTCTATCCAACAAACGAAGTGAATTATATCAAAGGTTTGTTGCCTATTTATAGTAAAAACGATTAAAGATGTTCGATCAAGCTTCTTTTAACTCTCGATCGATCTTTTTTTAAATCCTCGATTGAGGGTTTGTCAAAAGCTCGATCCAGGGTTTAAGAAAACCTCGATCCAGGGTTTAAAAAAACCTCGATCGAGGTCTTAACACCTCAATCAAGGGTTTGGAGAAAGCTTGATCGATGTACGTTTTTGTGTTTTTTCCAAACTTGCATTGCCAAAAATTGTAACCCACCTCCATGGATGCACCCTTCACCTTTTTCTTAATTTTCTTAATGTTTTTTTTTTCATTCTTTTTATTATTTTTTTTTATTTGTTATTTTGTTTTTGTTTTTTTAATGTTCTAAATTAGTTTTATTTTATTTTAAATCCACAAATTTTTAATATACGATTTTATTTATTTTTTAAATTAGGTTACAAAAATATAATAATTTTATTTATTTTTATTGAGTTATGTAGTTTTTTTTTTTAACTATTACTATAGAATAAATAATTAAAATTAAAAAAATACTAAAATATTAAAAAGAGGAAAACAAACATTATATTAAATTAAAACAGAATTAAAATAAAAATGACCCAAAATGTTAAAAAAAATGAGTTCATGAGGAGGGGATTGCTGCTAATATCCAGCCACCACCAAACTTTGGTTTGTGTTTCCTTTTATTGTATAGGTAGTGTACAATTGTAATGGATATATGTTCTAGTTGAGGAAACATTTATCATTATTTTCCTCAGTTCTCATGACATGAATTTCTTTTATTTATTTTTTCAAAATAAAAACAATTTATGTCTCATGCAATTGAATGGGGTGTTATTTCTCGGATTCTTTTTGGTATTAGAGAGGAACATTTTAATTATGTGATGCTTTAATAATAACAATAACCATTAAATGTCAAGCCACCTATTCTTCCCAAACTCCACCGCCTTAGGAGCCTCAACCATATGGCTACCTTACCTTCATGCATATTCCTCTTCCTTTATTGTTGTAGAACCAATCTCCACCTTCGGATCATGGGCGAATGGCCAAACCGATGTTCATTAATTCATTGAAGCTGGTTTCAAATGACCCAATCTTCATGTTCTGATCATGGGCGAATGACCAGACTCACTAACTAGCTTGATTGGCTTCATTGAAGTTGGTTTCGAATGACTCAATCTCCATGTTTTTTTATTATCATGGGTGAATTGCCAGATCGACTAACGAGCTTGATTGGCTTTATTGAAGCTGGTTTCAAATGACCCCATCTCCATCTTCTGATCATGGGCGAATGACCAGACCCACTAACTAGTTTGATGTTTATTTATTCATTGACTTCATGAAAGTTGGTTTCAAATGACCAAGCATAATTTAGAGAAAATGACAACATATACAGGTATTTATCACAAATGTTATACATATTTATCTTATAAAAATATAAACTAGATTGCTTGATGTTCATCTATTCATTAGCTTCATGGAAGCTGGTTTCAAATGACCTATACAGGTATTTATCACAGTTATACGTATTATCTTATAGAAATTATATTACATTATTCTTACCGGAATTGAACACCATGCAGCGAATCCAAGTGTGAAGATAGTTGGAGGCATCCAAGCCGACCACGTTACAATGAATCAACCGGTGTTTCATTCTAAAGGATGAGTGCTTTCCCTGTTTCCTTTGCCTTTGCTACGCCCTTCGCTCCTTATGCTCTTGCTTCCGTTTATTGTGTTGGTTTAAATTACCAGGGCATGGACATGGAATTGAACAAATGAATATATAGCCCTTGTTTCTGGCTTTTGAACTTTAATCGGATCTGGATCCGTTACTCAAGGATATAAAACCACTGAATCTGTAATTTGACCTGCGACCTTCGTTGTTGGGTATCCATCTCCAACTGTTAGTGAATCATCTCGGTTCCTACACTTAGAGGCCAAGTCTGAGTCTATTTGCAGATAAGTTGTTGCTTCTACCCTTGCATGGCCCACAAGGCGTTTGCAGGCCAAGTCTGAGTCTATTTGCAGATAAGTTGTTGCTTCTACCCTTGCATGGCCCACAAGGCGTTTGCAGCATAGCAACGCTCCCAGTGAAACATAGTCTGAACTACGCGCTGAGAAACAGAGTCTGAACTTCCAGGAATTCCTTCTTCTACCAGATACACAGACCGCTGACAGATGTTCTACAGGAATTGAAACTCAAAGTTCCGGAGAGGCTGGTCAAACTGTCGAAGATGGATAGAGTACATAACAGTACCTTAACCTAAATAAACTTCAAAATAAGCTGATAAATTTTATTTAAAAGCCATTCAAGCTCCCTTTCAAATCTTTAAGCTTCTTGTTCCTTTGTTCCTCTTGAACGTGGGTTGCGTTCTTTATCTCTATTTCCTAGACCCAATTATGCACTTGTCCCCATAGCTGATGGCATATAAATAGACTACTATAATCTCTTTGTTGCATCGTTTCAGGTCAAGCATTCACGTCATTCTCTGCTCCTCAGGTTGAAGCTTAGTAGTTAACAAATTCTCACCATAACTTAGGTAGATGCGGACGGAATGACGGACTTCATAGGAGCAACGCCCTACATGGCAACCATGCCTCATATTCTGGAGATCTAAACTCCAGCTTTTGATTGCCTTCTTCAGCTTTAGCTATTGTTGGATACTTTGAAAACTTTTATCAACAAAAACTTGGATGCTTCGCTGTAGGATTTTACAGGTTATCGTGGCCATCTCTCCAGACTATTTCATGGATAGATTTTTTGATCTGTCAAAATGCATAACAACATAACAAACCTAATAGACAAGATTGTTTGTAAACCTAATAGACAAGCTTGTATTTATTGCATGGTTTCTTAAGGATTGCTGATTCCATCCATTCAACGAACAAAGAGTAGATTATTGCATGGTTTCTTTTTCGGCCATCCTTATTTCGATTGCTGATTCCATCCATTCAACGAACAAAGAGTAGAGTCAACCATTATTTCGATTGCTGATTCCATCCATTCGCTGATTCCATCCATTCAACGAACAAAGAGTAGAGTCAACCATTATTTCGATTGCTGATTCCATCCATTCGACAGACAAGGAGCAGAGTCAACCATCTATATAGTCAATGATTTTTGTCACTGTTGCGATCACAAGTGGTTTTTTCAACTCAATGGATCCTGCTCATTTCTTGTCTTTTGCATTTGTTTTTATAGTTAAGCTAATAACAGTTTATTTATTTCAAATTTATCCATTCTTCAAAGTAATTGGTTTAAAATCTGTCTTTATAATACCAATAATAATATCCCATTAAAATCTGTTTTTATAATACAAATAATAACATCCAATTAAAATCTATCTTTATAATATAAATAATAACATAAAATCAATTTTACAACTTAAATTTATTTTCATAAAGCAATATCGACAGGTAATGCTACTACATAGCCACTTGTTTGGATTCTTTCGGTTTTGGTTTCTCTTTTTTTTTCATTTCATTTTTTAAATTTTGTAATGTTATTTTTATAAATTTTTAAGATTTGTTTATATTTTATTTGGTTTTTAATTGTTTTTTAAATGGTTTTGTTTATTTGTTTTTGTTTGCTTTTTGTTTTTAAATTTAATATTTTTGAGTAACAGTTTTAAAAAATTATAATTTTAAATAAACAAAAACTTAATTACGGAAATTATTAAAAAATTAAAATTAATAAAAACATTTTAATTTGATTGAAAAAAATATATTAAAATTTTCAAATAATTTAAAAAAATTGTATAGATTTAAAAATAAATAAAAAAGAATGAATTTAGAAAAAAAAATAAAAATAAAATAACCACCATTAAAAAAAATAAAAAAGGGTGAAATTTTGGTTATGGAGGTGACTGCTTGATTCTCATAATCGAGTCACCAACCCTCCATAGCCAAGGGGCCACCATGTGGAGGGGCTACTTATGAGTGACTCCTTATAGCAACACTCAAATCAAATCGAAAAGCTATAATTTTAGCCCCCCCACCAAAAACAAAGTAGTGGTACCGATAGTGCCACTTTTCTTTTCGAGCTAAAAATAACCACTAAATGCAGCTTATAAAAACATGAGAACTATTTAGAGTTCTCATCAAGCTCTATAATGTGTTTTGCTTGATACTCTTTGATTAGAGCACTGATCCCCAATGCAACGAATATGACTTACAAGATCCACTAGTTGGTTGTGAAGACAACATTTTTGAACGGGCTTATTCAGGAGGAGGTGTACGCTGAGCAACCATAGGACTTTGAGATACATGGGAGAGATTCTCATGTATGCATGTTGAAGAAATATTTGTATGGATTGAAGCAAGCTCCCAGAGCATGATACTTGAGGATAGATTCTCACTTGTTGCAAATAGGATTTCAGAAGAGTGAGTCAAATCTGAACCTATACTTCATTGTGGTGGGTGATGATCCACTCATTCTTCTGCTCTATGTTGATGATTTGTTCTTTACAGGTTAGAGAGACGCATTGTAGACTGCAAGAGAGATATTGCTTTAGAATATGAGATTAAAGATATTGGGATGATGGTGGAATGCCAGATTGTTCCTTCTATCCAAACTCTTCACTATTACCGAAACTTGTCATGCTAAATCCCAGTAATTTATGACCTATGTAAGATATTCTTCAGAGCATATGAACATGGTTGTTAGTCACTTCTTGTGGGGATTCCTTCTGTCTTGTATATATGTGTGGTGCATTCCTACTTTGAACTAAGCAATTTCCCTATATGCTTCAACTAAATACAACTCTATGCGAGGTGACTGATTTAATATAACCCTAACTTACTCATTGTACAAATATAAATTAATGTTGTTATCTATCTATCTGCACTTGTTACTAGTAAACCACATATTTGCATACCTTTCTGCTAGTGACGATTTCCTATTTCTATAAAAAAGAATTGACTACCTTTTGGTTCCTTCCACCCTACTGGTGCAATACATATTAGTAACCAAGTATAGTGAACCTCTTTCTCGCGCTTCAAGATAGTCTTCCAGAAACTCATTTAGCAGAAATTTCAACCAATTCATTTGTACTCCATCAGCACACTGTGCCACGACAACAATGATCGTAGCAGAGACTTTATCCTTGTGACTTTTTTCGAAAAAGTTTGCATGCCCAAATTTGAACATCAAACCTCATTATTTTGTTATTTATGTGCGCCACTGAAAACACTCTATTGGATCTTAGGGTTCCAAACTTCTCAGTTATCTTCATTCCAAGAGGTTTCTCCTAACTCTTGTTTAAAAGAGGGATAACATATTCTCCCGTGGTTGGTAGTCCTGTGATATTCTTTATTATCTTGGAATCTATACATATAGGTTTAAGTTAGCCATAGGAACCCACCATGCACTCATGAATGAAGAATTTTTGCACACATCTTGACTTGTGGAGTCCCACCGAAATGCAGACTTCTAGCAGGTTTAAAATTCTTGATTTCATCTACCCATTTTCCCATGTCTGAAGTTCTAGTACAACTGGTGCATTAGGGTCTGAACTGAAATTCCTTTCCTTGTAGTTGTTGTTTACTAGCTCCAAAAACTTTTCTTCATCAATATTGTCATGATCCAGAAACTAAAAATTGTATAGTTTTCCAATCAACCCTTCTTCAACGAGCACCCCTTCTAGAACCTTTTGTCTTGGTATATCTGATTCTTTTACCTCCGGTAGAACAATGGATTTCATAGTAGGTTTTATTGTCAGAATGTAATCTCGAGGAAATTTGACAGGTTTCGATGGTTATGTCCCTGGTGTTTGTTCCATCTCTTGGTGCACATCTACCGAGATATTTTTTTTATCTGCATTGTCTCTTGGGTTGCATAGCTCTATGTTCTCCTGGAACTCTACTTTTCAGATGTTAACTTTGTTACTGGTAATCTTAGCAAATACCGATGACTATGTTTGAGACTTCATTTGCTTATATGAAAATTTTTGGTAACTCTCATAAATGCTTGGCATTCAACATGAATTTTCGTTGATTTGGTCCATTCTCGAAAACATAGATATTTTGATTTTTCTGGATCTTGCCCAAATTAATTTAACCGTACCTCCCTCCAATTAATGAGGCCATGTCTTAATTGTCATTACTATGGTCACTACTTTATCTGTCATTAAATATTTTCGCCCGTCATAGTTTTTCTCTTGTGCATAACATCTTTTCTGCTATAGATCTTGTTGTCTATAGCTTATTCTGATACTGGAGTGGGTAGATATTGGTCTCCCATGTTTACATTCCTTTTTAATGCAGAGGAATCAATCTTATCTCTAGTATTTTTCCATTATCTATGCACATAATCAGTTTATTGCATATTTCTGTTGACTTCTTTCTCCAAACCCTTCTAGATTTTCCTATTTCTTGGTTTATAGAAGTGCTCCATCTTCCATATAGAATAGGTTGAGAACCTTCTTTTAGTATTTCTTGTTTCTTCTTCAAAAATTTATTGGACTTCCTTGAATTTATACAGTTATGAGCTTTATGGCCAAATTTATCGTAGGAAAAACAATGACCAAGAAAAGTTTTGTACCTGAATGTTTTGAACAGTTTCCTTGGTGGCACAATATCTTTGTACTTTGTCCTGAAGTTTTTAAAGTTACTTCCATGGTTTGACCTTTTTCTTCATCTCCCTTCTGGAGAGACAAATCCTCTTTTTTTGTGCACAACTTGCTTACTTCAACATTGAACCCTAGGCCAATTTTGTTGAATGGTGATCTTTGTTTACTAAGAATCTCTTCCAAAAATTTTGTGCTTTTGCTGAATTTCTCTTTCTTCCTTAGTTGTGTCCATAGTTTTTCCATTTCTTTTTCATTTTGCAGTAGTTGAGTTCTATGTTCATCAATTGTTTTTTCATTCTCAATGTTTTCCTCTTTCACGGAAACAACCTCAATTTCCACTTTTTGGAAACTTTCAACCCTTGCTTGAAGATGCTCTATTAGGTCTTTCTTGGTTTCTTTTATTTGACTTCCCAAGATCTCTTTAACTTCTTTCACTTCAATCCTTAAATTGTTGACCATTTTTTTTTCTTCCTGGAGTTAAATATGTTGTAGATTGATTACCTTGATGGAATCTTCAAGTTGATCTTGATATTTTTGAAGTTGACCTCTTAGAGATAGGATTTCTTCCTTCATTCTTGCAGTTCTTTCTTCTCTTTCCTTCTGCAGGAATTTAATTTCTTTGGATTGCTTCTAATTTTCTGCTACCAAATTTTTTTGTTCATCCTCTAAAGAATTAATTTTGAGTATCTTAGTTTGAATAGTTTTTTCGATCTCCTGTATTTGACTGGTGAAGTATGCTTCCATTCTCTTGGACTCTTCTTCTTTCTTTCTTAGAGTGTTCATAACTTCAGTCGCAATCCTTTTAACTTATTCTATAGTCTTGCATTGAGTGTGTATGACACATCTCGCTTCTTTGATAGAGATATTTTCAATGCTTCCATTTTGATGAGATCTAGGTGCCTTTTCTTGAGAATATATTTCCTTTCCACCCGTATATGTGTAGTGATCTACCTTATAGTTGATTAAACTGATTCGAATGAACCCACTTTGATACTAATTGTTGGAATTCTTTTTTATATTGAGAGGAGGTGAATCAATATAAAGTGTAGATTCCACATTTTTCACTTAACAAATTATATTTCAAAACTTTTTCACCAAAAAAATAAAGGACATAGTTGTGCAAAGAATATGTACATTAGCTTTTTATATATCTATTTATAAAAAGTGATTACATGGATATGAGACAATAATATACAATTGTGAGAACATACTCATTTCATAAACCAATTTGAATGGGACACCAATCCCATATGCAAGCACTCACTTGTTGATTATATGCATCAACCTATAAGGATTTCAATATTTTGCGCAGGCACCATCTTGGTTGATTTAGGAACCGACCTGAATGGATATCAATCATTTTGCACAAGCTTCAACTTGTTTTAGTCAGGAACCAACTTGATTGAAGACTGCAATCCAACTCCCTTTTTGTATTCTCCAACACCAACTGGAAGGAAGCTACAACTCCCTTTCCTTGCCCCTTCATGCTGCTCTGAAATGAATAAATTATAACAAAACTGTGATCTGTTTCTTCTCTTATCTGTGTCTGCGTGCTTTGAAATTTGTGTCTCAATGATCTGTGATCTATGACTGCATCTCCTACAATATCAACACTTGGAACTTCCTATAATTTAGGATCTTCTTGATATATGGGTCTTAACGATTTGCAATCTGTGACTGCGTTTTTTGTTGTATCAACAATTTATCACTTCTACAGTCTATGACCTGTGTCTTTTAAAATTTCAAATATCTACGATCCTTTGCAAGACATGGTTTTCTGCAGTCTAAGATCTGTGCTTTCTTTGTTCTGCTATTCCAATAATCTGCGGTCTATGAACTTCAACACTTAGTGATTTCTACGATCAACACCTTATTCATTATGTGATCTATGATCCATTATAATAAGTACATATCACTTGTACAATCTGATTTGCACACTTGTCATACATTGAGATTTGTGCAATCAAGTTTGCGCACTCAACATCCTTACCTTCTAAACCTTAGGAAATTCGTCTTTGCACTTATTAGATCTTCATACTTACTTGGATGCCTACCTAATGAAGAGATCACTTCCGTTATTTATATGAGTGTTGAATCACTCAATAATTTTACTGCGCAAAGGCCAACTATTAATTTACCATTTGCTTTATTTATTCGGCCAACAATGTTAAGTCAACACTCCATCAACAAACACACTACTTGATTTGTGTTAAATTATTTAACCATTGATCTACAGGAAAATGAGAGCAATTGAGAGGTGAATTGTGCAGTGGAATATCAAGAACACTATACACTGAACAAGACAAATCTGAGACAAATATGATAAGAATTGACAAGTTAATTACACCATTACTCTTCATTGTTCCCATCAGTATAAAACTGTGTTACAATAAGGAGAATTCAAATCATGTGGATAAGATTCAAATCTACCAACTAAACCTAACTAACTAACTAATTGAGAGTGTCTAAATCACTGCATGGGAGCCACTAGTCTAACTCATGATGTCTAAATCAGTTTTACAATCAGTTAGACTAGTTAAACCCGTTAAACTTGTGAGGTAGGTGGAAAAAGGCCCCACTTCCCCATGCATCCATGAAAAATTGGTGCTATACTAAGTTAGAGTGATCTAACTGAATGTAACTGAAATTTGACTCAGTATAACTACCTACCTACCACAACCAACTGATGGAGGTTGCTGGTGGCACTCAGAGTGGCTCCTATAATGTAGGGATTGGTCTCATAGGCAAATAAACTCATGCATGAACATGTAGTAAGTGGAAGTTAACCTCTATATGTGTTCCCCATACTCTAGTATAGTAATAATGTCTCCCTAAGCTATACAAGATAATCAAATAAACTATATATGGACAAGGGAGGATTATATAATCCTAACACCCCCCCTTAATCCTAACTTGGACAACTTTGGGCCTTGACAACTAGGCCAAAAGTCACCCATTACAATCTAAAAGAATTAAAAGTTGCTTAATAAATGAAGGAAAATGGGGAAAACCTCATGGGAGCCCCCCCTCAAAATAAGCAATGGATCAGGAAAACAAGCTATACCTAAGAGAAAATTTTCCTCTTTGGGTAATAACTTGTAAAAATTTTGTTGCAATTTGCAGCAGCAATGCAGTAGCTTGGTTCTTCTGTGAAACAACATCTTGAGACTATGCATGTGAACCTCTCAATTTTCTTCCTATCTGGTGAAGGTTCTTTGTTTTTCTTCTTTCTAGAGGAGGAATGGAATGATCAATTTTGTTCTTCTGTGGGCCACATGGTTGATCATTCGCTATAATCAAGTTGCACTTTCCTGGAAGCTTGTTGCAGCACTTTATAGATAGCAAAGCTATGTGAGAGAGTGAAACATGCTCATTCTGATACTGGGACCGTGTTCTCCTATTATCTTCTATATTCCCAGCACCATCCCCAATTACTTCAATGAGATTTTGGGACCATTTAGGATTATGCCACTGATTTGGGGCTGGGAGCTGGATCTGTATATAGATTCTCATGAGGTATAACCTCAATATCAAGATCATGTTGATCTTGTTCCTCTTCATCTGAATTTGAAACATGTGACAAAATATCATCATCAAAAGGAAATGGAAGAGTGTTTATACCTCCTTGTGCTTCAGATTGTGGTAGATCAAGCAACTGATATTCTTCAAATTGAACATTGTGCTCTATGAAGCACTTCCTAGTTTCAAGTTCCATCAATTTATATGCTTTTTCATCCTCAGCATATCACATTAGTATGCATTAACTACTCTAGTCTTGGAAGGCCTTTCTCTTATCCATGTGTATTCTGGCCCAAGCTTTGGAACCAAAAACTCTCAAGTGAGAGACAATAGGTTTATGCCCATGCAATGCTTTGAAAGGAGTGGCCCCAACCACTGATTTGTGAGGCACTCTATAGGTTGTATGTATGAATCACAGTCTACAGCTTCAACCCAAAGAGAATGAGGAAGATTCTTGGCTTGGAGAAGATAGGTTGCCATCTCCTTCAATGGTCTATTTTTCCTCTCAGCCACACTATTCTGCTGTGGTGTTTATGGAACTGAGTGTTCCATTCGAATCCCCTATGATTCACAATAATGCTGAAAATATATTTTAATGTATTCACCTCCATTATATGATCTAATGGAGTTGATATTTTTCCTGAAACTATTCTCAATCAAATATTTAAAAACTTTAAAATTTTTGAATACCTCTGATTTCTATTTCTTGAAATATATCTAGCATAACCTTGAACAATCATCAATAAAAGTAAGGAAATACATGGAACCATTAATTGATGTTGTAGGAATTGGTCCTAAAACATCACTATGTATCAGATCAAGTGTAGATGAAGCTCTAGTTTCCTTCCCAACTTCATACCTCTTCTCTGGATGCTTACCTACCAAGCAACCATGACATACTCCATTTGATGTTTGGATGACAGGAAATCCTTCCGACCAATTTGTCATTGTGGAGTTGCTGGAGATATTTGAAATTGAGATCACCAAATCTCTCTTGCCACAACTTGCTGGTGTTGTTGGCATAAGTTAATAAAGTTGTTGGATGTGAAGCAGACATGAAATGGGAGAACACATATGCCTTTAAGGCATGGTTAGAAAACCCTTTTGCTATAATATTTCCAGTATATTTTTCTATGATTTCAACTGAGTCAGAGTTGAATGTAACTCTCTTGGGAGAGTTTGTATGAGTCATCTGATAAACATACAAACGCTTTGATACAAGAGAGGGCACATAGAGAACATTCTTGAACTCACCAAGCTGGATTTTAATAGAACCTCTCCTAGCAGCTAGGATTTGGGATTCATCTCCCATGTGAATGCTAGGTTCTCCTAATAGATTGAGAGTAGAGAAGGATTCCCTATAGAAAACCATGTGGTTGGATGCTCCAGAATCAATCAAGTAAGCTTTCGATTGAGTGATGCCTGCCTTCAAGGCATGGCATCTCTCATGATCTTCTGTCGATTGTCCAACATTAGACTTCTTTGCTCCTTGTGGGCGGGAAATATTTTTCTGTTCAAGGAGTGTTGATAGTTGGTCAATTGTATTCTTCATTCAGTGGCTCTCTGGATGAAATCCTCTCATACAGTATGGACATCTAGTCTTCTCGAATTTCTTCTTTTTTCATGGAACCCAAGGCTCCATCAGAAGATCTCTGATTCTCCTTTGGCTTTGAATCAATGTTTTTGGTTTCCTTCCCTTTATGCTTCCCTCTAGCTTGCACATTGTTTGAGTATGACATCAAGAGTGCTTGATTCTTGGAGGTTTGAATCACTCCCATTTGAACCAATTTATCTTGCTCTTGTATTAAGCACTCAACAAAAGAATCTATAGACGACATCTTCCAAATGGGGATGGAATCTCTTTCGGAAAGGAATGTAGAGACAAATACTGAGTACTCGAGTATGGGGACACTTGGCACCGAATTCTCCAACACTACATAAGTATAAGAGTTTTGCACATGCACCATTATGTGGCTTCTATAAGTTTGTGGAGAAAGACGTGAAAATTTGTCGTTCTTGAAAACTAATGAAAGAGAACATCATGGGTTCCTATCGATTTCAGGGTGCAAAAGAGAATAAGGCACCTAAACCAGGAGGACAATAGCATGGTGGATTTCAAGGTCGAGAAAGAGGATCTGGTGGTGAAGGAAGACATATGATTTGTTACAATTTTAGTGAACTATGTCACTTGGCAAGATTCTATAAGAGGATCTGGTGGTGAAGGAAGAAATATGATATGTTACAATTTTGGTGAACTATGCCACTTGGCAAGATTCTATACTAATCTGCGTACACTTTGTGTCTGCTTCCATAGCTCAAAGCATGCGACAAAATACTTCTTTGACTTCGTAAAGAAATGGGAGGACAAAAGAGGTCGATGCAACATGGTAATCGCTGAAACAAGAGGAGGAAATTGAGGAAAGGATCCAGTGCATATTAACATTCTCACTCGAAGAGGTGCTCAAATAAGCCAAGACCTGGGGGGTGAATGTAGTATAGCCATTCCCGTTGATTCGAAAATGAAGAAATTTGTGCAACCTCTACCAAATTTTTTGGCGAAGGAACAAGTACAAATAATACGTAGAGAAGATCAATTGCGTAGGATGGATAGGAGGAAGATCACAAAAGAAGACTATGTGAAGAAGAAATATTGCGTAGCATGTGCAACAGAGAGAAAAAGTAGGCTAAACAATGTGACACTGCCCAACGAGATGGTCCAATCCAAAAAATCAAACCATAATCGCCAAGAATTTCTTATAAGTACCTTCCTGTAGAGTCCAGTCAATATATTGAATGATCAAACTTCTATAAATAAAGTAACAAGTATGCTTGAAAATTTACTAACCACAAATGAATTTGAAGACCCTATATTTGTGCCACTTCCTAAAAGGAATGCACACATATTAGGAAAAATAAGAAGTATCGAGAAAGACTTCATGTTGTTAAAGTATTGTAACTTCGAAAGATATTCCAGATGTATTGATTGTGTTCCTCCTTCAGGAGATAAGTTTGGTCTTGTAAAATTCATTGAAAGAATCAATGTAAACGTCCGGATGTAAGTCAGGTCAATAGTACCCAAGTGTCAATATAATAAATGTTATTTTTGGTGTCTTTCTAGACAAGTCGTCCCATTTAGTTAGACAAGTCGGCCCTGTTAGGTTATAGGTCAAGTCAACTGAAGAATATAAATAGGGAGGCACTCCCATTCATTTGTACTCACTCACTCAAGTTGTTTTGCAAGAGAGAGAAGAAAAAGTGTGCTAGAAAGAAGAGAGAAGAAGTTGTCTGGGTCTTACACTGCTATGGTTGAGTTCTATACTGAGGAAGTTTTGCAAGGTTTTCTCCCTTGTGGTGGAAAATATTTGTGTTCTTGTGTTCTTATGTTTCTGTGTGTGTTGTTCTTTCATTGATCTTACTAGTGACAATTTGTTTTAATATATTATCTAAGAAAATTAAGAAAATTTAGCATGGTAATAGAGCCACCCTGAAAGGAAAAAATGCACAGTTAGGGTTTGTTACTCTGAACAAATCCCTCGATAGGTCAACCAAAAAAGAGGGCTCACTCAACTAACCCCTGAAGAGCGCAGATTTCTGTGAAGACAGAACTAGATTCAAAGAAGTTTCAGTTTTGGATCGGTCATTGTTTCCAGGACAAACTAGGGCTTTAGCTTTCTTGACACTCCATCATCAATCTCAGAAAAATCAAGATAAATCCTACCTCGCCATAGGAAGGCACATATTTTCCATTACTCATCCATACTAGTGATCCCAACTGAAAATTTAGGGTTTCTGCATCAAACCCTAGGTCATCCAGAAGAAGGACAGCCAGAAGTTGGTTTCATCAAGTAATTACTACTCCTCCTTATTCCATTTGAATTTATCACTCTAATAAATATGACAAAGAATACTGAGCTAGATGAAAAGCTTGAAGGTGATGAAAACTTCAGAGCATGGAAGTATAGAATCATGCTTATCCTACAAGAAAATGATCTAGAAATATTTTTAAAGGAGGAAGTGGAAGAACCAGCAGAAGTTGAAGCCAAGTCCAAGTATAAGAAGGATATGATCATAGATAAAAGGATCATAGTTGATCCCATTAAAGATAACTTGATCCCTCAAGTATCCTCAAGGGAGACTCCAAAATAAATGTTCGATGCTCTATCTGGTCTATTTGATGGAAGAAACATCAATAGGAAGATGACCCCGATGAATCACCTCAAAAGTGTAAAAGATAAAAAGTCAGAGACCATGTATTCTTACTTTACAAGAGTAGCTCAAACCAAGGATCAGTTAGAAGCTATTGGTGACATGGTTGAAGAAGAAGAAGTTGTAATGACCACATTGAATGGTCTTCCAAGAGATTGGGAAGCCTTTATCCGAGGAATCTGTTCAAGAAGAAAAATAACCAAGTTCCGACAGTTATGGGAAGAATGTGTTCAAGAAGAAGAAATGATAGCAACCATAGAAGAAAAGCTAAATGACATTGAGGATCAAGCCTTGATAGGTCATACCAAAGGAAAGAAAATAATAAAGAGTCATGACCATCCTCATAGAAACACTCAAGGGTTTAAGAATTCCAAGAAAGACTTCTCAAATTATGAATGCTTCACTTGTCACAAGTTGGGACACATGTCCATTAACTATCCCATGAAAGCAGAAAGAGTCAAAAAGATGAAAATATTTCAGGCCCATGCTGTTGAAGATAGTGATCAAGAAGTTGAAGAGGAAGCAAAGAAGGATGAAGACTCTAGTGAAGAATATTTATTGATCTCTGCTGTAACAGGATCAGTCTCTCTGGGAAATGACACCTGGCTAGTGGATAGTGGTGCCTCCAAGCACATGACAGGTTACAAGGATTCACTCTCATGTCTTGTACAAAAGGAATCTCCACACAAATTAATGCTTGGAGATGATTCCCAATACCCCATCAAAGTAATGGGAGAAGCATCCCATAAATTGGACTCTAGAAAGTCCATGAAGATGAAAGATATATTGTATGTTCCAGTACTGAAGAAGAACCTTCTTTCTATTTCATCCTTAGACAAGAAAGGCTTCAGAGTTTCCTTTGTGGATGGAAGAGTTCTCATGTGGACAAAAGGAAAAACCATAGATGATGCAGTAGGAATTGGAGTTGAAGAAGGACGACTCTATAGATTAAAGGGACATGTAGATTCAACATTAATGGCCAGTACCATAAGCCCATGTGAGCTATGGCACAAAAGGCTTGCTCATATTCACTACAAATCTTTACCAATTGTAAGCAAGGTTGTGACTGGTCTACCCGAAATTCAGATAGATCATGAAGGAGTATGCAAAGGCTGTGCACAAGGAAAGAATACTAAGAACCCTTATCCAAACACTAACAATAAAGAAAAAGGGGTCTTAGATATTATCCACTCAGACATATGCGAACCAATGCAAACAACTTCATTAAGCAGGTATGTTTACTATGCTTCTTTTATTGATGACTATTCCTGCAAGATTTGGATATACTTCTTGAAAAAGAAGGATGAAGTGTTTGAAAGGTTTAAGGAGTTTAAGGCCCTAGTAGAAAACCTCTCTAAAAATAATATAAAGATATTGAGGTCAGATAATGGAAGAGAGTTCACATCAAATGAATTCAATCAATATTGCAAAGAAGCTGGGATTAAGATGGAGCTCACCATTCCCTATAATCCACAACAAAATGGCGTGGCGGGAAGAAAGAATAGATCTATCATGGAAGTTGTGAAAGCCATGATACATGATCAAGATCTACCGATGTACCTATGGGCAGAAGAAACCAGAACAACAATATATGTACATAATAGAATCTCCCACATTGCCCTTGGGAACAAAACTCCAGAAGAAATGTTTTCCTAAGAAAATCCTGAAGCAAGTCACCTAAAGATATTTGGTTGTCCCGTGTAAATACACATTCCCAAGGAGAAAAGATAAAAGTTAGATCCTTCAGGAAAGAAGGGACTATTTGTAGGATATAGTGAGCAATCAAAAGCTTATCGAACCTAAATCCCAGGATACTGTCAAATTGAACTTAGCAGAGATGTAACTTTTGACGAAGATACAACCTTCATAATTCAAAAAAAGATAAGGAAGATGAAGAGGATATCGAAACTCCCAAAGGTTGAGAAAGTCCTAAACCAGTTAGGAACGAAGAAGAAGATCAGATGCTTGACGATCATGATATGACAGAACCCCAGTTACCTGAAGATTTACCCAGTGAAGTGATTTCTCGAAAGAGAAAACCTATATGGGATCCTGAAGTAATCGAAGAAGAAAAAAGACATGGTGCCTGAGATGGAACTATTTGAGAAAGAAAGAATCCAAAGCCATACCCTAGTTATGTGGCTATGATGTGTAATCTAGTTGATGAAGAATCGCCATGTTTTGAAGAAGCAATAAAACAGAAGGAGTTGGTTGATGCAATGGTCGAGGAATACCAATCCATTATAAAGAATGATGTGTGAGAAATAGTACCAAGACCAAAAGACAAGTCAGTGGTATCCTCGAAATGGATCTTCAAAACTAAGCACTCAACATATGGAAGTATAGAGAAGTACAAGGAAATATTTTTAGCTCGAGGATTCTCTCAAAAAGAGGGAATCAACTATGAGGAGACCTTTGCACTAGTGGCTAGGCACACCTCAATCAGAACCATCCTTGCCTTGGAATCCAACATGAAGTGGCAGTTGCATAAGATGGATGTAAAGACAATATTTCTAAATGGCTTGATTGAAGAAGAAGTATATATCCAACAACCGCAAGGGTTCGATACTAATGATAAAAAAACTCATGTATGTGGACTCAAGAAGGAATTGTATGGGTTAAATCAAGCACCCAAAGCATGGTATGGAAGAATCGATGAATTTATAATGAGATTAGTCTTTACCAAAAGTAAACTTAGATTCCAACCTCTACTATAAAGTTGAGGATGATGGGATTATGATATTTCTACTATATGTAGATGATCTATTCTTGACAGGTGAAGATAAGCCCATCATCGAATGTAAGAAGAAGCTTGTTGCAGAGTTTGAGATGAAAGACCTTGGAATGATGCACTACTTTCAAGGTCTTCAAGTGTGGAAGTATCCAGACAAGATTTTCCTAAACCAAGGAAAATAAGCAGTAGAAATACTAAAAATATTTGGAATGATAGATTGCAAGGCTATGACTACTCCGATGACAACAAGTTTGAAGTTATTGAATGATGATGCTTTGGAAGTAGTTGATGTCGCTTTGTACAGACAAATTATTGGTTCTCTAATGTACTTAACCAATACAAGACCAGATATATGTTTTTTTGTAAACACCCTAAGTTAGTATATGGTGAATGCCAAGCATATTGGCCTTATTGGAGCAAAACATGTAATGAGGTATCTAAAGGGAACTTTACATTATGGTCTTAGATATGCATCTAGTGGCGAGATCATATTACATGGATTTAAAAATTCAGATTGGGCAGGAAGCGCCAAAGATAGAAAAAGAACCTTAGGATGTTGCTTTAGTCTGGGATGAGGCATGATCTCTTGGTTCAGTAGAAATCAGACTAGTATTGCACTTAGCATGACAGAGGCTGAATACTTTGCAGCATGTTCAACCTGTAGGGAAGTAGTATGAATTCAAAAGATGTTCGCAGGATTATTTGATACAGAGATAGATGTTACTGATATCCTTTGTGATAATAAGAGTTGTATCAAGATGTCATAAAACCCGATGTTTCATGATAAGACAAAGCATATCGAAGTTAGATATCACTTCATCCAGGATATGGTTCAGAAAGGAGTTGTAAAGCTCAATTATGTTCCTACAGAGGAACAAGTGGTAGATGTGTTAACTAAGCCTTTGGCTCGTGTAAAGTTTGAATACTTTCGAGACAAGCTTGGTGTAGTCCAAAATGACCTCTCTTGAAAGGGGGAGTGACGGTAATGGAAGAAGGATGTAGTGGTGGTAGCTCAGTCTAGAGTAGGGTAAGTATGGCTAGGCTTGTTGGACCAAAAGGGTTAGTAAGTTAGACGATTTGTGTTAATCCTAGGGGGATTAGTATGTCTGGCTAGATCAGTTTAACTCTAGTGGGTTTGTAAGCTAGGACAAGGCTTGTTGGTCCCCAGGAAGTTCCATCTATCTAACTAGGATTGTTGGCTCGAAAGGGTTAGTAAGTTATACAAAATGTCTGGATGGATCTACCAGAGAACTCACCGTGATGCTGCTCCACGATAGTTAGAGGGAAAGATGTATCTTCAATACTGTTATACTGATGAGTGTTGATATGTTTGCTTCAATATTATTGTACTGATGATTGTTGAGATGTTTGCTTCAATATTGTTATGTTGATGATTGCTGAGATGTTTGCTTCAGTATTGTCACACTAATGATTATTGAGATGTGTGTTTCAGTATTGCTATACTGATGATAGTTGAGATGATAGTTTCAGTATTCTTATATGATGATTGTTGAGATAGTTTCAGTGTTGTTACACTGATGATTGGTGATTGTTGACATGATTGTTGAGACAGTTTTAGTGGTGTTACACTAGTGATTGGTGATTGTTGAAATAGTTTCAGTGTTGTTACATTGATGATTGTTGATTGTTGAGATGATTGCTAAGATAGTTTTAGTATTCCTATACTGATGTAGTAGGTTCAATATTCTCATACTAATGATTGTTGATTGATGAGATTATTGATAGTTTCAGTATTCCTATACAAATTATCTCGATAGTACGCTGAGCAAATCTGTGATCCAGGTTCTAACAAAGACCTGTGTGAGAGGAGCTAGAGGTAAACTACCCCTGTGAGTCCATTACTGTTGGTGGCAATAGCCCATACCATACTACTCGCCTCTAACAAAGGTGCAAATTCAAGCAGTAAAGAGCAGCTAAAGTGTAGTCTAACGGTCGAGAAAATGGGCTTTGAGAAGCTTTTTTAATGGCTTTCCCAGAAACTCATGTTTTCATTTAACCAGACTAGGAAATTTAGAATGCTCCCTACTGCTTGAATTTGCACCTTTGTTAGAGGCGAGTAGTATGGTATGGGTTGTTGCCACCAATGGTAATGGACTAACAGGGGCAGTTTACAGATGTTACCGATGTTACAGAAGATGATCCAAAAGATGATTAAGTATTCATATACTGATGTGACAAAAGATGATTCAATATTCACATACTGATGCTATAGAAGATGATTCGATATTCATATACTGATGTGGAAGAAGATGATTCAGTATTTACATAGTGAGATTGCAGAAGATGATCCATCTGAGATTGATGATGAAGATGTATGATGATATTCTAAAACTTCTTATGACATACAGAGACTCACTAGTCAGTTGAACAATTGTGATAGAAGTTTCTACTATGGTTGAATACCTTCCTTATTAAGAGGGAGTGTTAAAGTATTGTAACTTCAGAAGATATTCCAGATGTATTGACTGTGTTCCTCTTTCAGGAGATGAATTTGGTCTTGTAAGAGTCATTGAAAGAATCAATGTAAACCTTCGGATGTAAGTCGGGTCAATAGTACCTAAGTGTCAATATAATAAATGTTATTTTTGGTGTCTTGCTAGACAAGTCGGCCTAGTCAGTTAGACAAGTCAGCCCTGTTAGGTTATAGGTCAAGTCAATTAAGAATATAAATAGGGAGGCTCTCCCCTTCATTTGTACTCACTCACTCAAGTTGTTTTTCCAGAGAGAGAAGAACAAGTGCGCTAGAAAGAAGAGAGAATCAGTTGTCTAGGTTTCACGGTGCTCTAGTTGATTTCTATAATGAGGAAGTTTTATGGGGTTTTCTCCTTTGTGGTTTCCCCAAGGAAAACCTTTGTGTTATTGTGTTCTTATGTTTATGTGCTTGTTGTTCTTTCAGTGATCTTACTAGTGACAATTTTTTTAAGATATCATCTAAGCAAATTAAGAAAATTTAACACATGTTGTCCTTGGAATTGGGAGGGTTTGAAATGAAGGGCATCATGCTAGATCTGGGGGAAGATGTGAACGTTTTTCCTTAAAAAAATAGGAACTAATGGAGAATATGAAGTTGTTTTGGTCACCCATACAACTAAGAATAACAAACCACTATAAAGTATTCTCGATCAGTAGTTTGACTAATGTGGAAGTGAATGTGGATGGGGTGAAAATAATGGTCGAGTCTGAAGTAATTGAAATAATGGAGGATGTGGATCCTTACCCGACACTACTAGGGATTGATTGGGAATTTGAGAATAATGCTATCCTAGAATTAAAGGAATGAATGTGTTTCCTTTGAATCAGAGGAACTGCATGTGATAGATCTGTTTGATGCCGAAGAAGGTGAACGGTATACATAGCCTATTTAGGATGACATTAGTGGTGTAGAAATTGAGAATATTTATAATGTCACTACTCATAAGGAGAATTATATAAATCCTATAGACAACGAGGAGATTTGTTGGCGCAGTGTACAATCCTTGGATACACACTCACAAGATGCAATGGACCACTAGTAGAACCAACTATACAAGATGTCCACACGAAGATGGACGTGCATTACCAATCATGTGCACTGGATTGGGTCAAAATTGAGGAATCCACATATGTTATATGGGATAGAAAATTTTGTTGCTTTTATCAAGTAGATGCAATCCCAAGTTTCGAGGGAGAGGTGGGTTGAGGCCATGGATTCCATCACCTGAGGAATTCCTTCCCGTTGGTGGAATATGCACAATGAGGATTTACATAGATGGGATGTTGTGTGTCATTGTATTACAGAGCGATTTCAGTCTACCTCGGACTTGGAGTTGATGAACACATGTAAAGGGACTGAGGATCCTATAGAACACTTGGTGTTTTGTCAGGAAAGATGGGAAGTAAAGAGTGCACCATGTAGGCAATGGGTGCATCGCTTCTACCAGAATCTAGACACCATACCGAGGAGTTTGTATGTTTAGTAGGTAAGATGGAGGCAGACTAGGAACTGGGAGAAGGTGTCAACCGAATTCACTGTCACATTCTGGATCAAATCAATGGATCCGACCATGGCCAAGGTTCTCCATCATATAAAGTTATTCATGTTTGGAGAAATACCCCATTAGGATTTGGTGCAACAGTCCATATACGCTTACCACCAATACATGGCACGACTTAACAAACCACTCCACTACTAGAAGGTTGGTAGTAAAGATCTTTATGAGGAGGAGGATCCGTGTAGTATACAGAGAAATGGGAATGTTGGTGAACACGTCGTCAAGTATGAGTCATCATCCAACACTGTGTCACAGTTCAAAGAACCCCTCAGCAAAAAATGTACAACATTGGAATTAAGGAGGAACCCAAAATGGCTATAATAAGCGACTACTAGGATCATGGGATAGTTTCCCTAGTATTCGACTTGTTAAAAGAATATGATGATTTATTTCCACTCATTTTTTTAGAAATGAAGGGAATTTCAGGGACTTTGGGAGAAATAAAAATATAGCTGAAGGAGAGGGGAAAACCATTTAAATAGAGACCATACTGATTGAACCTTCCATATAAGGAGAAAGTGAGCAAGCAGTTGGATTGTATGCTATATGTGACGATTGTTTTCCCTGTCACAGAGTCAGACTGGATTAGTCCTATGGTGGTCTAGGATAAGAAAACAGGTGATAACCACATATGTGTCAACTTGTGCAATCTCAATGTAGATTGTGTGCATGATCTGTTTCCTACACCCTTCACGGATGAGATGTTGGAGAACGTTTGAGCTCAATAGGCTTATTCATTTATTGATGGGTCCTCGGGTTGCCATAAAGTGCACATAGCGTAGGAGGATAGTAAAAACTACCTTTGTGACTGAGTGGGACTCGTTTGCATATAATGTTATGTCTTTCAGGTTAAAAAATGCACTAGCTGTGTTCTCAAGGATTGTGTTTGCGACTTTCAAAAAATTTATGCATAACTTCTTGGAAATAGATTTGGTTTGGGTTATGAGCCAAGCTTACAATCCGACTTTGTTTTGGAGCTTCACGAACCATTTTCACTAATTTTATGGTTGTGTAGGTTGGATGATTTATACGACTCATTTCTATTCCTTGTATGAAGTTGCAACAAATTTCTGGAACTTGTGCATGATCCCGCATCTTATTTTGAGTCTTGTACTTTGAACGGTGGTTATGGTTAGGCATTGTTTTTTGTGTCTTGTATTTCAGACGATGGTTCTTATCCTTATTTACCTATGATCCCCTGACCCTTCTGTGAGGGGGAATGTAAGGCGTCAATGTATGCATTTTTTGTTCTGACATAGGTGCATGAGTAATCTTAAGTTGTCCTTTATCAATATCATTTAATGTTTCTTCCCTCTCTTCTGTGCTTGAAAATACATATGTCGTAGCAGTTTCTTCTTGATAGGATTCTTCCTTGATTCCATCTTCTTCTGTCATGGATGAAAAATCAGTTTCCAGCTCTTTATTTGGAAATTACGGGGGTGTAACTGCTTCTTCTATCATAGGTGCCATAACAATTTCCTGTTTTCCCTCGCTTGAGAAGTGAGATGTCATAGCCACTTATTCTTCATAGAATTCTGCATCACTTTCTCTCAACCTTGGCTCGGTTTGAGTAGTAAATTCTTTTGGGTACGATATTGCTACAAGTTCCCCCTTTCCTTTTCCCCTGGCCATTTCTTCTTTTATTTCCAATACGATCATTTTCAATTTTGTGTATGTTTCCTCTTCCCTAAGACATATCTTTTCAATTTCTTCGAGTTTAGATTCAATAATCCTTCTTGACTTCTGGCCATTTATGATTTCATTGAATGTTGGAAACATATTGATTCCAGTTTGTGAAAATCTTCAAGAAGATTTTGATTTTTTTTGAATAATAATAATTATTAATTATTATTGTTGTTGTTGTTGTTTTATAAACTATATATATTTAGTTTTTAATATATATATATATATTGGAATTAAATATTATAACAATAATTATAATATTATAATTTTGTTGGAAGAAGAGAATTTAGGGTTTAAACAAGATTATAATAATATATATTATTATAAGCTATGGTTTTCGAATATATAGTAATAAATATTTTTACTTTGTTATTCTTTTCTTTTAATTTTTTTTTTAAACTTTACTTTTATTTCTTCTTCTTCTCTCTTTTTTTTACATTACTATTTTTTTAACTTTTCTAAACCACATGTGGTTTTCTTTAAAACCACGTGTGGTTTTACACTTTTTTTTGTTCATTTTTCTTCTTTACCTATTATCTCTTCTCTCCCACCAGAAGCTTCCTTGAGCATAGGTCAATGGTAATGGTAAAACCGCTCTGATACCACTTGTAAGGATAAAACCTTACATGTTGGATAATGTTTATAAATATATATATTTTATAATTGAATGATAATTTACAGAGATAGTGAGCCATGTTAAATATGGTTGATAGGGTAATAGACATGTTTATTTAAATAGACATGCCTTATGGTAACTAATAATTGATAATTAATTAATCTATTAGTGACTAGATAATAACTGATATTAATTAACAATTGTAATAACCATTTAGGTTTATTACATGTAGTTTCTAATGGATTTAGAACTAGATATATTGGATGCCGCTGGAGCACAAAATCTAGGATAGGCCGATGAAGCTAGCAGTTCGAGTATGCCAAGAATGTCACCACACCTACTAAAAAAGCGCAAGCGGGAAACAAAACAAATGCATGAAATTGCAAGCACTCAAAAGAAGCAAAGTACTTCCCCCTCCCCTCTAGTGGAGAGGGAAAGACAAGAGGAATTCGAGGATGAAATGGATGAAATATTTCTATAAGGCGAAGGCTCTAGAGTAAGACCAATGTGGTTTGTTCTCCATAACATATTTGAGCAATTTGGCAAGGTGGTTGAACATGAAAACAATGTCCCTCTGGAGCATTAGTCTAAGAAACTTCCAGAGTCGACATCAGAGAATCCCCCACATCAAACAACTGAAGCACTTCCCGAGCAGTCAATGCAGACTCTCCCTGACTTGATAAATGAGAAGCCTCTAGTGGAGACTTCAGAATAGAAACCAAAGCCACAACATGAGACAAAAAAAGAAACACTCGTCGAGACTTCTAGCAAGATGGTTAGAGTATCCCTCAAGAGATCCATGAGGAGAACATGTTTGCTTCCACACTACCCAATATTGTGAAGCAACTCCAGTCCAATATCGATGTAGCGAAACCACTGTAGAAGGACAATAGACAATAGTTGGATGACTTAAGATTGTGCTTCATATAGTGTTGGGTACAACGCTGGTTCCAACATCCACATCTGCAGGTACTGGTAGGATAGAAGCATTGCATAAGTAGGCTGAGGAAGAAATGAATAGAAAGTTATGAATCAAACCCTTTTCCATTTAATTAGTCTACCTAGCAGATAAGTTGGACACAGGTTTGTTACCCTACAACGAGTTGAATTTACACTATGTACCCACACAAGAGATCCATCATTTTATGATAGAAATTATAGCAGAATTGAGCGACTGACACATGGTGCTTGGTTAGTCCTATGTAGACATAAATAAAGCACACAAGGAAGGGGTTGATGCAAGGAAAGAGTTGGAGGTCGAGGTCTACAAAGTGTACAAAGTGCTTCTATCTCTGGATTAGCCGCATGACCACCACCTAAGTCCAATTGAGAAAGCCAGTCACATTATGGTTATGGTTACTGTGTTGCACCAAGGGACACTAGAGGTAAGATACAAGGTCAATTTGAAGCAATACCCATAATAAATTGAGTTGGACCGACATATTAAAGACATTACACAGACATTGGAGCAAACTAAACATGCAATAAACAATCTAGGAGGTATACTAGAATATAGTTTTTCCACCTAGAACCATTTGCATAACATTCCAAAACTCCATCAAGTGGACTAGTGGATTAGGAAATACAAGGGGAGAGTTAGCACTAAAAAGAAAAGCATGGCACAAATGTCCGTAGCATCTAGGAAAGAAGCAATGGAAGAAAATAGTGAGCTCACAAAGAAAATGTCTACAACCATGAAAAACAACAGGTTACTGCAAGCGCTATTAACCAGTCTCAGCAGGATGCTCAAAAGTATTTTGACAATTTGTCTAAACTCCATGCCCAGGCTATTACGTTTCTCCCAGTTGGAGAACAAGCAAAGCTCGAGGCCGAGAATGAAATACTTAATTTTGGAGGAAGAGAGAAAAAACTACTTTTTCCTTCGTATATTTGTCATATTTGACAAATTTGTCATAAAAAACTACTTGGCATATTTATCATAAAAATTAATTTTTTAATTCTTATATTCAACTTATCTCCCTGTGGTTTTACTCAAATTCTGAGCAAGAGCACCCTTTGGATGCATAATGTAATTCTGATCCGACGAGTGCTCCTACTCGAAATCTGAGTAAAACCACAGGGAGATGAGTTGAATATACAAATTTAAAAAGTAGTTTTTTATGAAAATATGCCAAGTCAACCATTATGGTTGAGTAGTTTCTTCAAATTATGTTGGTTCTTGAATTCAATGGCTCTTTTTCTTATGGGATGGCTCGTTTTCTTACGAGGTGGCTCGTTTTCTTACGAGGTGGCTTGTTTTCTTATTAGGTCCATTTTAGAACCTGAATTTTCTCTAATGACTATGTCCATAGGATATCAAAAATGTCGATGCTTATGGGGTTTTTGATGGTCGTTTATTTCTAAGCTTGAGTTTGACTGATTGTAACCAACAACTCTTGTCCTTTTTCATATCACTGTTGGTTGTGGAGTTTGGAATTCTTGATTCAGAAATGTTATTGTTCAGTCGTGCTTGTAACCCAGTTTTATTGTACACTCGTTCTGGTAGGGGAGTACAGGGGGGACATTGTCCCCTCGTGGGGGTCTGGGGGGGACCATCCCCCCCAACGGGCAGGTCTAGGGGCTGTTGGGACTCCGACGAGGGTTTGGAGGTAGTGCCCCAAAGAAATGGGGTTTGGGGGTGAATCCCCCATAATATATTTTTTGGGATGTTTGTTGGCCAATAGTTTACGGGCCCATGGTATTGGGTGACCCATAGTATTTTCCCATGGTAATGTCTCTATAAAAGGAAAACATGTAATACAGTTGTATATTGTATTGTAGAATTGTAACCGATCTCTATGATTGTGTGAGAGATACTAAGAGAGTGGAGAGGAAGTGCAATAGTTTTGCTGTAGGTTCTATCCCTTGATTTTGCTAGATGGTTTAATAAAAAGGACTACCAATTTCTATGTGGATGTAGCTCATCTTGGGTGAACCATGTTATATGTTAGAAAACAATATCGTAGAGAAATAACAATAAACAATATGCAAATATAAAACACATTAACACATTATAAGAGAGACACCAATATAATGTGGTTCACCTAAGATGGGATACGTCCACACAGAAATCGCCAGTCCTTTATTATTATACCATCCAACAAAATCAAGGGATACAACCTACAGCACACTCGTTACACTTTCTCTTCACTCTCTCACACAATCACAAAGATCGCTTTTACAATGTTGCAGTACAATACACAACCCCCCTCCCCCCTTCAGGTGTTGCGATCCAAACACGGCTAATATAATAACATCTCAAAATCAGAAAGATCATGCTCCACAACCAACATTATATTGGTGTTTCTCTTTTAATGTGTTTAATATTTCCATCTTGTTTATTTTTATTTATCCGTGATCTTGTTTTGCTAACAAACGGTATTAGAGCCAAAATGTCTGTTTGTCTAGTAAACTCACAGGAAAGAAGTGTTCCTGGTTCGAGTGGGAGAAATGGTGGAAGAAGGCAAGTTTAGGGTTGAGAAATTTAATGGCAAAAACTACCATTTATGGAAGATGCAAATGGAGGACTATCTGTACTAGAAGGATCTATTTCTATCGTAGGGCAGAAAAGCAAAACAACCAACAACTATGGAGGATGAAGAATGGGAGGTTCTTGACAGAAAGGCAATGGAAACAATACGATTGTACATGGCTTTGTCGATGGCTTTCAATATTTGAAAAGAAAAGACAACAGAGGGTGTGATGAGTGCATTACCTAAGCTCTGTGAAAAACCCTAGGATTCCAACAAGGTATTTCTAATGAATCGTTTATTTAATATGAAGATGTCAAAAGGTGGATCTGTTGCTGACAATTTAAATGAATTTAATATTGTTAATAATCAACTAAGTTCTGTAGGAGTGAGCTTTGATGATGAGGTTACAGATCTTTTAATCTTCTGCTCATTACGAGAAAGTTGGAATGGCTTGGTCATGGCTATAATTGACTCTATATGTAGTTCAAACACTCTTAAATTTGATGATGTTGTTGGTTTTATTCTTAGTAAGGAAATGCGAAGAAAAATCACTAGTGAGACATCAAGTAATGCATTGACCATGGAGAGAAAGAGAAGACAAAGGGAGAGAGGAAAGATCCTGGGTGATCCCAACAAGTCTAAAAAGGGAAAATCCAAGGCGAGACTGGGAAAGATAGAGTGTTGTAACTCTGGCAAAAGGGGACATCTAAAGAAAGATTGCAGAGCTCCAAAGAAGAAATGACACAGACAACAAGAGACTACTCAGGAAGCTAATGTAGCAGGAGATGTGTTACAAGATGCTTTGATTCTTGCATTAGATAATACTAGTGATTAATCGGTAGTAGATTTAGGGGCTTCATGTCATGCTACATCCCATATGAAATTCTTTCATGATTATGTTCTAGGTGATTTTGGACATGTTTTAATGGGGGATGATGAACCATGTAAAATTGTTGGAATGGGTAAGGTACATATTAAGTTAAATAGTGGAAATGAATGTCTGCTAAAATATGTAAGGCATATTCCTGATATGAACAGAAATATGATCTCAATAGGGCAGTTGGGAGATAGCGGTTGTTTGTCTACAATTAGAAAAACGTGGTGGAAGATCACTAAAGGAGCACTTGTAATAACAAAAGGAGATAGGATAGGTACATTGTATTTATGCCCTCATAATATTGATTATTCTATCTCTGTAGCTTCCATAGAAAAAAATACAACACCATGGCATCATACGCTTGGCCACATGAGTGAGAAGGGGATGCAAATTCTCCATTCAAGAAAATTGCTTTTAGATCTAAAGAAAATAAGTTTGGAATTCTATAAGAACCGTGTTTATGGAAAACAGAAGAGAGTTATATTTTGCAGGGTTGGGAAACAAAAGAAGAGTGAAAATTTAGAGCTTGTGCATACATATGTATGGGGATCGAATCAGGTACAATCTCTTCGTGGCTCTCATTATTATGTTACTTTTATTGATGATGCAACCATAAAAACTTGGGTTTATTGCGCTAGACAAAAATATGATGTCTTTGATAATTTTAAGAAGTGCAAAGATTTGGTTGAGAATGAGACATGAAAAATCTTGAAGTGTCTCAGATATGATAATGGAGGTGAATAATACAACAAGGAGTTTGATATTTATTGTCATACCACAGGATTCATAGAGAGAAGAAGTCCTAGGAACACCACAAGAAAATGGTGTGTTAGAAAGGATGAATATGACGATCATGGAGCATGAAAGGTGTATGAGATTTCATGCAGGGTTGCCCTTACATATTTGGATTGATGTTGTAGATAGTGTTGTTTACTTAATAAATAGAGGTCCTTCAAGTGATTTGGATGGTGGAAATCTAGAGGAGGCATGCACAGGTAAAAAGGTAATCTACTCATTTATGAGAACTTTTGGTTGTGAAGAATCTGTCCATATTGATAAAGAAATAAAACAAAGCTTGAGGATAAATCTAAGAAATGCACCTTTATTGGATACATGGTTGATGATTTTGGTTATCGCTTATGGGATTACAAAAATAACAAAATAATTAGGAGTAGAGATGTAGTATTCAATGAAAACATTATGTATAAAAATCAGCTGCGGGGAAAGAAAGAGGAAAAAGAAAACACATAGTACACCGTGCTTAATGAAATCAAAGAAAATGAAGTTCCAAAGGTGCCAGAAAGTCAAGAACACTAGTAAGTACCTCAAGCTTCTGCAAGTGTAAGAAGATATATCAAGTTAAGTAGATCCCCTGAACAATTTTCTCCTTCACTATATTATTTATTGATGACTGATTTTGGTGAACTAGAATGTATGAAGAAACAATGCAGGTGGAAACTAGAAAGAAGTGGGAGGAAGGAATGAATGAGGATATGGACTCATTGAAAAGAAACTAGACTTGATATTTGGTTGAATTGCTTCTAGGTAAAAGAGCATTGCAGAATAAATGGGTTTATAGTTTGAATGAAGAAGAAGGAGGAAAGAAGTCGTATAAGGCTATACTTGTGGTAAATGGGTTTGCATAAAATAAAGGTATATATTTTGATGAAATATTTTCTTCTATTGTTAAAATGACTTCAATTAGGACTATTTTAAGTCTAGTGGCAATAGAAGGTTTGCATCTTGAATAGTTAGATGTAAAAACAACCTTTCTCCATGGGGATTTGGAGGAAGAGATTTATCTGAGTATCCATAGGGGTATGAGGTCAAAGGGAAGGATAATTTGATTTATAAGTTGAAGAAGAGCTTGTATGGCCTGAAACAAGCTCTAAGACAATGGTATTTGAAAATTTTGTAAGTTTATGACAGAACAGGGTTATAGTTGATGTCATTTTGACCACTCTGTTTGTTTCAAGAGGATAAATAATGGAAGATATATTATCTTGTTATTGAACTGTTAGAATATTGGATAATACTGCGAGGGGAAGTGAATCAGTACTATAAATTTTAACAATTTAAACCACTTTTAATTTATTTATTAATACACATGATCAACAAGAACACACAAAAAACAAATTTATCATGGAATCCCAATTGGGTAAACCACCAATACTTCCTATTACTACAAAATTATATTTACAAATAGTTTTTTCCTGCTTTTATAGACAAGGATGGTACTACACCCTATTTACCAGCAACTACTGGAAGGAGGCTACAACCCCCTGGTTTTATCAGCTGCTACGGAAAGGATGCTACTACACCCTATTTTCCAGCTACTACCACAAGGAGTCTACGACCCTCTGGTTTTATCAGCTACTATTGAAAGGATGGTACTACACCCTATTTACCAGCAACTACTGGAAGGAGGCTATGACCCCCTAGCAATCATGTTTCTTGCCCTAGCGCCACCCTACCACCCTGTTATATTTTATTTGATTTCCAGATCTTCTTTATGTTATCTATCATTGGTTTTCTTTGGTCTTTGTCTGCTACTACTGCTGCATGGATCTGGATCACAGAAACATTTTTCTTCTCTTTTAAACTTCTTCTTAAATACCATTAACATATCTTTCCATCATCATACTCTTTCAACAAACACGACCTTTCAATATGGAACATGTCTTTTCATCAAACACGCCCTTTCATTAGCTTACTATGTTTAACTTTTATCAGTCACGCCTTTTCTAACATGACTAATTAATTATGTTTATAACTCAGTCATTGAAATTAAATGATCACGCCTTTTTATTTTAATTATTCTTTCTGTACAGTATTTCCTCTGTTTTAATCAATCCTATGTTGATTAAAACAACCCTTTATTTAATATCTCTATAAATGATAAACTTTTTCTTTGATTAACGCTTTATAATCTTAGTTTCAATATTATTCATGTAGCTTAAAGCATACGCTGTGTTTTTTTAATTAACTTCATGTAGCATTCTCTTTTTATATTTTTGTTTTTTAATTCCAGTATATCACTTTTTTATTTCAGCAAAAGAGCATTATGTTTCTTTATTTTATTCGGCGAAAAAATCTGAGTTGACTCAAAAGGTGTCCCAATCTCTCCGATCGTTTCAACGCTCACTCGCGAGTCACCTCCGATGGTGTCTACGAATCTCTCCGATCATTTTGGCACTCACTCCCAATTCACCTTCAACGGTGTTGACGGATTTCTTTCAGTTATGCCGAAAAGACAACCTCTCCAATCGTTTCGGCGCTCACTCGCGAGTTACCTCCTACGATGGATGATTCGGTCGACTGTTTCACAGTGAATGGATGAGTTACGTCAACATGGTCATTGCAATTGGATGAGTTACACTGACATGGATGAGAGACTTAGTCAATTTCGCAGCGACTGGATGAGTTACACCAACTTGATGAGTTACGTCCACTGGATGAGTTATGTCGACATGGTCACAACGACTGGATGAGTTACACCGACATGGTCACAATGACTAGATGAGTTACGCCGACATTGTTGCAACGATTGGATGAGTTACACCGATTGGATGAGAGACTTAGTCAATTTCCAAAATTGTCATATTGTTCCAGAATGATGTCAGATTGCAACAATGACTTCCTAATAGCACCAGAACACCATCATGTGGTTTCCTAGTCTCATCAAACATGCCACATCATCACTTCCTTTGACATTAATGAAATTCTTTGACGTCAATGACAACTAAACTCAACATTCTCCCCCTTTGTCATTGATGGAAACAACTCCTTAATTTTCTCCCCCTTTGACATTAATGATAAAGGATTGCTTCTGACAGCTCCCCTTGTCAACATATCTTCCCCTGACATGCTGCCTTTTCTTCTTTCTGACAAATTCCCTTGCCAACATGTCTCTTCCCTTTGTTAACTGGACTTGGCATTAATCATTTCTTGAAGAATGATAGTATTAG
This sequence comes from Pseudotsuga menziesii, assembly GCA_001517045.1. Taxonomy (NCBI): domain Eukaryota; kingdom Viridiplantae; phylum Streptophyta; class Pinopsida; order Pinales; family Pinaceae; genus Pseudotsuga; species Pseudotsuga menziesii. The sequence goes on along the minus strand of LPNX010221512.1, from coordinate 156,891 downwards.
TTAGCATCCTTATTTTCCTTCTTGTGACAAGTATTCGAATGATAACCTAAGTGATAAATTCATAGACTCCCCCTATCACTGTGCTTCCTTCTGCTCCATTATTGAGTCTCTCTCAGTCTACTTCCAACCAATTTTATGCACCTTTTCTTTATGTCAGCCATGCACCAGTCTTATCATTTAACCCTGATCATCTTTTGTTTTTTAGGAAGATAGCTTTCATCATACCTCAACATTAGATACCAATTGAATTTTCTCAATTTAACTCCCCCTAAGTATACGATCCCTCCTAATGTTATTTTCAGGGTTCTCTTTAGATCATGAGAGATATTATAAAAGGATTCCACAATCACTATATCCTTCTTCATATTCATCTTCATTGGTGTATTCTTTAACATATCCATCTTGCTTTTCCTCATAATGAATGTCATTTTTATCTATGGAACTATTATGCTCATCATCATCTTTGGAGACCTCACATATGTTTGAAATTTGTGTTTCTTCTGAGTCTTTGTAATCTGACTTTTTCTTCCACATATTCCCATGAGGTGTCCTGCTTATTTGTCCTTTATGATCTTCTATATTTGTGTCTTGTTTTTTTCCCTTGTGACTGACGTCAGCATCCTTGTGACCAAACTTATGACAACAATAGCAATAACCATATAAATTTCCTTTGAGGAATCTTTGTTCTTTCTGCTTCCCAACTTCCATGTTCTTCCACTGTTTCAAAGCCTCTACTGAAACATTCTTTCTTAGTTTACATTCTCTAGCCATATGTCCAAAGTTATTACATTTGTAACACTCTATGTCATATATTTGAAGAGATCCAAAACGATTATGATTTCTTTCATTTGGTTTACTAGGTGCATTCTTCTTGTATTCATGAACCTTTCCATAAGCTCTGCATTTCAGGGCTTGCTGACCAAAATTATTACAAGAGTAACAATGACCCAAAAAGATCTGCTGATATCTATTTGTCGTTGGTCTCTTAGACCCTTCATTAGTTTTGTTTTTGTCATAGAAGTATGGAACACATTTCCTGCTTTCTTCCTTTTTAACAGGACTCTTTAGTGCATCAACATAGCTTCTTTTATTCCCACCTTGGTTTGTGACAGAGGAATATTGTGGCTTCTTTACTTTTTCATATCCTAGGCCAGATTTATCACTTGATGGTTTTTGGCTACTTAAGATATCATCTAATATCCTTGAGCTATTCACAAAATTTTATTTGATATATTTTTCATCAACCCATTTTCTAAGTTGAATAATCTATTTTTCAAGTTTTTCGGAATCTTGGATTTTCTCTTTGAGCAGAACTACTAGGTCTTCTTTAGTCTTCTTGGCCTCTTGTAGTTGGTTCTTCAAGTCCATAATAATTTGATTTGTTTCTTCTTGGTACTTTTCCAATTTCTCTTTCAAAACTTTATTCCTTCTCCTACATTTTTCAATTTCATCAACAACAACTATGTATTGGGCTTCTAGGTCCACTTCTGATTCTGCATATGATTCAGCATTCCGATTTTGAGTATCTATTCCCATGAATAGGATTCCTGCATCTTTACTTTCATCGTCACTATCTTCTTTGGAATAGAAGTTTTCCTTCTTTTTCTTAAACTTATTCTTATCCATGGCCTTACACTTAAGACATCAATATTATTCATGATCACTCTCCTCTTGTTTTGGGTAAGGACACTTATTGGAAAAATGTCCAATTCTTCCACAATTAAAACATTTCAAAGGTAGCTTTCCTTTAAATTTCCTAGTACCTTTCTCAAGTTTTCTGATGAAGAGAGATTCTTCATCATCTAGGTTCTCTAATTGATTCTTGGATAGGGATTTAAATGCTGCCTCTTTCTTGAAGGTTCATTCTGTCTCGTCCTCATCTCATATGCAATGAAGATCCCACGTAGTCCATCTACTATCCTGGCATCAAGGTCATTTCGTTCTTACAAAGTGGACACCTTTGAGTCATACTTCATTGGAAATGTTCTTAGTACCTTATCAACTACTTCTCTTTCCTTTAAGTTTCCTTCAAGGCCTCTAATAGCATTTACAACTTTATCTACTCTTAGAAGATATTCTCCAAAGTTTTCTTCTTTCATTTTTAGGCTCTCCAACTGCCCTCTATATGTTTGAAGCTTGGATTCTTTGACCTTGGATGCCCCTTCATAGATAATCTTTAACTTATCCCAAGCTTGTTTGGCAGTTTTGCATTGCATGAATTTTACAAATACAGTGTTTGTCAATCCACTCAGGATGGCATTTAAGGATTTTGCATTAACCTGATATTGGCCTAGCTCCATACTTTCTCTAGGTAGGTTGTTGTCTATATTTTTATATTATCTTTCAGTTGTTGCCCAAAACTTCCATCCAGGAGACATCAGATGGCACTTCATTCTCACACTCTAGTATTCATAATTTTTTCCTGTGAATAGTGGTGGTATGTTGGTGGCTAACCCTTCTTGTTGATCCATAGTGGTTTTTATTTAGGATCTTCCTTCCAATGGTTAAACTGTAATGAAGGAACCCACTCTGGTACCAATTGTTAGAATATTGGATAATACTGAGAGGGGAGGTGAATCAGTATTATAAATTTTAACAATTTTAACCACTTTTAATTTTTTTAAATACACATGGTCAACAAAAACACACAGAAAATAGATTTATCATGGAATCCCAATTGGGTAAACCACCAATACTTCCTATTACTGCAAAATTATATTTACAAATAGTTTATGCCTTCTTCTATAGACAAGGATGGTATTACACCCTATTTACCAGCAATTACTGGAAGGAGGCTATGACCCCCTGGTTTTATCAGCTGCTACTGAAAGGATGCTATTACACCCTATTTACCAACTACTATTGGAAGGAGGCTAAGACCCTCTGGTTTTATCAGTGATCCAGGAGGATCCAAGAAGGCAAAATTTTTGAAGTCCTCCAATCTCAGCAAAACTAGCACCAGATCGAAGGGCTCGTCGAGACGATTCCAACGGCATTCATTTGACCTCAAATGGACTACGTATGAGAAATTTATCGCGTTCTGTTGTATTGATGAAACATGCAAATTTGGAAAAATGGGGGTGCCACGTGGCACCACTGGCAGGGTGACATGTGGCATCCGTACAGTACGAACGAGGTGACATGGCATGTACATACAGACCAATGGAGATTGAACACGTGGCAGTATGGGCAGTGACTTGGAGGTTGAATGGATGCCGACTGGGCATGAGGTGGACCAATCCCAGGCCGCCACGTGGTAGCACGGGATTGGCTAATGTGGCTAATACAAAAAATTATGGCCTCCACGGGGTTCGACCCTGTGACCTCTCCTGTATAAGCGCTCTGCCTTACCGTTAGCCCACAAGGTGTTCCTTGTATAAGGCATGGAATTAAATTTATTTAAAGTAGGCTTGGGCATTTCGGGCCCCAAAGTGGCCGGGGCTTAGCCCCGACCGTGGTTTTTCCTCCCGCGTGACCGGGATCTCCGACCAACACTTGAAGCCCAGTGCATTTAGCACGTGCTGTTTTAAAAACTTTGGTTATGGCTTTTAAAGTGGGTTATAAACAAACTTTATTGTTTGGGTTTAAACTAAAAAAGTGCTATGTTTATATCTATGGTTGGTATAGTTCCACAACTTACTAACTATATGATTTAAACACATTAACAAGAAACCAAAACAAACTTGGAGGTTTTCAACCATATGCCCAATTAGGCAAATTTGTTGTAACTAAGAATTCATGAGAAACATGTGAAGGGGGGTCTTCTCAAGCTATATAAACCCTCTTATTCTCCATTTGCCACTCATGCTTTGGAGTGGAGACTTTGTAGCTAAAGGAGAGAAGGGAGATTGCGTAGCTCTGCAGGAGGAAGGTACGAGTGTTTATACTCGTTTTACACCGTCTTCAAGCTTCGAAGTTGCTGGAAGCAGTCTTGTTGTGTTTTGGGCAGCAGTTCTCTTCCTGACCATTGTCGCCAAGGTATCATTGTATCATTGCCATGTATTTTTCCTTATGCTGAGATTATAGATCGGCCCTCCTATTGAGAAGTAGGCACGGAGACGTAGTCCATCCTAGACGAACTCCGTTATCAACTTGTTGTCTTTATGTGCGTATTGTCTATGCTGTTTGGTTCTCTTCTTATGGATTTGTGAGCTTCATTAATGCTCTTTATGCAATTCATGTTAACGTCATAGAGTAGCAAAGATCTTGTTTTCAAATCAATCAGCTACTACTGAAAGGATGCTACTACACCCTATTTACCAGTTCCTACTGGAAGGAGGCTACGGCCACCTAGAAATCTTGTTGTTGCCCTAGCACCATCCTACCACCATGTTATATTTTATTTGATTTCCAGATCTTCTTTATGTTATCTGTCACTAGTTTTCTTTGGTCTCTATCTGCTGCTACTGCTACATGGATCTGGATCACAAAGACATTTTTCTTCTCATTCAAACTTTTGTTTAAATACTATTAACATATCTTTCCAACATCATCCTCTTTCAAAAAACATGAAATTTCAATATGGAACAGGTGTTTTCATCAAACACACCCTTTCATTAGCTTACTCTGTTTAAATTTTATCAGTCATGCCTTTTCTAACTAAACTAATTAATTATGTTTATAACTCGGTCATTTAAATTAAACAATCACGCCTTTTTATTTCAATTATTCTTTCTGTACATTATTTCCTATATTTTAATCAATCCTCTATTCATTAAAACAACCCTTTATTTAATATCTCTGTAAATGATAAACTCCGTCTTTGATTAATGCTTTATAATCTTAGTTTCAAACTTATTCCTATAGCTTAAAACATACATTGTCTTTTTTTAATTAAATTCCTGTAGCGTTCTCTTCTTATACTTCTGTTTTTTAATTCCTGTAGCTCACTTTTTAATTTCAGCAAAAGAACATTCTGTTTTTTGTTTTTATTCGGTGAAAAACTCCGAGTTGACTCGAACGGTGTCCCAATCTCTCCGATCATTTTGACCCTCACTCATGAGTCACCTCCAATGGTGTCGGCCAATCTCTTCGATCGTTCCAGCGCTCACTCACGAGTCACCTCCGATGGTGTCGATGGATTTCTTTCTGTTGTGCTGAAACGAAAACCTCTCCGATCATTTCGGCACTCACTCGCGAGTTACCTCTGACGATGGATTATTCAACCGACCATTTCATTGTGAATGGATGAGTTACACCGACATGTTCATAGCGACTTGATGAGTTACGTTGACATGGTCGCAATGAATTGATGAGTTACATCGACATGGATGAGATACTTAGTCAATTTCGCAGTGACTGGATGAGTTACGCCGACATGGTCGCAATGACTGGATGAGTTACACTGACTGGATGAGTTACACTGACTGGATGAGTTATGCTGATTGGATGAATTACGCTGACATGTTCGCAGCGATTGGATGAGTTACTCGGACGTGGTCACAGCAACTGGATGAGTTACGCCGACATGGTCGCAGCAACTAGATGAGTTACATCGACTGGATGAGAGACTTAGTCAATTTCCAAAATTGTCGTAGTGTTCCAGAATGATTTCAGATTGCAACAGTGGCTTCCTAATAGCACCATGACACCATCATGTGGTTTCCTAGCCTCATCACACATGCCACATCATCACTTCCTTTGACATCAATGACAACTAAACTCAAAAATTGTATTTGGATGACATGCTTGTTGCGAGGTTTAACATGAAGGACATAAATGTGCTCAGAAGGAAACTAGCTAAATCATTTGCAATGAAGGATTTAAGTATTGCAAAGCAAATCCTTGGTATGAGAATAATAAGAGAAAAGAAAAATCACAAATTGATATTGTCTCAGGGTGAGTACATATAAAAGGTGTTGGATAGGTTTAGAATGCAGATTGCAAAACCCATTAGTACACCTTTGGCCATCCATTTCAAATTAAGTAAGGAGATTTGTCCCAACACATAAGAGGAGATAAAATACATGTCCAATGTTCCATATTTATCAATAGTTGGCAACTGGATGTATTCCATGGTGTGCAGGTATATTAACAATCTAGGTAAAGAGCATTGGAGGGTAGTACAATGGATTCTTGGGTATTTGAGAGGTACCACTTCTCATGCATTATGTTTTGGAGGTTTAGACACTGTTCTACAAGGATATGTTGACATAGATATGGAAGGTGATAAAGACATTAGGAGGAGCACCACAGGGTATGTTTTGACTTTAGGTGAAACAATAGTAAGTTGGATTTTGAAACTGCAAAAGGTTGTAGCACTTTCAACAGGGGAAGTAAAATATGTGGCTGCTACCGAGGCTAGTAAAGAGATGATTTGGTTCCAGAGTTTCATAGAGGAATTGGGTAAGAAGCATGAGAATATCAAATTGTACAATAACATCTAGAGTTCCAATCATCTTCCAAAGAACTCATCCTTTCATTCTAATACTAAAAATATACAACTCAAGTACTGTTTCATAATATCTATTCTTGAAGATGAACTACTAAAGTTAGAAAATATACATACTATCTAGAATCCTAAAGACATGTTAACAAAGGTAATAACCATAGAGAGAATATTTCGTGCTCATTTTCTGTTGGCCTTCAAGCATGAAGGTGAAGATGAGAAATTCGCCAGGACCAAGGTTCATAGTATAGTTTAGCAAGTGCAGTAGTGGTGGAGTTGTTGTGATCAATATCCAAGTGGGAAATTGTTGGTTTTGGATCATGATATTCCCGATTAAGAGATGTTATTGTTCAGTTGTGTTTGTAACCCATTTTTACGGTACACTCATCTCAGTAGGGGGGTGCGGGGGGACATCATCTCCGCATGGGGGTCCCGAGAGGGGGGGATCGATCTTGTTGGCTGAGGGATCTGGAGGAAGTGCCCCCAAGAAAGGGGGTTCGGGGGAGAAGAGATTAAAGATTTTTTTTGGATGTTTGTTGTCCAACAATTTATGGGCCCATGTTATTAGGTGACCCATGGTATTTTTCGATGGTAATTCCCCTATAAAAGGAAAGCATTGTAATACGACTGTGTATTGTTTTGTAGCATTGTAAAATGATCTCTGTGATTGTGTGTGAGAGACTGTGAGAGAGTGAAGGGGAAGTGCATTGGGTTTGTTGCAGGTTGTATCCCTTCATTTTGTTGGATGGTATAATAAAAAGGACTAGTAATTTCTGTGCGGACATAATCCATCTTTAATGAACCATGTTATATTGGTGTCTCTCTTGTAATGTGTTTATGTGTTTAATATTTGCATCTTGTTTATTGTTATTTCTCTACGATCCCATTTTTCTAATAATCACAGGCTGATTATTGTAGTTCTTTTAAACTGATCTCTCCATTAATCCATGATTCTATTCCTCGTTAACCATGGTTAGATACACATTCATAAGTCGAATAATTTGATCCACTGAGTTCCTCCCATCTTCTTGGTACATATTTTTAAAATGTCTTACACCATCTCTGGTCAAATCCCAAAACCCTGTCACTTCAGTGCCTTCTTCATCTTCAATCTTCCAAATGGAATTGTTATTTTACTCGTGTTTAGCAAAATTATGGAAGAATTTGGTATTATTATCCCCTATTTGAATCCAAGTATCTCTACTCTTCAGGAACTAGGTAGCCTCTTTCTCATCGAGTATTTTGATGCAACTGAACTCCAATTCTACAGTCTGTCATCTTTAATCGACCGAAATATAACAAAATTTATATTGTTCATGAAAATCCTCCAGTAAGTCTTCAATTCTTCTGAGATCCTGTTCCATTATGTTTTTTTCTTTCGGATGCCCAAGTAATATATTTGGATTTGATCCTTTGGATATTGTGAAGGAATTGAAGTTGTATCAATATATGTCTAACATTGTCAAATTTAATCCAATTAGCCTACAATGGTAACTTGTATTCTTCATTTTCAATCCAAAAGGCATTAAATTTGAAAGAGCTTGGATACTTTTGAGCTAGAGTCTCGATATCCATATAAATGGGGAAGTGGTCCAAGTTACCATATTCCCCCACTGACTTCCTGATAAGCACACCGAATTGAAGTAAACCCTCATTGATTAAAAATCAATCTATCGTTTTAGAAATTATGTTTGTTCCAATCCTCTTATTCCTCCAAGTGGGTCTGAGAGAAGTGGGTTTAATGTAAAATACAAAGTTTTTGTCTAATATGGGGATGAAATAATAAGTCAATTGGTATTTTTGTGCATTCGACCCCCATATCTCTCCTTCTCCTAGGAAGAAGCCTAAGTCTTCGACCAGGATGATTCTTTCCTTAATAAAAAAAACAGATCCAAATATATTTTCTCAAAATTTAACCCTTTGCTGGTATGGGCCATATATGTTAACAACAAGATAGGCTAGTCCATTTTCACAAGAGAAAAAAACAAAATTGATACTTGATGAAATAGCTCATATGTTGAGGCAAAGCATTTCACTAGTTTTTGAGTCAGTTATGATCCACCGAATCTACCAGAAGCATCGACATTGACAAAATCCCAACGTGGAAAAATAGTCTTCAGATATGTAATGATCTCATCACCAGATGCCATAGATTCTTGTAACAAAATGGCCAAAATATTTTTAGAGATAAAAATTCATTTTAGGGCAAGATTTTTATAGGGGATCCCCAACCCTCGAGCATTGAAGGAAATTAGTAGCATTGGGTAACCTCAATACATGAATGACTCACTCTAAGAGTCCCTTCAATATTCAGTTATCTTCCTACTCTAACATCACGATCATCCTGTTCTCTTGCGGTCACCATAAGTGATATTTTTCCCCGTAGTATTCCAGATGAGTTGGAAAGTTCTAAGGATAGGCCTCCCCTCCTTATGTAGGGGTGATTGTAGTAGTTTCCAATCCTTGGTCTCAAGTCATATCGACGTACCCTAGGGATGATTGAACCAGGAGGAGAATTTAAGAACTCATCAAATAGGACCAACACCTCCCTAGTCTAAGCATTCTTAGGGCCATTCCCGGAACAAATAAAATCCTAGTGAGGTGCACTACTAATATCCAATGATTCATTATCATCCCTTTTAGGATTGTTAATTAGACATGGTAACTGAGACATATCAACACTAGACAAGTTTATCTCCATCGAAAAATGGGAGAGGTTAGTTCTCTTAGAAAGAATAGCAACATCGATAGACTCTCTAAGAGATGGAGTGGCTACAGAAGGATCCAAAGAGTCGAATAGGGTTGAAGCAATCTTAAACATAGTTCTTTTCCCACGTGGACTTCCGATTTAGAGGAGAGGTAGGTCCATGAAAAAAAGGAAAAAAAGAGAGGGTTTTAAGGGTCAGATAAGTTTGGAGAAATAGTCCCAAAAGCATGTAAGCTGTGATCCCCTCCCAAGTCCACAAAATCCTTGTTCCTCCCAACAAAATCAACTAGGGGGGATTTGTAGGAAACAAATATGGGGCTAGGTCTATTCCCTATATCATAAATTCCCATTAGGTCCTTATGAATGGTAGAATGAGATACCAAAAGGGCCTTTCCCAATCTATGACGAGAGGGGGAAATCCTAGGATAATAACATAGCTTTGAGGAAAAAGGAAAAGAACTCATTCAAGATATATCTAAAGGAAAAAAATCCTTACCCAAAGAGTGATTGGATCCATTGTTCCTAATGTAACCAAATTTGAAGAATGCTTGTCAATATCTGGAGAGGTATAACTATCAGTAAGAAACAGATCCTTAATCATCGGGGGTTATGATGATTCCTTGTTGGGTTCCTTTAAGAAATATTTTCGACATGATGATATATGTTCCATGTTCCTTTTCTTAGCCCAGTAGTTCCTTTGAAAGGAAATGAACATTCCTTGACCAAATGGTCCAGAGAATGAAAACGACTATAGTGGAATGGAATACCCAAATAGTTGATCACAGTGGGTAAAAGAGTGATTCCCTACAAAAATACTCATTTTTGCTAATAATACTTCTCGTAAGTCTATCTAAACTTAAATACGAGCCACCAACATAAATCTTGTGTCCAATAAAATCATATTGGATGAAACAAAAACTCCCAACAAGTCTTCTATTCTTCGAAAAATATCTTGTGACCAAAGCTTCGAGGAAAACCCAGGAAGTTTACCCATATCTACTGATTGTAGGACTTTGTTCTTTTGGAGTTAAAAAATGCAATCCATCTAAGTAAATTCAAAGGAGAAGTATCCCATAACCACGATCCATTCAAAATAGTGTGAGTGTCTTCTTGACTCTCAAGAATAACCCTTAACCATTCGTGAGCTAATGAGTAGCACCTGGGTTTGGCATAACAAAGGATACCCGTCCAGTTCACCCAAATCCATTTCTTAAATGTAGGAAGAATCATACGACATTCAATGAACATGCCTATCGGGGTATTATTAACCAAAAGTGAAAACTCATTCATCTAGACATCTGCTCCCAAAGCTAGTCTAGATTCTGTAGTTTTCCTTTTGAGCTCTGCTCTACTCTTACCATGACTAGGATCAGTTCTATTATGATAAATGGAGATTTCGATGCTTTTCTCTAAGATATCAACGCCCTTGTTCTCAAAATTAGGGTTCAAGCTGTCTAGGGAAACAATGAATACGTCTAGTTGGTTAGGGTTAATTAACCTAGAACATGAGGCAGATAAATCAAGTAGATGGTGGGTAGGACCATTAGTCTTTCCCTAAGGAGAATAAATTGGGTGTTTTTTGCCACTTGTCAAATCCATAGATTAAAATTAATGAGACTATGCTTCCTAGGACAATTCTAACAAGACTGTCACAGGAGAATAACAAAAGAAACAGAGTCCTCTCCCACCAAAACACATGGAATAGGGTAAATCAATAGGGGAAGCGTTGGAGTACTAAACAGAAAAATAAAAGAAATGTAAGAGACTATTGTGAAGGGTCGATTCCCATAGAGGAAACACCTTGTCACGTCCCCACCCCTCTACCAGGGAGAGAACGTGACTATGCTGTTATCTATCCAGGAAAACTAGCCCAATGAACATAAAATGAAATGCATTGAACTAACACCATGCACAGATGCATAAATCATTAACATACAACAGAAGCAAACTACATTCCATTCATTCACATGTTCACCATAATTCATTTAAGCAAATACAAGTGCAGTGATTTAAACACAAGAATACTTATCTTGGAAGCGAAGCTCGTCCCGCAACTAGCTATGTCGTTGTAACGTTCCACCCAACCATAGGCCAGTGTGCTCATCAATCTCTCAACAACACTGCCGCCCACTAGCTAGGAATGATTCCCAGAAGCAATAAGGAACACTTGCAGGTTCACACATAGCCAAGGATACAAAACAACTCATCCAAGCCAACACAGTTGGGTTTATCAAGCTGCAAAGGAGCTGGAAAGGCTGACTGCTAAGCTAGTGAGCTCAACCACAGAGCTATGGACACCTGCACCATATCTAGCCTAACTTCTAAAACATCTACACACCCAAAACAAGGAAGCATCCCCTTCTCTGATACATAATCCCTCAGGTTATGCCTTCCCTTCCAGTGATATTCAGGGTGTTCAAAGAAGAAAACCAACCCCCTAGATCTATCTGTGAGGTTCCTTCTCACACCAGGTTTATCAAGCTGGTCAGACCCCATTTTCACTCCCAAATCAGTTCAAACCAAAGAAACAGATTCATACACAATAATTGCAAGTTCTGGGCATGGACGAAAAACATCCTAGGAGCCAAAATTAACAACGATGAATGGGGAATAACAACCCTGTGACCAAAATCAACTTCACAGAACGTTCTTGGCTCCATGAGGGTAAGAAAAATGGCTCAACAACCACTCAGCAAAATCGTGGTCTCTTCTCAACCTACTGGGCATTGCCAAAACTATTTCCAGTCGTGGGAGAATGAAAATAGGATGTAGAAATAGGCATGAGAATTTTGAGGATGGACGGATAAGGAGAAATCAGCTGCGTGCCATTCGTGAGGAAATTGGTTTCCTGCATGTGAGTGAGTAATCAATGCCTGCGTGAGAGTGGAATGTGGCTGCCTGCATGTGTGTGGATCTTCCCTTCCACGTGACAGTAATGGATGAATTCATTTCCCCTTTGGGCAAGCGTGTGGTCAAGGCTGACAACCCTACCAGAATTGACAGCTTCCCATGCTCCCCAAGCCCCAAGGCAATAACTGCCCAACTAACTCCTTGGAGAATTAAGTGGTTGGTTGAATAAGACAATAAAGGTGGTTGGTAGTTGATGGGTTCTTCTTTTGACACTTGGCTTCTCCCCAATGGCTCAAGGTTAAACATCCCCCCTATCCTTAGGAAATCATGCCCCCATCTCATTATTGTTGCATTGACATAGCTGTTTGTGGGTATTTTAATTAAATTGTGTATTTACATGATGTCCAAATTATAATGTGCCTAGCTAGCACGAAATACCATCGGTATCGATTTTTTAATCGTCAAAACCTAAAATGCTAAATCGATGGTGGGGGTTTTTTCCTTTAGCTCCACACCATGATTAAATACAATATATACATCATATACATTTAACACAAATGGGGTCAAAACCGGGGTGTTACATTCCCCTCCCCATTCAATAGCACTGTCCTCATTGCTTTAAAAAATTAAACAAAAATGCTACACTGGCACTGTTCTTAGTGCTTCGTAGAATTGAACAAAAATCGATGTGCCAATTGCATGGCATCCTCCAGCTCCCATTAGCCTCTTTAGGACCGTAGTGCTCCCATTGCACCTTTACCTTCCCTATGGCTCAATTCCATAGCATTGCGACCTTCCCGTCGAGGATGTGCATTGGCTCGATTTGGAACTTTCCCTCGGGTTCCACCTGAATCACATCCCAATTTATCACATGGTTAGGATCATGCACATATTTATTAAGCAAAGAAACATGAAAAACATTATGAGCTCTAGTGCTAGCAGGAAATGCAATTCTATATGTAACTGGTCCTATTCTTTCGAGCACTTCAAATGACCCACAATATCTAGGTGAAAGCTTGGCACAACTTCCAAGCTTCAAGGAACTCTTCCTTTCCCTCACTCGGAGGTAAACATAATCCCTAACACTGAACTATTTGTTCACCCTATGCTTATCTGCATAGATTTTTTGCCTATCCTGAGCTACTTTCAAATTATGGCCGATCTTTACAATATCTTTCTCCATTTCCTTGAGAAATTCTAGACGAATCACAATCCTGTTCACTGGATTTTCCCATGTCACTGGTGTCCTACACCTTCTTCCATACAAAGATTCATATGGACTCATCCCCAAGGATGCTTGCTGTCCATTGTTATATGCAAATTCTATGAACTGTAAATAATCCTCCCACTTGGTTGGTTTGTCCATCACATACATGCGAAGCATGTCTTCAAGCACCTGATTCACTCTCTCTATCTGCCCATTAGTATGAGGATGGTAGGAAGTTTTGAAGTTTAGATTTGTACCCAAATCTACAAATAACCCCTTCCAAAATTTGGAAGTGAACTTGACATCTCTATCAGAGACTATTGCCTTAGGCAATCCATGCAATTTGAAAATCTCCTTCATGAAGATTTTTTCAATGTCATCAGTCTTATGCGTGGACTTAACCGATATGAAATGTGTTGCCTTTGTCAACTTGTCCACCACAACCATGATGGAATCATGTTGTCTCCAAGTCATTGGCAATCCTATAATAAAATCCATGGAAATGACTTCCCACTTCCATTCTGGAATTGACAAAGGCTGCAAAAAACCTGCTGGGTTTTGATGCTCAACTTTCACCTACTAACATTTCACGCACTTTGAAATATATTCAGCCATATCCTTTTTCATTCCTGGCTAAATATATTTCATTCAAACTTTATTCCCTTATTTTGCAAAGAAGTGACTGGATGTGCAACCTTGGAGAATCCTTCAATGAATCTCCTATAGTATCCTGCAAGTCCCATAAAAGATATTACATCAGTTACATTTCTTGGAGTAGGCCAATTCATAATGGCCTTAATCTTCTCATGGTCTCCAGATATACCCTCATCTGAGATAATGTGACCCAAATAATGAATCCTATCTCTATAAAAGTCACACTTGCTCGACTTTGCATACAGCTTATGCTCTCTGAGTAATTGCTATGTCAATCTAAGATGTTCTTCATGCTCTTCCTCATTCTTAGAATAAATAAGAATGTCATCAAGGAAAACAAGAACAAACTTGTACAAATACCTATTGAAGACACTATTCATAAGGCACATAAATGTAGCTGGTGCATTTGTGAGACCAAATGGTACCACTACAAACTCATAATGTCCATACCTCATCCTGAAAGTTGTCTTATGAACGTCTTCATCCTTTATTCTTACTTGATGGTAACCAGACCACAAGTCAATCTTGGACAATAACTTTGCTCCTCTCATTTGATCAAAGAGGTCGTCAATCCTAGGCAACAGGTATTTATTCTTCACAGTGACTTTGTTCAGCTGTCTGTAATCAATACACAACTTGAGTGTACCATATTTCTTCTTTACAAACAGAACTGGTGCTCCCCAAAGAGACACACTCGACCTGATATACTTATTCTCCAACAACTCTTGCAGTTGCGTCTTCAGCTCTAGCATTTTTGTTGTACTCATTCTATAGGGTGTCTTGGACACTAGTGCTGCTCCTGGCACAAGTTCGATTGTGAAATCAATGTCTCTCTTTGGAGGAAGCCCTGGAATCTCATTAGGAAACACATCCCTGAATTCCTGCAACACATAAAAGTCCTCCCACCTAGGAGTTTCATTCTCTGTTGCCTCCAAAATATGAGTTGCATACAATTGGAAACCTTTCCTACAAAACTTCTTCAACTGCATTACTGAAATCTACCTCACAGAAATCACATTTGGAATGCCTCTTACAACTCTTGGGTTCACTTCTTCGTCCATGCATTCAAAATTCTTATTATAATAGTCAAGCTTTACCCGGTGAGCTTCTAACCAATCCATTCCAATGAGAACATCATAGGAACCAAGTGGTAGAACATTCAGATCTACACAAGTGACCAACCCATTCATAACTAATGGACATTTCTCCACCACTTCACTAACCTTTACTTAGTTCCAGTGGCTAGTTGAACTAACCAAGATTTGTTATGCTTTACTTTCTTAAAAGCACAAATATCCACTACTCTAGGAGTAATGTAACTGTGAGTAGAACCAGGGTCAATCAAAATAGAAACAGATTGATCAAAAATATTACTTGCAACTTCAACCACAATTGACTCGTGATCTGCCTGGCGGTCCTCTAGTGCTGCATAAATCCTAGGGACAGTCCTTGCTACTTGACCCACTGTTTCTGCTTCTTGAATGTTGTAAGTTGGCCTTGCATTCTCATTCTCAAGTGGACAATTCCTGCGCATGTAGGGTCCTCCACATTTCCAACATTGGAGTGGTTCTCTGTTCTATTGTGGATCTCTTGGCTTTTCTCCCACCACTCTAGCTGGCTTACTCGCAGCTTCGGATGGCTGCTTCTGATGATTCCTGAAGTTAGAAGGTTTGAAACCTTTCTTCCTTTGGTCAGACTTCTCATTCTTTTTGTCCTTCCATGTCTTATGAAAATCAGGTTTGCCTTTGCTTTGCTCATAGAAATACTTGGCTTTCCTTATTGCTTCTTCCATAGTTCTAGGTTCATAAAACTCAATTCTATCTTTGTGTTGCAGCTGCAACGTTTTCCCAAATTTCTAAAAAATTTGGACCCTCCTTTTAAAATTTTGTCTTGCTTAGATTTATTGAAATTGCTTAACTTTGCTGCGAGTTGATCTTTTGAGGTTGATTGTTGAATGAATATCTTTGTCTGCTGATAATTTGAACTTGAGTTTTGACTTATGGATGGTTTTCCTATTTTCGCTGTCGAAAGTTGTTTGAACTATGAATCGGGGCCGTATTCATCTACGTAGCTGCCATTACGGAAGCTCAATAACAAATGGCCCGATCCAAAGCCGTGTTGTTCGTTGACGTGTTTTTCGTTTTATATTCATGTCGGCATTTTTTGTCTCATCATCGTCGGAGCATAAATCCTTTGTATGGCAGCCGTTTCGGATGGTAGATTGCGAGCACTCCGACGGAGGTCATTATTTTTACCGATTCCACGGTTTCCTTTTGAAATGATTTTACTCTTTTCGCTATTAGAACTGTGTTGGACTTTTGATCAGGGAATTAGTCTTTATTTGTTTCGATCGTCGTTGGTTTCGTGTTTCACGGAAGCCGTAGTCTATTTGTGTTCCGCTGTTGTGGCTCCAGAGCGGACTAACCATCCTCCATATAGCTTTTCCTTCCGTGGATGTTCTTGTTCTGATTTTTGCCGATGTTTCGCTTGATTTTCGCCGACTGTTTGTTCTAGTTTCTCCGATTTTGACTGGTCCACGGAAATTTTGGTCCATATAACTTCCGTCGTTGCGGCTCTCTAGCGTAATAGTCATCCGATGCTCTAGCGATTTCGAGGTCCAATGCTGCAAGGTTAGTGTTTTATTTCATTGTTTTTATTGTGCCACGGAACTCCTAGTCCGTCCGTCGCCCGCCGTTGCGGCTCATTAGCAGGATAATCGCCAATTCCTTAGTTGTTCCGCTGCCTGATATAAACGTTTACCCGCCGACTGTTATTCACCGAGGTCTATATATATGGGACGTGTTATTATTTTATTGTTATCCTTGTGAACTCGTGCTTACCTTGTCCCTATCGAGTCAAACTGTGCGTCCATGTCTAGCCGTCAGGATCTTGTTCGTGGGTGGCATCTCCATGGAGCTTTCGGATTTCCCTTGTCGACTGCACATCTCGTCTGCCAGGTAGGCCAACCATGGTTTTACCCTTCTTTTGAGTTTATGAGTCGGTTTTGGAACTAGGGTTTTGTCCTCTGGTTAGGCTTTCCCGTCGTTGGGTAGATGGTCATATATGTCTGGGTTTGTATCCTCTCGGCGTATTATGTGGTCCAGTTTGACAGTTTCATAGGCGGGGGGTTTTCTTTTCTTGAGTTGTTTTGCAAGCCGTTATGGGGGTTCGAACCTGGTCCGAATGTTTAGGAAGTTGGTGCAGACAAGCATTACGTTGTTTGCACCGGTTTTTCTGGGTTTGATTATAGCCATCCGGGGACGAGAGGTTTTCAGTTCTTTTCACCGTAGGCATTTACCCTGGTTTTGTTTGGGACGCCGAAGGGTTTAAGCTTCGATTATTTTTGGTTGCCCGTGTGTTCGGGATAGGGTCACATTTTCGAAGATGAGCCTCATTGATGGGATTTTTGCTTGAGCAAGGAGTTAGAATGCATTCCACTATAAATTGATGCATTTGCTATCAGGATTATTTTCGTTGGATAGATATAGCATTTTTCAGACTTGGGATTTTTCAGGCATAGCTTGCAGAAGCTTTTGTTTGTTATTCTCAATTTTTTGTTTAGCTTAGTTGTTGAGAATATGGAAGAGGTAAAGGTTACAGTTTTTCTTCATTCTTAGAACATTGAATGAAAGCTCAAATAGCCTAAAAGCATGTTTGGTTTATGACAGGGCAAGTTATTCAAAGGAGATATGTCGAAAAGACAGAAAAAGAAGGCTCCTGATGCTGAGGGGGAACCTGATGTGGAAATTATTACGAAGGTTGAATATATTTATGAAGATACTAAAGCTACCATGGGGGTAGAGCCTGACTACAAGTGGGGCAAGATATATCAACTGATTTCAAACCAAGAAGTTCCTGATGCAGGGTTTGAAGAACTAACCATATACGCCAACATTGAAAAATATGCCCTAATGAAGATAGCCACTAAACCTGAACTGTTCCCATGCTCCGAAGTAATCGGATGGATTCTACCTAGGGCAGATGTGACAACTATGATTCTGGCCAATACTGCTAAATAGGGCTATGTTGCTTATAGTCTTGGTTATGTCTCATTAGCATATCACTTACCTCCAGCCCAGGTTTACCTAACTAAAGATTGGTTGAAAGAAATTAACTTAGACCTGGTTGAAACAATAAAGAGGATGATGATACCTGGTAAGAACTTTCGAACTAGGCCATCGGGGGAGTATGACATAACCACTCTTAGAACCCCTTATAGGTTTATAACATTAATGCTGAACATGGTTTTTGGGAGAGCCCATGGTAAGAGTTTCAAGTTGGGTTGGGTTCCCATTATTTTCTATGTAGCCACCCAGGGGACTGTATTCAACTGGGCGAACATTGTGTCCAACAGTCTCTCAGATTGCATTTCTTCAACTCTGGGAGGGGCGTCTCAGAAGAAGTCTGAGTTCTATATGAGCTCCATATTAATAGATTGTATGCTATGCACCCAGCCATTTCCAACCCTAAGGTGCATGTGGGATAGGGACAAAACCCCTGTGTACACAGCCTACAAGCTGTTGTGGGCACACAAATATTACAACCATTATAAAGAAATTTGTGAACATTTTATTATGCCTTTATATACTTTAATCTTCCTAACATAATGCAATTATATGTCTGAAGAGGCATTTAAAGTCATCGAGGAGTATGCAAATTATTATTTGACTGAGGAGGGGATGTATGGTTGCTCTAGAGAACCTTCTTTGCTCCCCAAGTATTCCATTGATTTTGTGGTGCATAAAGAAGCAGTCAGGCAGGTTTACCTAGATGGTGTAGGGAGTTTTCTGTTTGAACACAAGAAGGCAGCTTATCGTCCGATACCTTTCAGGCTGGGAAGCTATAAATTTTCAAAGGTTAAACTAACTGCTGAGTTTGTACAATAATTGGAGCACTTTCACTTTGGGGAGATGAACTTCCATAGAAATGATTCCCAAAAGAAAGTTGTAGAACATTGCAAGGAGGCAAATGTTCACTATGAATATACAAACTATTGCGACAAAGACGAAGAAATTTTCAGGAATTCAAGGAACATGATTGCATTGAAGAGAAGAATCAAACAGAAGATCACCACTAAAGGCAGTAAGGGCCAAACTGAACAGAAGAAAGCTGATGAAGAGGAGGCCAGGAAAAGAGAAGAGGATGCTAGGAGGCTAGCACAGGAGGCTGAGAGTTGGCTCAAGAGTGAAGAAGAAGAAAGGAAGAAAGCTGAACTAGAAGAAGCAAAGAATGTAGAGGAAACTGCAAAGAAGGAAGAAGAAGAAAGAAAGAAGAAAGAAGATGAAGAGTTGAAGAAGAAAGAAGCTGAAAGTCTGAAGCTGACAGGATCCACAATAGACCAACAAACTTCTGACCCAGCAGACATTCAAGAAGTACAGGATCAAGATTGTCCTGACTCTCAGGATCCTGCTGCAACTTCTGGCAGCAATATAGGGCAAGTTGTTTTTTCTGAATTGAGTCCGATACCTTTTGAGCAGAGGAAAGGAGAAGAAGTCCCAGATTTTAGCACCATTTTTTATGACAAAGAAAAGAAGAGGATTGTAAAAAGGACTGAGAAGAAGGTTGAAATAGGTGGACAATCAGGGATGATGGTCATTGATAAAACTTTGGTGCATGGGACAGATAAAGATCCAATACTGACAGCCAGAGCTGGAGCAGCATTAATCCACGCCACTGAAGACAATGTGGATTGACTGATGACAGACCTTGAGCAATCAAGGAAAAATGTAGCTCAATTAAAAGACACCATGAGAAAGGAGAGGGATGAAGGCAACAGATTAAAGAGAAAATTTGAAGACATGCAAAATGAAGTGAAGACTTCAAAAGCAGAACTTCAATCTCTCCAAGCAAACAAGATGACTTTGGAAGTTTCCATTGAAAGGATAGGAAGAGATGCTCAGAATAACCTAGCAGAATTACTGAGGTTACAACAAGAATATCATGAGCTAAGGACAGAAAGGGATGGACTCAAAACAACATATGAAAACCTTAGTGCAGAAAAGGACCAGCTACAAAGCCAAGTTGGGGAGTTGGAAACACAAAGGGCTACCATGGTAAAGAAAAGCAATTTCAGGTGCAGGCAATAGATTTTGAAGGACAAATTGCTTCATTAATAGCATCATTGAAAGAGGCCAGTGAACAGCAAACTGATATTCATCCTCTTAAAGAGCATGTCCTAGCCCAAAGAAGAAGAATGCACCAGCTACGGGTGTCTATTGAAGAGGAAAGATGCAAAATCTTGCAGGTAGATAACAGATTGGAGTAAATTTTGGACACTAACTCATATTTTGTAGATAGGTCTCAGGACATTTTGGAAGTCCTGACTGGAAGGATGGGAAGGATGGAAGCCAATGAAGAAATTCCTGCAAATTTGCTAGCCAAATATCAACAAAGCTTAAAGGAGGACTATGATTTGTTAGAGTTTGCAATAAATACAACAGAAGAGTTCAAAAAGGCTGTGAGGAAAACAAGAGGAGCTTGTACTGAATATTGCAGAAGAGTGTTGATCACCTACAACAGATGCCAAGTTGTTGCTAAACAAAGATTAGATGCATTACCAGAGCATGAGTTGTTCACAGAAATGCTACAGAGCAGATATCAGGAGGATGAGTAGAGGATTCAACAGGTCAAGGTCTTGGATGAACAGATCCTGAAGAATGAAGTAGCTCATTCAGCAGTTAGTGTTCAATTACTTGAGGATCAGTTACACTTAAGCTCAGCAAAAATTGAAGTGGTTAAAAATCAGGCTGCAAAGTTTGAGATCAACATTCGTTTTCTGGAGCCTTCAAAATTTGAGAGCATAGCAGCAGAGGCCCAAGCATGGAAAAAGTTCTTAAATGATCAAGTGGGGCCCTCCACTTAAAAGTGCTTTATTAAGTTTGTTTTACATGTAATATATTGTAAAATGTATGAGCACTCACTATAGGAAAATTTTTGGAGTTGAAACGTTGGGGAAGCCCAAGAATCATGTGGGGCAGCCCGAAAGTTTTGCCTTTTGTATAAGTATAGGAGAGTTAGATAGAGACTGGACTTTTTCCCAGTTAGACTTGTGAGAACATGTTGTAAGAGGAACTATTTGGTTTTGCAATAGATAATTACAATTTTGCTTGTTGGAGAAAGCTTTGGTGGAATGTTCAAATGCTGTGAAATGGATGTTGTTGAAGGGGAACTATTTCGTTTTCAGCTTTTTTTCCATTAACTGTGAGATAGTTCTAACTTGTTGAACCTATGTTCTTGTATGAATGCTCTCTGGTTTATTTTATGAAAATTTCCACTATGAGTAATGAATGTTGTTCATAAACAATTGGCTATCTGGTTGTCCAAATATCTTTAAATGTTCATGTGTTTTGAAAGAAATATCAGCTATCTGTGATTGTTCATAATGCATGTACAAAATACATTACTCATTAATGAATGATAATCTTGCTCCCTAGGGATAGGTTAGGTAGTTAGTTTTAATTTCTTGTTGTGTTTGATTTAAAAGCGAGAGAGTTTAAGACGAGAGGTAAGAACCTACGCAACATATTGTGACCGCTCCTCGTACTCTTGATCAATCTGCATTTTAGATTGGCACTTGCATCTCATACTTAAAACTAAAAACACAAAAATATACACGGTGGACCGGGCCGCAACTGGTAAAACCTTTTATTTTTGTTACTTGACCTACGGTAGCCAGACCGTAAACCAGACGGATTTCCCATATCAAACAGTCACGAGCTAGTTGGGAACGTTGACTAGGGAGAATACCTTGCTGTTGTTGCCTGCGATTTTCCAGGCCTCAACACTTTGTAAGACCGAGGCAATCCACTCAGGAAATGTTGGATTTTCACTTTTTCATATTTGATGTACCTGACATAACTCAACATCTCCAAGAACTTGTTTGCATACTCTTCCATGGTCTGTTGTCTCAATCTCAGCTCATGGAACTCTTTAATTTTATCATCACAGTACCTATTAGAAAGGTACTTATGGAACTGCTTCCATACAATCTTCCTTTCATTGATCTTCTTTACTTTCCTGAAGTGCTCCCACCATATGGATGCTCTTCCAGTCAAGTTGAATATGGCTACACTAGCCTTCATATTTTTGGAGTAGTATTGGACTTGGAAATATTTTCTGAGCCCAAGAAGCCAAGCTTCAGCTTCTTGACCATTCTTTATCTCACCATTGAAGGTAGGCGGCCTTGCCTTCTTAAATTCATCACGTGAACAGTTCTGGTAGCACCTCTTTTTCTTATTCTTGTGAGAGAAGAACTTGAACCATCAGTGGATCCTTCAGAGTCAGATGACCAACTAGGAGATCTCTTTCTTCTTATAGCAATGCTTTTACTTCCTTCTGGTCTTACTGTCCGGTCCCCAGAGTTCATTGGCCTCTAAATGTATGTCAAAATTTGCAGCATGGCTGCATTCAGCTGATTCTGCTCCTCTTGAGCCTTAACCAATCTTTCATTGTCTACCTTGTAACTTTGCATCTCCACCCTTAGGTTTCTCATGGTGGCTGCAAAATCTGGGGGGTGTCTTGAAATCTTCTCCCATTAATCTTTGTCTCAGCATTTCCCACATGGATGTTTTCCCCCATGACAACTTCCTCGTACTCATTGGGGTTCTATGCATCATCATACATGTCATAGGTTCTCATGGATGAGCCAAAAACCAACTTTACCGAATTGCACTATCTGGAATACTGCGTTTAAAGGTGATTATGATTTTGCAAAATGTGTTCATGAACACAATTGTTAGCTGCATAACATTCACATAATTTATACATCACTTACCTGCATTTGGAAAATTCATATATTGACAACTTTGTCAAAACATAGAATTTTCTTTAAACAACGACTGTCTCAAGGGGACGACTGGGGTCAAGGGGGCTTTCCCCCTTGTGGATTCCCTGTGCCACTGTAGGGCGGGTCGAGGGCAGTGCCCTCATTTTTTCTTTTGTAAATTTTTTGATTTTGCGCAATCTGGTGCATAAAAACACTGCCATTTTTCCATCTTTCTGGCCCCTACAATCCCACTGCAAACCTGCTAAAATTCTCTATTTCGGAGCAACTCAGGTTTTCCACCCAATCGACAAACTCACCAAAGTTTTTCGACATGTTGACTAAACTCACCTTTTCGTTCTGACGCGTCGGCAAAACTCATCATTTCCTTCTGATTGGGAAGACTCGTCGTTTCCTTCCGACGTGTCAGCAAAACTCGCCGAGTTCATCCGACGTATCAACAAAACTCACATTTTCTTGTTGATCAGAAAACATCATCAAACTTTTCTGATGTATCGGAAAAAATTACTGAGTTCACCCGAAATGTATCGAAAAAACTCGTCTTTTCCTACCGATATGGGAATTTTCGACACTTACAAAAATTTTGAGAAAATTTTCTTTCTTTCTTCAGCATCGGCAAAACTCAACTTTTTTCGCCTGACGCACGTCGGCGAAACTCATTTTTCCGCCCGATACGCATCGGCAAAACTCATTGAGTTCATCCGACATGCATCGGAAAAAATCCCAAAGTTTTTTTGACATGTCCATACTTAGAAAAATCCCCAAAATTTTTCTTCCCTTTTTCCTATCATCGGCTCAACTTGCCAAGTTTTCCCGACGTGTATCGGCAAAACTTATCGAACTCAGTCGATGTATCGGCAAAACTCACCAAGTTTACCCGATTTTTCAACACTTATAATTTTTTTGAAAAGTTTCCTTTTTCTCTTCTTCTCGTCGGATCAACATGCCATCGGCTCAACTCAGCCAGTTCAGCCGACATTGTATCGGCAGAACTCAACCAACTGAGTCGATATGTGACAATTTACAACACTTGGAAAAAAATTTGGAATTTTTTTTCTGTGTTTTCTTCTTTGTCCTGCTGACCAAGGTGTAATCCAACCTCTGCCAACTTCTCTTCATGGCCCATTGAGGCCCAAGGCTACAACATGGGCTCTTATACCACACTGTCACGTCCCCACCCCTCTACCAGGGAGAGAACGTGACTATGCTGCTACCTATCCTAGAAAACTAGCCCCATGAACATAAAATGAAATGCATTGAACTAACAACATGCACAGACGCATAAATACATCGGAAGCAAAATACATTCCATTCATTCACATGTTGACCATACTTCATTTAAGCAAATACAAGTGCATAGATTTAAACACAAGAATACTTATCTTGGAAGCGAATCTTGTCCCGCAACCAGCTATGTCGCTACAACGTTACACCCAGCCATAGGCTAGTGTGCTCATCAATCTCTCAGCAACACTGCCACCCCTGAGTTGGGCATGATTCCCACAAGGAATAAGGAACACTGACAGGCTCACACATAGCCAAGGATACAACACAACTCATTCAAGCCAACATAGTTGGGTTTATCATGTTGAAAAGGAGCTGGAAAGGCTGACTGCTAAGCTAGTGAGCTCAACCACAAATATATGGACACCTGCACCAGATCTGGCCTGACTTCTAAAACATCTACACACCCAACACAAGGAAGCATCCCCTTCTCTGCTACACAGTCCCTCAGGCTATGCCTTCCCTTCCAGTGTTATTTAGGGTGTACAAAGAAGAAAACCATCCCCCTAGATCTGCCTGTGAGGTTCCTTCTCACACTAGGTTTATCAAGCTTGTCAGACCCCATTTCCACTCCCAAATCAGTTCAGACCAAAGCAACAGAGGCATACACAACAATTGCAAGTTCTGGGCATGGATGAAAAACATCCTGGGAGCCAAAATTGACAATGGTGAATGGGGAATAACAACCATGCAACCAAAATCAACTTCACATAACGTTCTTGGCTCCACATGGGTAAGAAAAACGGCTCAACATCCACTTAGAAAATTGCGGTCTCTTCTCAACTTGTTGGGCATTGCCAAAACGATTTCCAGCTGTGGGAGAATGAAAATAGGCTGCAGAAATAGGCATGAGAAGATAAAGGATGGATGGCTGAGGAGAAATCAGCTATGTGCCCTGCATGAGGAAATTGGTTGCCTACGTGTGAGTGAGTAATCACTGCATGCGTGAGAGTGAAATGTGGCTTCCTGAGTGTGTGCAGCTCTTCCCTTCCACATGAGGGTAATGGACGAATTCATCTTCCCTTTGGGCAAGCATGTGGTCAAGGCTGACAACCTTGCCAGAATTGATGGTTGCCCATACTCCCCAAGCCCCAAGGCAATAACTGCTCAACTAACTCCTTGGAGAATTAAGTGGTTGGTTGAATAAGACAAGAAAGGCGGTTGGTAGTTGATGGGTTCTTCTTTTGACACTTAGATTCTCCCCAATGGCTCAAGGTTAAACATCCCCCCCCCCTATCCTTAGGAAATCATACCCCCATCTCATTATTGTTGCATTGACATAGCTGGTTGTGGGTATTTTAATTAAATTGCGTATTTATATGATGTCCAAATTATAATGTGCGTGGCTAGCACGAAATACCATCGGTATCGATTTTTTAATCGTCGAAACATAAAATGCTAAATCGATGGTGGGGGATTTTTCCTTTAGCTCCACACCATGATTAAATACAATATATACAACATATACATTTAACGCAAATGGGGTCAAAACCGAGGTGTCACACACCTTTGAACTCATGAGGTCACTGCTAATCTAATTTCTAATTTGAATTGCTCCCATTTCTTTATGGAACTCCCATATGCTCCAACAACATTTGTGCAAACTCTCCTTGCATTCTTCAGAATGTCCTAAAAGATTATTCCATATTTTCCAACAAATGAAACAAGGATACATCCCTAAGATCCACTTTTGGAAACTGATTTTTAAGAATTGAAAGGACCGGTTTTGTGCTATCTTTAGATCTCATTTTATTTCATGCCAAATAAATTTTGTAAAATGACAATAAACCAACAAAAGGTCAGTGGAAAACTTAATTATCATATGACTGCCATAAATACACATTTAAGTCAACAAACCTTATTTTTATTTTTATTATTTAATATAAAACTACAATACATTTTTTATCATTCCATATTATAATTATTATTGTTGTTTAACATAAAATTGTATTACATGTTTTATCATTTAACATTATTTACACATAACTAGTTGTCTAACCATGGGACGATTTCCCCTCTATTTCCGGCTGGTTTTTATTTGTTTCTGGTTATGAATTTTCATGGAATTTTCAAAACGTATAAAAATATTGCTAGATTTTACAGAGTGTGGGTGCTTCGGGGTTTTCATGTCAGGTGATTTCATTTATGCAATGAAAATCGCCCAACAAACAACAAAAATTACAACATTTTGTGAGTTAAATTCACCCAATTCTAGCTGAAAATCAACAACAACAACAAAAAATCAAAATCGTTCCCTAGTTAAACAGCTCCATTTCTTAATATAAAATCTGACCCCAAAACAAAACAACCATTTTATTTATAAAAATATTCTTTCACACCAACATAAAGAAAATATGTGTAGATCGAATTTCAATTTTATAACTATCTCCACCTCGCGATTATTATGTCCCCGACATTAAGTCACCATGGCAGGCAATTAAAGTGGGCACTTGCAAGAATATTTTTACCTGTCCTAAGGTTTTGACATTGGGCGGTTTCGAACGGTTGTTGCATTACTTGCAAAAAAGGGATTTTGAGTTTCATAGCTCCTTGTTATTTCATAATAAACAATTTTATTACTGCAATCATAACGCTTAGGTTAATCCTTGTTAAGGAATCGATTCACTCCCAAATAGAGTGGAAATCATAATTAAATTAAAATCTATTCCATCGATGCATCGAGGTAATTACATAGAGTTTGTATCAATACTCATTTTATTATATATATATATATATATATGAACTAAAATGCTAATATTGTATATAAAACGTTCAAAAAAATATGATAAAAACTCCTCCATTATTGGAACTTGCTTGGTCACATTTGCAAATACTTTATAAATTCTTGTTGAGGTTTGTGGCATCATCCAAGAGCAATGAAAAGGTGACAAAGAGGTAAATTGATCATTCTTTTTTCTAGAGTCTATTCTGACTTTTTTGTTACTTTGAATACCTAAGAGAAAATATTTGAAAACAAATACTGTTATAATTTGATAGTTGCAAAACCAAGGTCATTAGAAGAATGTCAAACCACAAAAACAATGTGCGGAGCTCGTTTAACCATGATAATCAAAGATCACCCCCCAACCATAGAAAAAATAATGTCACCCCCGAGCTCTCCCTTCCAAAGAGATAAACTGTTCAAAGATAGATGTGCATCTAGATGATAGTAGCATAAACCCAAGAAACATGAAGATAAACTTCTCCATGATTGGAGATCCCCAAAATAATTCTTCTCCTAGCTGTAGCGAACTTCACTCCTCACTTGAGCGAACTTGCTTGAGTGCTTGATGTAAAAATGAAGTGAGGTGCCTCCTATTTATAGTGGAAGTTTCCAACAATTTAGTTTTTCTTTGGGGCCGACTTGTCCTCTTCACTGCGGTCAACTTCACTTGTTTTACTTATTTCAGGGTTGACTTTTGTTTTCTTTCAGGGCTGACTTGTGAGGATGATCATCATGCAACTACTACAACAACACTCCCTCTTATCCATGGAGGCATCATCATCATCAACTGGAACACACCTCGATATCATCAGTACATAAAGACTATCTCGAACATCTATATACACATGGAAGGGCCATCAACAAGCATAAGATCCAACTGCAGTTCACAAAGAACCAATATTGTGACTATTACTCCATCCCTAGGACAAGTCTCGAATAGTCACGCATAGTCCTTAGAGACCTTTACTATTACCTCATTTCTAATATGATTCTATGATAGTCCTCGGAGGTCTTGACTATGCACATATTCATCGGAGACATTGACTATTACTCCATTCCCAAGATGAGCCTCAGATAGTCATTGGAGGTCTTAGCTATGCCTCTACTCATGTGGGCATACAGAGTCGTGTACCGTGACTTACTGGCATCCGAGCATGCATAACATAACTTACTAGTGTCAGAGCGAGGTATTCTGGCATGACTTACCCAATGAGCTATAGATCCATGTGCCATGCATAACATAACTTACTAGTGTCAGAGCCAGGTGTTCCGGCATGACTTACCTAATGAGCTACAGATCCATGTGCCATGACTTACTGGCATTAGAGCTATGCATAGCATAGCTTACCATTGTCAGAGCCAAGTATCATTGCATGGCTCCCAGGTGTCCACCAAGAACTCAGGAGTTCATATAGAATCATTGTCATAGTTCACAGGTGTCCACATCATATTCTCACCCTCAAATGTTTACCTAGAAATTAGGTTTTCATAGAATCAATGTCATAGTTCATAGGTGTAGAATCACTTATCTTAGAATGTGTACCTAGAACTCATGTGTTCTTAGACAATCACCGTCACTGTTCATAGGTGTTCACATTAGGACCACATGTGTCTTTCAGCAGAGCCAACCTTGTTTCATGCTAGATATGAAGATCACATACATCTTCCAACAGATCCAACCCTATTTTATGCTGGATATGAAGACAACATACGCCTTCTGGCAAAGCCAGCCCTGTTTCATGCTAGATATGAAAACCACATACGTCTTCTGGTAGAGCTAACCATGTTTCATGTTGGATATGAAGACAACCTGTATGTCACAGAGCCAACCTTGTTTTGTGTTGAATGTGAAGATAGGTTCATACATAACTCACCCTTCCCTCTCAACGAGGGATGTAATCTCCACTACACCACACCTTTCAAGAAAGTATACAAATTTTATCCTGGGAAGTGGCTTGGTAAGGATATCTGTAGTCTGGTCGTTCGTCGAAATATATTGTAACTCAACCGCACCTCTCTCCACCATATCGCGAATGTAGTGGTATTGAATCTCAATATTCTTTGAATTGTCGTGGAATACTGAATTCATTGATAGCTATCAACAACTCTGGTTGTCACAATGAATCAGTGTTGGCTCTAGAGTCTATACAAACAATCTCGCAAGGAGTTTTGAGAGCCGCACAACTTCTTGAGCTGCAACATATTCAACAATGTACTCAGCCTCTGCAGTACTGAATGTCACTCAGGTCTATTTCCTGTTGCAGGAGGAAATCATGACAGATCCCAAATTGAAGCAACACCCAGAGATGCTCTTGCTATCCACAACACTCTCGATCCATTCAGAATCGAAAACACCTTGCAATTTTAAGTCACCTCCTGAAGAAGATCATAGGCCATGTCCCATAGTTCCACACAAATATCTCAATATGTGTTTTGTAGAAACCTAATGTATTTGTCTTGGCCTACTCATAAAATGGCTAAGGGCATTTGCTGCAAAACATATATCTAGTCTATTTTTGACCAAATACACCAAAGATCTAATCAACTGGCGATACATAGTGGGATCAATCAAATCTGAATCGGAAGCAAAATCTCTCAGCTTCTTCAGATTCACGTTCATCGGTGTGGACATGGACTTGCAATCCATCATGCCAAATCTCCTCAGTATGTCGATGATAGATTTTCCTTGCTTCAGGAAAATCTCGTCATGCCTCTTCCATACTTCTAATCCCAAGAAGTAATGCATCAATCCAACATCTTTCATTTTGAACTCAGAGGATAGCTTCTCCCTACACCATCCAATAAATTCCTCATTTTCTGTGAGAAACAAGTAATCGATATAGAGAACCAAAATAGTGGCTTGCCATCCACAACCTTGTAGTAAAGGTTGGGATTTTCATCACTCTTGGTGAATCCCATACTCACCAAGTATTTGTCTATGTGATCATACCAAGCACATGGTGCTTGCTTGAGTCCATATAAGGCCTTTTTCAGCCTGCATACGTGAGACTCCTTTCCATGGATAACGAATCCCTCTAGTTGCTCGATATATACTTCTTCCTTGATCACACCATTGAGGAAGGTTGTCTTAACGTCCATATGAATCAACTTCCATCCCATAGCCGAGGCAATAGTAATAATGGCATCCTACTACTAACTTCCCCTTAGGTCTCGACACTGTATCCCACACCATTCTTCATGATGGATTGGTATTCTTCCATCATGGCATCCTTCCATACTTACTGGTTGGAAGCCTCCTCATAGCTGCTGGGTTTTGAATCAATAATGTGGCTCATCAGTGCCACATAGCTTGAGAATCTATGATGTCTCTTGCTTTCACGGAAGGTACCACGAGGATTCCATGTCCCTCTGCCTCCTGTAATGTCTGCTTTTCCCATTTAGGCCTATTCCAGCCAACAACAACATCTATGGAAACATCTACTGGCTGTACTGGATCAATGTGATCGTCCGACTCAACCTTCTCGATTGACTCCCTCTGAACTGCTGGAGGGGAAAATGACATCATATCCTCTAGAGATTCAAGCTCCTCCTCATCAATCTCCATGTTTGGTCCTCTTTCCTTTTTGAAGGTCATATCCTCTTCAAAGGTGGCATCAGTACTGACTTCAATCTGCCTCAATCCTGGGAGGTAAACTCTTTAAGCCTTCGAAGATTCACTGCATCCCACAAATGTTCCCTTCTTGCTTGAAGGTTCTAACTTTGTCCTTTTTTCCTTGGGCACATGAATGTAGAATGAGCAACCAAAGATAAATAGGTGTCCTACCTTGGAATTCACACTTGTGAAGGTTTCTTTTAGAGTCATGTCCTTCAAGTTCTTATGCGGACACCAGTTTTGCACATATACTATTGTACTGGAAGCTTCTGCCCATACAAACATAGGAAAACCCTGGTCATGTATCATGGCTTTGGTTGCCTCAATGATCGACCTGTTCTTCCTTTCTGCAACCCCATTATGTTGCGGGTTGTATGGGACTGTATACTCCCTCTTAATTCCTACTTCCTTGCAGAAATTGTTAAAGTTTGTACAGGTGCATTCTCCCCCATTATCTAATCTCAAGACTTTGATCCTCTTGTCCAACAGGTTCTTGATTTGCCCCTTGTATTATTTGAATATGGATAACTCCTATTCAGATTCTTTGGACCTAAGGAAGTAGATCCAAATCTTATGTGAGTAATCATTGATAAAGGTCACATAGTAGTAATATCCACCCAATGAGGAAATTATCATGGGTCCACACAAGTCAGAATGTACTAGATCCAAAATCCCTTTGGACCCACTATCATTGCTTGGAAAAGATCTCTTGACATTTTTTCCAAGTGCACGTCCTCTACAGATGCCATCACGATCTATGTTGAGTACCGGTAGTCCCGTCACCATCGTCCTCAAAGATGGAATATCTCTATAGTGTAAATGAGTGAGTCTTCGGTTCCATAGCTCTCCCAAACTGGTAGAATCATGTACCCGTGCATGAATTGGTTGTGTGCTAGAGAGAGCTGAGATGAAAAGAAATTTTGTAGATTCTTCAACATTCTTCATGTGAATCTTAGACTTGGAAGCCGTGTTAAGTCTAAGTCCACCCTTCATGTTGACATTCTAAATGCAACTTGAAGAACTGCTTTAGAAACCCTAGCAGGAGCTAGGTCACAAAAGAAGTATGGTGGATAGCAAAACTGAAGGCACAAATGAATGTGCCCTTTGAGGCGAGTTGGATCAAGGTAAGATCGAACCAATTTTATGGACTGAAGGGCAAGATCCAAGAAACTCTAGGTTTTGTCTCGATAGTATTAGGTTAAAAAATGAAGTTCCACCAATCTGAGATTAGCCTCCACAAGAAAATGTGCCCTAGGAGAGCGAGTTGCTATATGCTCCTTCCAGGATCGTCTGAGGTGAAAAACACTCCAAAACGTGGAGCACTAGTTTTCGACAATGACTTCTTCTAGCATTGCTCTGATACCATGCTAGAATTTGATAGCTACAAAACCAAGATCACTAGAAGAATATCAAAGCAAAAAAACAATGTGTGGAGCTTTGGATTGTAGAGTAATTATCAAACATTTATAACTCCAGTTTTTTCACTTTTTATGTAAATAAATGGAAATCCAAAATTTTATTAAAATAATTATTTTCTAAAATTTTGGATCTAAGACACAAACGACCTTTTGGAAGGTCAAAGTATTAAACTATTTAGAATATATTAAGAATGCAAGTATTATCTTAATATAATATATTATTTGGGATGTATTTTTAATTATGTACGTTAATTAAGCATAGCGAAAACTTCTTAAGACATTGTTCCATAAGCTTAAATTATTGTAGAACTATGCTTATTAACTTAGAAAAACAAATTTCTCTACAATTAAATATTTTTTATATAATGTTCTTTTTATTTTATTTAAAAACTTCAATTTCATACAAAACTTCAACTAACAACTTCAAATGTGACAAAATTTAACCAACAATTTCAAACTTGCAATTTGTGTTCCTTCCTTGACTAGTACAAATATATAGCCATAGCAAGTAGCAATATCGAAGACATTTCCACCTTGTGGATCTTGTTATGCTGATAAGCATCCTTATTTCAATACGGGCTTGGATTGAATACGATAAATATGGAGATTGTGCATTACAATGAATAATCCAAAATTAGTTAAGGTAATTACAGATTGAATACGATAAATATGGAGATTGTGCATTACAATGAATAATCCAAAATTAGTTAAGGTAATTACAGTTGCAAATTGAATATATTAAAAATAATTGAATTAAAAAAGGCTTCATACTTGTAACTATTCAAGATGCCTTACCTATTCCACATGGGTTCCATACCTATTCCACTACCTCTGTGGTTTCGGTCCACTACCTCCATTGTTTATTTCATATTCATGAATTGGTTGGGGCGTTACTGAATTGATAGATTAACTAAGTGGTATTAACCAAGGTGGCGAATTTATGTTAATATTTAGCATTTGTATCAGTTCTTTCCACCTATTAAAAAAAAACACATAATAAAATTGATGGTTACGTTTCCGAAGCGTTAATGAAAATGAAAAATGATGGCCACGTTACAGAAACGTTAATGGCCATTCACGACCTCTCAAATTTTGGCCACGTTGCACGAGCGTTAATGGGCATTCACGACCTCTCTATTGCCTCGCGTCAGATCGATTGTAATTAATCCCATTGTTTCTCCCTCTATTAGCTAAGAATATTGGCTTTCTATTCTATAACATGGCGTCCTCATTGATGAATAATCAGCATAGATCCATTTTAAAAAAGATCTAATAAGCATCGAGAGAGATCAAATCTCTTGAGATGTAAACCTATTTTTAAAGTGTAAATGTTAAGGAAGCGTTTTAATTTATCTAATTTGTGTTATATATATCATTGTAAATCATGAGTGGGCCTAATGGTTAAAAGCATGTGTTTCCTCTTAGGAAGTTATAATAAATATTTTAACTCTAATTTGATGAGACATGTTATTATTTTATAATATTTTATTATTCTTTAAAAATAATACTGGTCAATTCTACATGAGCATATCGAAGGAGTTACATATCTCCAATTTATCTAATTTGTGTTCTTTATATACGCTGTTATAAATGTTTAATTCTAATTTAAGCCAACATAATACTATATTATAGTATTTTTAAGCCACAAGGTGTTTTCTTTCAAGTTGGGTTTTAGAATACTGTAGCATGTAACATCGTCGTTACTCGCTCAAATTATATATTATATGCTGCCACTTGTTCAATGTTTGTCTGTTAGTTTTCATGTTTACCCACTGTGTTGTCGTGTTCGTTCTCTCTGTTTTCATGCCCTATGCCCAGGTTTTGAAGTTAGGTTTTTCTATGGCGGACGAAGCTTCCTCCAAGCGGCGATTGTGGGATCCGCAGCGTTATTGAAGATTTGCTCGACGCCCTGGAACGTATAGGCTTGCACACCTTTCGGCTGTTGATGGTACCCAACGGATGACTCTTGTTCTTGCTGGGGAGCTGCTGCGAATGCAGTGAAGGAGGCAGTGAGGCTCAGTAATGATGGGAAGCTTATGTTCCGCGACAATGTTCTCAAGGTCAAGGTTGGTATCGAAACCTCCTCTAGATTACGCAGAAGAAGAACAAGTCCGCTCTTTAGATTTTCACCTGTTCTGCTGCTTGAGATCGTTTCACTGTCTAATCTTAATGAGTTCCCAGTGGCCTGGAGAGCACCTAATTCTTGTGTTGATTTTCATGTCGACCCATTTGATAGAAGATGTAGGATTATCCTTACTCGGGATCAGTTGTTTACTTTTACTACTAGTCGTAAGGACACTCTGATAAAATGTGATTTTAAGATTGAATTTCTTATCAAAGATATTCCGAATGTAAGGATTAACAATGGCAATGCGACTGGAGTTATGCTCTTTGCAGCTTTGAGTGCCTCCCTGGATGTATTACAGAACTACAGACGATGATATCTATGTGAGTGTTGCTTTTCCTTTGTTGGATGACGAGAATCCCTGGATTCGAACGTTGGAATTCACTCCTAACAATGCATTGGGTAGATGCCTGGCCTACAAAATTGATCTGTCTCCTCGCATGGGTGATACAGTGAAAAAGGCCATCAACTATTTCAAACATAACGGGTTGCTGGATGAAAAACCGCCTTCTACTTTGAAAATTGATAACGAGCCATATTTATCCAGCAGGGGAATTTTTTTCACCCTGCCACACCGCCGAAAAATTCCTTTTGAGACCATTTTTCTCCTGAATGCTCTTGTGCACAAGGGCATTGTCAATTATCAGAGAATAACTCCCGAGTTTTATAAATTGTTGGATCCTGGTGTGACACAAACCAAGTTGAGTACCCTGGCACTGAGGCATATGCTTGCCTACATCTACCCAATTTTGTATGCCCTTGGAATATTTAAGACTGTTCTTAACTGGATTTCAGAGAATCCAAAATTAAAATCTCCTGAAGGGCCCAAAGATAGTCGAGGAAACAATTGAAGTAAGGAGATTGGTCGTCACTCCTACAAAAGCCTACTGTCTTGCTCCAGAGGTGGAATTGTCAAACAGAGTCTTAAGGCACTTTAAAGGTTTGCAGACCGATCAAGAAAGTTGCGGAAAGTTCAACCCACCACAGCAAAAACATGGTAAACATTGCCTGAGATTTCATAACATAAAAACATTGGGAATAGGAGATTACGCTTAGATTCAAGCAATGGACGCTAGTGCTGGTATGATTGCAGGTTCTCACAAGAGAAACAAGTTGGTATTGATTCGCCATGACGCAGAAGTTGGTGTAAGTTTATTGTAATGCATTTACTTAATTTCCTAGACTTTTTCCTTTCGCTCTATTGTATACGACATTTGGGCTTGTACGCACTTGGATTTGCACAAAGAATGAGGCTTAGATTGCTAATAGAATATTGTATTGTTGGTATTCCTTTCACTTGTTAAGATCCGCGTAATATGAAGCTTAGCATTAAAGTATTGAGCCCTCTGTTGTTTCTGTAGAGTTTGAGATTGTTCTTCTACAGTTTGGAAACATAGCAAGTCTGTTTTTTCTTTTGTTGGGTATTGAATAGTGGTAAAGCTGGATAACAAGTTTGGGAACCGGATCTGTAAAGATATGAACTTGGGTTATTTCATTTTAGTTTTATTAGATTACCCACTGCCGATTTTCTTTGGAAAACAACCCCATATTATAATTTGTTCTATAGAACCCTTCACAGCGATTGAGCTTGGGAATGCATATGAGAAATGAAATTGCATTCATTTTTTGTCCGGGATCACCTTAGAAAAAATATGGTTGTTGGGTTGAGGTCCAAGCTGAACTGAGCGAGTCATAAACCGTAATAAAGATAAACATAATAAGGTGACAATGCAATTTAATAAAAAAGGAACAATAATCACAACTTAGATGATATGGCAAAAAAGTAGTGTAAACCCAAATTGGCCTTCTCTTATGGTATTCAATATAATACTGATATGATATAAGACTACAGGTTTTATAGACTCAGATCTAGTAACATAAATATTAAGTAATGATTGACCATGTCAAAACCCTAACAGGGTCTGGTATTAGGATATTAATGGTCTCTCTGATTTAGTAGAGCACCACAGAGAAGAGTAGCCCAAGTTGTAGAATTGTTTTTCATTTTTTTTAGTTTGGTTTGTGTAATTGAGAATGAATGGTTATTGGTATGCAGCCGAATCCTCTGAAGCACTCGAGCAACCAAGTATGCCAGATTTATGGAGATAATGTTGGTGTGACAGCAGATGGGGAGCTCTTTGTGGCGTGCAATGAGTGTGCATTCCCAGTTTGTAGGCCTTGCTATGAATATGAGCATAAGGATGGAAACCAGTCGTGTCATCAATGCAAGACCAGATACAAGAGGCATAAAGGTGAGTAGATATGTACATTTTTCTTGTTTTGGCGTTTAGCAAGTTATGGAAACCCCACATTGCACAAAGGATATACTGCACAGATGATGTTAACATTTTTACAGATCTGGAATATGGGCATTGTATTCCAGTTAGTTGTCGATTAGTATGTGGGTAGTAGTAACTGATAACTGTCTCTAATAATTGGGTATGAGCACAATTAGATAGCAATGCAAAAACTCAGAAAACAAGAAAGCACAATGCAAGTACCAAGTGGAGATTATTAGGTTGCATTCTACATAAGTACCAGTTGATTGGGTATGAGCATAATCAGCCATCAACGTAAATATTCTCAAAAGCATAATGCAAGTACGAAAATGAGATTATGGAGTTGTACATGTTCTCTCTCTCCAAATAGATAGATAGATAGGAGTACAAAATTGTGATAGGAAAAAAATACAAAAATATGAAGGTACCCATTAGGCAGGTGTTTAGGCAATATTTTTAAATTTAAAGTACAAGAGAATATTATACACCGTCTAATTTTAATTGGAGGAGGTATCATTAGTGCGATTTAGGACCGTCATAGTATATAACATGGGATGATAGGACACCACAATATTTTGTATGGAAATGAAAGTGACAAGAGTTAGACAATCGATAACTAGAAGGCATTGAGACATAGAGGTTGCACTTATATGTAGTTTTATATAGGGTTTTATACATTTCCACTATGAAAAAAGGTGCATTGAGGGCTTTAGTGGTTGGTTAAGAGAGGATGGTGATATCCCCCCACTAAGGTGATATGCATTGAGGTGCATTGAGGGCTTTGAAAATGAATGCTTAATTTTGGATTTCACGGATGTTCTTTCCTTAGTAGCAAAGGAGGGAATCCTTGGATTTTAGTTTATGTCGTAGGTTGTAGGTAAGAGTTTTGGAATCAGTGCACCTTGTTCTAGCTTACTTGGGCATTTCTCATTATCCGAGGCAAACAAAAAGATATGGAGGATTATTGTTGGCTTAATGGGGGATTTTTCTCAAGGGTATATGTCACCATGATGTTCTATTTGGGCACACTCGACAGAAATTGGAGGTCCAAGGCATGATATGTGGTAATCAGAGGAGTTAATGATCATTAAAGGAGGATTTCCCTTTTTAGGAAGGTGCCATGTTGTGCTAAGTTGCACTTTGGCTTGTCCAAAGGCCTGCTTAAGCTTGGATGCCCTCTTTAAGGATATGGTTTGAGCATGTTGGAATCAAGAAGGGGTGGAAAAAAAAACCTAATGGAGGAGCTTTTGATGCATTTGGAGGTGTTACAACTTGAACTATGTATTATTAAAGCCCCAAAGAAGAAGACTAGTACAACTTTTACCTAGAGTAGTTACATATTGTCACCTCAATAATATCCTCTCCACATTTTAGGTTGGATTTTCCCCAACTCGAGGGGTCTTCCCTAGGATAGGATTATTGAAGTTTAGACAATCATGCACAAGGTGATATGGAAGAAGAGCTTCAACAATTTTTGTTGTTGTTGTTGTTGTTGTTGTAGTATATAGAAATAAAAGGGTGACAAGAGTGTTACCCTTTAGATCCTATGTAGTGTGCCATATCAAATATCCTAGAGAGAAGGGGTGTTTTTTCATTGTAAAGGCCAAGTTGGGGTAGCAAGGAAGCAATGAATTTCAAACAAAGAGAGGACCTTTGTGGATTATGTATAATGATGTTGAGGATTGGACTTTTTGACATGTTAGTTAGGCATATCTTCAACTGATAGTATATGAGCAACATATCCTTCTTTCCACAGGGACTAGCACATAGGACTGATATACCTTGACAATCTTGTTTCACGTAGCTAAGACTATAAAATTGATTGTGGAGAAGGGAAAATGTCATGGAAAGAGGGTGATATGACATAAAATTTACTTTTTCTGCTCGATGAGTGAAGATGTGTAATTTAATGATGAATATTTAGATAGTGCGAGAATTGAAGATGACTCTAGTGTCTTCCTTCTACGTTGTCACAAAAACTTCATCAAATCTCTAGCATTAAAACACTCAGTAACAAGCAAGAACCTAAAAGGTTTTGGCGTAGTATACTGGTGGAGTCTTACTATATATTAATGCACATTGCTATCAATTTGGTTTAGAATAATTGCTTCATATTGTTGTGTTAAATCCATTGATTAAAGGTGTTACCTGGTGGACTTCTTGTTGTTGATCTCGTGTCTATTTTGTGTGCCAATTATGAATATTAAGATTGTTTTTGTTTGATAAGACTGAGGTGAGAACCTATAATATATTTATGAATATTTATGAATATTGATACTATTGTTACATTATTATTTGTTCCATCTTTCCTTCAGTTATTTGAACTTGTTCTCATTACTTAAATCTGGAATTCAATTTTCTTGAAGTATTTTTTCGTTGATGTTGTAATAGTTAATAATTAGCTCTTCAAAGATTGTTGAGGGTTAACCACTCTTCCCACAAAAGCAACCTTGAGGCATAAAGAAGACTATTGGATTCCTTAGCATAGCTTAGTGACAACATCCTACCATTTCTAAGTAATTTCAATTTCCCTCCTTAGTAGCATTTTTGTCCATTTGTCCCTTTAGTGCCATATATAAGATTATCATTTTTATAATATGTCCAAGTAAAAGACTTTGTACCATTTTGTAAGTCGATTGTGAATCATTTTGTTCATTGTTTAACTATTTTCAAAGGGAAAAAGGTTTATTTTGTTGTTGTTGTTGTTAATGATGAGTAGGTTGTTGTTGGTTGAGGGTTTCCACTGTTGTTCTAAGTTCTAATATGGCATGTAAGTGACCACAAGGCCTTCTAGAGAGGTTTTCAAGTCTGTTGTTGTTGAGTTGAGTTCTATTATTACCAGAAGGTGACCACCACTGCATTGTTTAAAGGTTTTTATGGTTGTCATTTCTATCTAGATTGTGTTTTGAGGCTTCCCTTGTTTAAATAGAAATGCCATGA
The DNA here is from genome assembly GCA_001517045.1 of Pseudotsuga menziesii. Lineage (NCBI taxonomy): Eukaryota > Viridiplantae > Streptophyta > Pinopsida > Pinales > Pinaceae > Pseudotsuga > Pseudotsuga menziesii. The sequence goes on along the minus strand of LPNX010221512.1, from coordinate 117,919 downwards.
GTAATTCCTTAGAAATAATGACAAGCATTAAAGCCTATGTCTTTCGACTGACACATCCCTTGAAAATGATTTAGTAAGTTAGTAAATGAAGACCTTACCTGAGCTGTGTTTCTATCTAATGAGATTTAGTTTGCTTACTTTGGTTTTATTGGCTCTCTTACAAGAAAAACAAGTCTCTTTTTCAAGCATCAAAGTCTGTGGATTTGAGTTATGCATCCTTAGAACTACTCACAAGAATTCAAGCCTATGGCTTTCAGCTAACACATCCCTTGCAAAGGATTTTAAATATTGACAAGTTTCAAAATCTATGACCTTAGTTTGAAGTTTCTTTATCTGCCCTCCATAAGTTGCAGTCAGGGTTTTATTGATAGCTTGGATTTGTCATTTTTTATTACACCTTCTCGAGTTTTACCTATATCAGCTATTAAGGGATAGTAAATTATGTCATATCACCACCCATACCTATGGGATAGTAAATTATGTTGTACATCAATTCTTTGAATTCCAACTTTCTCTTTAACTCCAACAACTTTTTACGTTCATTGATACAGAGGAAAAATAAAAATCAAGAATTGTTCCACATGAATCCATTCAAAGGGATGAGTGTATATTTTTTCCATGTTAATGAGTTGTTCCAGTTTTCATTGCTGGAGAAAAATCTGTTGGCAACAACAGTTATGAACAACTTGCACAATTAAACTCTCTAATTGAAACTAAACATATAGCAATTCAAAGCAGCAATAAACACACTATCAACTAGCTGCAAGATAATTTACTTTTGTTTTAAAATCATTAAAGGGACTATATAAATTAAGATACCAGAAAGTAATGACTAAAACAAAGAATTCCAAGGAAAACATTTCCAAGAAATTGTTTGAGTTTTTAAGATTGCATTGAGGGATTAGTTCCAGTTAGTAATTGTTGTTTAATGTATGGGACCTACATATATTTTTTCCTTATATGGATTGCCACATGTAGCTTTGATAATAGAAAATACTGAGCAAAGCATAAAAAATAAATAAATAAATTTGGAAGGAAACTTGGGAACTGACCTGTGATATTGATGGATTGCCTAGTTCCATATAGGAGAGCGAGTGCCCGATGTATTCTCAAAAATGTTCCCTATTAGGTGGCCATTCATAGGATGAATGCATCGAAACATGGGGAGCGATTGATGACCCCAAACAACTCTACTGCTGATGGAAACAAGCGTCCAAGACCTCACGAAACCAATGGTCATGGGAATGGCCATGGACATGGACATGGGGATGGCCACGCGGATGACCATGGCCATATCCTTCTTGTTGTGCATAACGATTCTCAAGAGGGTATCATGGTTGCTACATAGAACCGACTGTCATGCGAGCATTACCAAAAATCTCATGTCCCGAGGCCTTGTTGGGCGGCATTGGCACACACGCTCCATGGATAGTAGGGTGGAGACTGGGGTCTGCAGAATACATACTCTCCCTGGATTGATAATTCCGGTGGGATAATTTGGTCGCAATACCTTGCTGCTGATGTTGCTGAGGGAAGTAGTGAGGCACACCCTGTTGTTGCTGCATTGAACCATAAGATCCTGTTAATTCCATGGGGAGTGAACTATATAACCCTAGCGGTAATGTTCCATCAGAGGCCATTCCATATGACCCGTAGGAAGCCCTCGGAGGGTGAATTTCCTGGTGGATGTTCTGAGAAGCAGATGGGGGGGTGACTTGTAAGGACTCAAGTGTATGAAACCCTTGACCTAAGGCTAAACTGTAATGTTGAGTTAGAATATTGACCAATAGCCCAAAACATGGTACTCAAAGTCCTTCAGAGAAATTATGTTACCTCTCTTAGCATCACCAGCTTCATTATGAAAAATCCATATCAATTTTCCAGAGGAAGAAACTTTACAAACATAGTTTGTTATCACACGTTTCCAACATTACTCCATTCATGACCTCAATGAAATCTCGAACTATAGACATTGTTATAGGGTGTACTGGCTCATATTTCTTCCTTACAGACTTTGATTTCCATTACTATTGCACATTACCAAGATATTCTTGGGATTTCCAAGCCACCAATCAGTAACTTCACATGCAACGAACTATCTTCATTGATGACTGCAAATCCTATGATCCATATTGTATAATTAAGACTTAAGGTATGATGTTTTGGTATATAAATTCTTCTTTAAATCGTATGACTCCCTTTGAAAGATTCCAGGCCTTAACATTTTCTTTTTAATTGTTGTTTATTTGTTTCATTGTAATTTTGATATTGTTTATGTTATGTGTATTGGAAATCATAATCCATGTCAAGGACAAACTTTAACGCAGTGACCAGCTGATTTTTAAAGTTAAAAGAGGTGAAAATTATGTTTAAGTTTATTACAACATTACCCTTCTAGATCTAGCTTTGTGTTTAGATCTTTTTATGCATTGAAGTAAAAATTTTGTTTTTCTCTATGTATTAACCCTAACCTAACCCTAACCTAACTCATCCTTTAATAGGAGGTTCCCACACCCACCCCCTTCAATTGAGATGAAAAAGAGTGCTTTAGAAACTTTAGGTTTGGAAAAGACTCCAAATTGAAGAGTTCCATGAGCTGCACTGAATAATATAGTTTTTCCTTTTCAAGGTGTTCAACATTGCAAATGGAGCTGGGAAGACTTAACCTGTGGTAATATCTCATGTATAGATGCTATAGATTCTTTATATGTTGCATGTCCTCATGAATTTATTCCATTAAAGAGTGTAATAGTGTGTTGAAACTCGACCATAAGTGTTTCATCTCCAACCAAATCTCCATTATGTGTATTGTGATTCTTTACTCTCTTCTAGGTTTCATAATTAGTTTAATATCGAACAGTGTGAGATATTAGAGACTTGGATTTCACTTGTGCGGAGGAGTTGTTTTAGCGATTTACAGGCATTCTTCACGAGGGAGAAATTGACAAACAATTACAATTTCTAATTAAAGGACTTTTTGCAATTTGGAAAGCTAAATACCAGGTATAATATGATGTGAATTCCTTTTTCTATTGTAGTTGCTAGTTTGTATTATTTTTATGGTATGTGCATGAATCTTTACTACTGGTTTTGGAATTTTCAAGGGTATCCAACTGTTTTTGTAGAAGTGAATCTTGTCTAGCAAGAAGACCAGTTTACCCATTAATTTTCCCTATAAGATGAGATTGATCAAGAAGTTGGCATTGGTATATTTCCTTCGAATTTATTCATTACCAGGTTGTCTAATTTTTAGCTTTTTCATAGTTTATATGCCTTTATGTTTTCAATATGCAATATTAAAAACTTAGTCTTGCATCTTTGGGATGTGTAACAAATATTTTCAAGCTAATTCCATATTTTTTTGAGCATCAGAAAGCTTTTGAAAACCTTAAGAAAGACATTCTTAGAGATGAATCTTTAGGCGAACCAAAAGGTAGCAATGATTCAGGTCAGGAGTCGGATGATGATGATGAGGAGGAGGAGGAACAAGAGGAACAGTTACACATATAGTATGAAACTTACCCAAACTTGTTAAATTTAAGACGCTCAATTTACTTGACAATAATATTAAGTGTTGAATTTGAGGAAGCTGGTCATAAGCTGCTAAAAAACAAACTTGAACCTGATTAATATGTAATGATCATTTGTTTGTGCATGTCAAAGTGGCTATTTCTCTTTCATTCATCTTTTTTCCTACAACAATGACACCAACCTTTTATAATGCCTTAATTAAATGGTGATAATGAAGATTCTAAATTGAAAAAGTTGCAATTGCAGATGGAGTTATTGATTATGTTGTTAGAACGCTGTAGTCAAGAGACAACATACCTCCATTACTATGGTCTCTTGGAGCATGGATTTTGTATGATATCCTAGTTGAACTATGTCCTTCTCCGAAACCTCATACAACTACATAAAATAGTCTTTTTCAGTCATCTAAGTGTCTCAATAGTTTAGATAGAAATTGTTCAAGAAAACAGTCCTTACTATAATGTTTTCAACACTACATAACTGCCAACAATAGGTTGGAAACAAGACTTCATAGGATCAATAACTTTGGAAAGATATGCACTCTCAGCTGAAGAGATGCATAATCAATAGACTGATTTGATGTGTTCAACTACTTGTCCATCCTTTGATTCCAACACTGACCAATCTATACCCTCAATTTGTGCACCTTATTTGGAAAGGCTATCGATAGTATCATTAAGCTCTATGTAGACATGAGAACACAATATGTAATTAAACTACTTTCATTTGATTTACCTCATGTTTGAGAGAAGTAGCGAAAGTAAAGGTCAACTTTTAATGAATCCTTGTATTCTATTGAGGGATTACCATGACACGTTGATTAAAGCCCTCTCTGGAATGGTTGTCCCTTTCTTTCCATGTTATGATATGAACCTCTAGTTGCTAATGTCAGCTTAAGCTTCTTCAGTTTCCACACCATTATAGAGTTGAATGATCCAGGAGATACAATCTTAGAGGCACAAATATTGTTCTTGGTAGATTTTTATTGGAATGTTGTGGGGATAGGAGTAGATGTGCTTTTTGCATTTACTTGTTGTGCCTATTAATTGGAAAGCAATAATGTGTTGATTGTGACATGGATGCACATGATTTTATATGATATATCTTTTTGTTGGCATGTATAATCGAGTTACATTTATGGTATTTTTCACTATGTGAATGTGTTTTCCCTTTATTTTTTACAGGTCTCTTGATACTTCCACGGTATGAAACAAGATGCTCTATGCAAGCTCCAAGGATAGGTTCATGAGAGAGCTTGATGGAATCCAGTGTGAAGTTCAAGCAACAAATGCCTTTGAGATAGGCATTGATAACATCAGAGACAAAGCACACTAGACTACATTGTTTTAATGTTTGCATTATAGGTTGTGTGGATCTAAATTATGATTTTCTAGTTGGATGTCTGATCAATTCTTGATGTGTTCATGATTTATGTTTGAGATCAACATCATGTAGCATCTCTTCCTATCTTATGCAACTGGATACTAGTAATGAGTTTCCAGTAAGGTAGTGACATAATATTTATGTGACTATTTGTAATGTTGATTATCCCTTATATTAACTTTTTGGATGGGGGATGACTTAGGTTTCATTTTGGTAGTATTTGGATGTGGTTGGGAAGCTTCCCAGCTGCCACCTTGCTTCACTGAAATAGTTTAAGGACAACACCTTTCTTGTTAATACTAATGGAAATTAAGTATCCAATGCTATATCAGAACATCTAATCAGAGGTTTGGGTTGAGAGAGTAGCTATAGTGAGCCTTATTTCTATATGGAATGCTTCTTGTTTTTTTACTCTGGAGTAATATAGCATAATGAAATAACATGGAAAACGTTGAAATCCTCCAAAGATACCAATGTTTCCATACTTGGAAGCTCTTCTAACTCATCGAACCCAGATACATTTAGGAACCAAGCTTTGTACAATGAGCTAACCCTATGGTAGCTCTTCTAACTCAGAGCACCCAGATACATTTAGGAACCAAAGCTTTGTACAATGAGCTAGGCCTTGTATCTTCTTCAGCTTCACACATTCAACAACCGTCAACTGCTCCAAAGAGAACAATGTGTCCATACTTGGTAGCTCTTCCAAGTCAACGCACCACCCAACATCTAACCGTTGAATCTTTCTCAGCCGTGCCAAACCATGCATGCTCTTCAACTACTGACATCCATCTACCCACAGCTCCTCCAAAATTATAGCCAACTGCAAAATGTTAACGAATTTTAACTATAAGAAATATATTTATATAAATCAATCGAGACATTGTGCTCGTATTAACAACCACTTAACACACACGTTTACACATGGAGCATTCTACAACGTGTTCCATGAGATTTTGTAACAACAATTACTAACTGTGCTTATTCCTCAATGCAATCTTATAAACTCAAACAATTTCTGGAAAATTTTATCCTTGAAATCCTTAAATGAGAATCTCATGGAGCATTCTACAACATGCTCCATGAAATTCTGTAACAACAATTACTATATGCGCTTATTCCTCAATGCAATCTTATAAACTCAAACAATTTATGGGAAATTTTATCCTTGAAATTATCAAATTAAGTCATTACATTCTAATCCGTTAATCTATAAAAATCCCTTTAATGATCTTAAAACAAAAATAAATTATCTTGGAGATATTTGACAGTGGATTAATTGCGGCTTTGAATGGCTATATGTTTAGTTTCAATTTTAGAGTATAATTGTGCAAACTGTTCATAATTGTTGTTGCCAATAGAGTTTTCTCTGGCAATTAAAGCTGGAACAACTCATTAACATGGCAAACTGATATACACATCCCAATGCATGGATTCATGTGGAACAATCCTTGATTTTTATTTTTCCTCTCTATTAGCAATCGTAAAAAATTATTGGAGTGAAAGACAAAGTTGGAATTCAAAGATTTGATGTACAACATGATCGGTGTGGGTGGTGCAATGGAATAATTTACTATCGATTAATAGCTAATATAGGTAAAAATCTACAAGTTCTTATCAAAGTTGGCAAACCCAAGCTATGAATAAATGTAATTTGCCAAATAAAATTTATTTTCTAAACTCTATAGAATATATGTTAGTTCATTGTACTTTTTTTTAGATGCATACGTTATTCCAGTTCAGTTGTAGCAGTTTTTTTAATTTAGTTTGTGGGAGCATGTTTCTGCATTCAGTAACATGCATATATTGAGCTTGTATCTACATAGATATGTCTATGCAATTGGGTTTATGTTAATTCATTTTTTCATTATGAGAGTAATTTCTTGTTTTTTTTGTTATAAAATCAATTTATTTAATTCCAAGAACAGATTATGTTAACGCATTTCGTATTGCATTTCTTCTTTTGATGTTGATTGTAATTCTGATAGGATTTCTTTCTCTGCAGGTATCAAAGAAAAACTGCAATTCTTTCAGGTCAATATGTTAATCTTATTAAAGACCATGATTGTTATAGTCACATTTGAAATGTCTTTTGTCATATGTGTTTGATCTGATAACTTTGTGTTTCTTCTGCAGTTGCTCCAGTCTACTATGCATATCTATCTGCAAACCAGATGCAACAATTTCTCAAAGCAGAGAATTCAGAAACAACTTTACACTCTGGAAAACGGGAAGGGTCAATGCCTTTTCAGAGAACAAGGATACAATGTTCATGTACTTGAACTCCCTATGATGGCTCGATATGTTTGCAACACCATCTTTTTTTGTTGAATCCTACATGGGATTATTATTGTTCATTATGTACTTTTATTCGTATCAAACATGTTTTTCCTTTTTATAGTTGTTATTGCATCAGTTATAACAATACATTAAATTATTTTCTTGATGAGATTAGATTTTTCCATGCCATGCCAAACTATGATGTGATGTTCATTGTAAATCCCATTTGGCATTGCTCTCTCTTTGAAAAGCAACAAGACATGTCTAAAATATGCTATGACATCCCATGCCAAACTGTAATGTGATGTTAATTGGAAAGCCCTACTTGCTATTTTGTAAACGTGTTAAGCTCGGTAAACTTGTTATATATTGTGATTTAGACTATTCTCTATCCTTTTTTTTTCATAATATTTATATAGAAATATGGCATCCCCATATAAATAATAAAAGACTACCTACACACTAGGAACACTACATTCTTTTAATCATTGCCGCATGCAACACGAAAGTTAAAATAATTATATCATTTATAAACATTTATATATACACTACCTCGATTTAATATTTCATTTTATGCCTTCTTTTACCCTCTAACAACCACGTTATCAACCATGTTATCGACGTATTATTGCACTTTCTTGGGGCAATTGCTAGTATTATTTTTTAAGAAAGACACTTGTTATGTTAACTTGAGTTCTCCCCTTATTGAGCTGTAGTAGAATGAGCCTCTTACATGCAGTGTTGGAATTTGACGAGCAATTGAAACTTATTTTTGAAGGGCAATAAAATTTTCAAAACGTCATTATATTACTACTCTTTTTGAAAGGCAACAAAATTACTAAAACTTCATTATAAATTACTACTAATAAATTAGTAATATCAATACTTTTATCTTATTATTATATAAAATTATACTTTCCAAATTCCAATTTCCAACCATACTTTCACTAAAAAAAAATACGAAGTTAGTATTATTTTCATCATCCATGCTTTTCTGTTTTAAGGGTTTCTTGATTTTTTCTAAAAGCAAAAAAAGTCATTTAACAATGAATTTTCTATTATTTGATTATTGTAATTAGCATCTATATAGTACAAATTTGAGTGCTCAATGCTCAACTAAATCATTTGAAAGTTGGAAGTTGAACTTGGAAGGCTCGAGCTCGAGCCTAGAAGCCCTTGGAAAGTTGGACTCTGGAGTTGGACAGTGGATGAGTATGGACTCTTGACACACAGTCTTGGAAAGCATTATCAAGATTCAAAAGTACTGTTAGGTTTGTTTAAGGATGTAATAATTTATTTAAAAATATATTGATTTGTTTAAAATTACTATGGAGTTTGGACTCTGGACACACAGTCTTGGAAAGCATTATTAAGATTCAGCTTGTAAAATTTTTTAGTTTAAATTTAAAGATTTGTTTAAAGATCTATTAATTTATTTAAAAATATATTGATTTGTTTAAAATCTACTGTAATTTTTTGTATATTTTTTATAATGTATATATATATTTAAACTCATGTTGCAATTTGTGGTGAGAGATTCAGTGTGTCTTGGTTAATTTTACCAAAATATTATTTGTAAATCAAACTTCTTTACTAAATGCAAACTACAAAATGAAAATAACATAATATATCCCAACAATCTTTCTAGGCGAACTCTCTCACCTGCCAAACCAAGCCATCGAACCAACGAATCTAGCAGCTAGGGCTTTCCTTGCTAACGCTCCCAAATAGTAAGCCTTTGGGTTATTTTTTGGCAGAAATCTGAGAAATCTGACAATGTTGCGTTCAATGGCATTTATTTTTCGAATAATAATAATTGTTTTGCTAGCATCCCAACAGAAGCATAGATGTCTTTACATTTTTTTTATATTGGACAAAGCTGTTTTGCATTTATTTATTTCGCGCTCAATTCCCTGCCACTATTTTGTATAATTAGTATTGGAAGGTATTGAAGATCGTCTCCAAAGGTTGAAGAAGCTTGATGTTTCCGTGTGTCCCAAATTGCAGTGTCCCATGTGGGAAAACAGAAGCGACGGTTCACATTTGGGTTGATAGAACATGGGGTTGCTATTTTATCGTGATCAATATTGATGTTCTTGTATATAGTGTATTTTGTTTTCATATCTAATTATTAATTATCACCCTTTTTTATTTTATTTTGGAACACGGATGTTTTGCCACGATAGCGATTGGGGGCTCGAGTTCAGTAGTTTTTGAATCTCTATGTAGTAAGGTCATTGGCTCAAATCGCTCCTATAGAGATGCCATACGAAGCACCCACCTTGGTGTTTGAACGTGAACCCAGTTAAAAAGGTATTCTCAGCCAAGAAAATAAGTATTCGACTTCAGCTGAACATCTTTATTTAATTCTGCATTATACTCGTCTATTGTTTAAGCATTCATTCAATTTCTGCAAATATTTTAGCGCTAGACTCCTTCACAACTCTCTTGTGCCTATACATAAGTAAACCAAAAAAGTTGTAAATTCTGGAAGGAGAAGGTAGGAACTTGGGCATATATACCAACCCATAAATGATAATATGGACTCGAAGTTACAACTTCTCGTCTTACAAAGCTTGCTAGCAAAAGCTTGCACTCCAAGCTAGCATGAATCTTTGGTATTCCCTGTTAAAAATATTAATTATGAGCATACTCCAACGAAAAGGGAAAAGAAGATCATATCCACTTCAGGCATGATCTGCTGTTGTTTTGGGTCATGCAGAGGAGGCTATTTTAATGGGCTTTTTATGAAAGACTTTTCCAATCTAACATGTGTTTTAGTTTTAAAAACAAAACTGTCATACAATTTAGATTCCGAAATTTTTTCATTATTATAACGAATAAATAGAAATCAAGTTAATGTACCATATTAATAATGTCTATTTTTATTTTAATATAAAAATATTTAAAAAATATTATTTTAAAAATATTTCACAAAAATTAAATATTGAAAGGTAAATATTTTATCAAACCTTCCCATAAAATTTTTAGCAAACCTTCACTCTTCAAGGGTAAAATTTTGGACAAAACGTTTAATGACCGACAATATAAAATGTCAAAAGGTTAAAAAGAAATATTTTGAATATTTTGACGGGTAAAATAAAAACCAAATTCCAACATTGCTTACAGGCATTAAAATGTTTTCGACCATTGAAGTTGAGCTGGCATGCCACGTCTTTGCTGCTGCACTACCATGGCATCACGTCACAAGTCTTAAAACTAAGCATTGGCTTCCTTGGCCGTGAGAGAAACCAGAGGTGGATTCCAGTTGCCATATAGTTTTAACTGGAAAACGTGAACCGGTTAGTATTTTCGGATTTCGTTCACAAATCCCCTACCATGGCATCCTTCCGAATCCTCACTTCAACTGCATCCCGCAGATCTTCTTCTTTTGCTCGCCTGTCATTTCATTTCACCTCCCATACCCAAAGTACGAAATCCATTTATTCTTCCTCTTCATCATCAATTTCCTTCTGCCCACAAAAACCTGAGAACATTCCAATAATTCCAACAGCTTTCAAAATACGCTCTTTCAGCACCGCCAATAAAACAATTGAAGTGGGCGACAAGCTCCCGGACGCAACGCTCTCATACTTCGACAGGGAAGGAACTCTCCAGACGGTTTCGATCGCGGGCCTCGCCGCGGGCAAAAAAATTATCCTCCTCGCAGTTCCCGGGGCCTTCACTCCCACCTGTTCTCAGAAGCATCTCCCCGGATTCGTTCAGAGGGCGGACGAGCTCAGGGCTAAGGGCGTGGATTTAATCGCCTGCGTTGCAGTGAACGATGCCTTCGTGCTTAAAGCGTGGGCGGATTCCGTCGGCATCGGAGGAGATAGTAAAGTCCTGCTGCTCTCGGATGGCAACGGGCAATTCACCAAGGCCATGGGGGTTTCCGTCGATTTAAGCGATAAGCCGGTGGGTTTGGGCGTGCGATCACGCAGGTACTCGTTGCTTGCGGACGATGGGGTCGTTAAAGTGCTTAATTTAGAGGAAGGCGGGTCGTTTACCATCAGCGGGGCCGATGATATGTTGAAGGCCCTGTGAACCTTTTTAGGGTTTTTTGAGATCTGCGAGTTATGGGGCATCAGCAGTGTTATGTTTTCAGGTCTATCGCCTTTTGGAGATTAATTATGCCTGATATACGAGGTCTGTGAACCTCAGGGTCTGTGTAGGGTTAGGGTTTACAGTGCTTCTATTCAGAGTTTGAGGAGGTTTAGGGTTTAAGCAAATCAGAGCTTTAGGGTTTAATTAGGTTTTATAGGTCTGGGCCTTCTTTGAAATTTGTGGTTAAACTGGATCCAGTGGATTGAAACCCCTTTGTTTTACGGTTTAAGCAAGCTTTGTGCGTTTGCAACAACGGTGGGATTTAGGGTTTATGCTTTGACAGCACACAAGAAGTGCTCTTCTCCCCATTGCTTTTTCATGTTAGCTAGGGATAAACCGATGGTTGAAGTATTATGAATGGGATTATCAAGAATTAAGTAACCATTCTGGAGCTTTTCATTGCTTGAATTTTATTGTTATCAATGATGGATTCACAGTGAATCGATGTCTGAGGCTATCAGCAGAATATATTTAGAAGCCTGTTTCGCTTGGCCCAGATTCGATTAGTATCAAGAAGTAAGTAATCATACTGGAGCCTTGTTTTGCTTGAATTTTATGTTTCTGGGGTTGATTGTTGTAAATCATAGTTGCAACCTTTTCTGATTAATGGAATTTCACGCAGGTTTTCCTTCATTCAGTTCCTCAATTGCATTCTGCATCAATGCCTCTCTTTTTTCTGTATATTTGCGTCATAGCTCTATCGGAAAGTATAATGTTTGTCAATGGACTTCGAAGTGATAGTTGTGCTGCACTCTGAGGAATTCAGTTTTTTTACTATAACAAATTTATGATGGATTCCCTTTCGTTTTCCGAACAGAATGTGTTTTATGATCTTATTCTATTAAAAGTTGGCACAACACATCTGGAAGAAAACATTTATGTCTGCATTCGTGAACTAGTAATTGAAGATGGCTTCCAAGTTCCTAATAGAAACCTTTGTTTTTCAACAGTTTTAGTTATGATGAAGAAATCCTTATTAAAAATTCAAAGTTGTTATTATCTCCCAATGAATCTTTATTGTCTGTTGGGCTGTGGTTTAATGGCTAAGATGGGTGTCGCCTCCTTAATGATCCAGGTTCAAACCCTGTTGCGCATAGAGCCCTGGATTTTAATGTTGACTGAGTTTGGTGGATTCAATATGCAGCGTTAATTAAAAAAGCAATCCTTACTATCTGTCAACCATTACCGTGGATATCAAACCATTCCTATAGCAGAAATTTACCGAGGTGGGTACAAATTCATCTATGCTCAAAGTATTATAGATGATTGCTGATATTGGAGGCTTACCGATAGTTGGCCTTTTTCATCCATCTCTGGAATTTTCACTTTCAAAAAACAATGTTTGATTATTTGAGGTTGTTGGTATGTTCTTACAAATGGTTCTACTTCTACCATTTATAGTACTGACAGTGTAATTTACATATGTTTTAAAGGTTCAGTATCAGACACAAACATTTAAATTATTTATGGTCTTACTAAAGAAATGCTATTCATGACTCCAGGCAAAGGTTAATGCATTCATTCTGAAAAATGCTAGTGGAATCCATCTGGCAAATACCGAGAAAAGTTTTGAAGTTATACCCTTCAAGAAAACTGTTATCACTGCAAATGCCTAAAATATCCCTAATATTAATTATATTTTCCAGCTATATTATCAATTGAAACAAGAAGCTTGCACAGCAACTGGATGTCAAAGCGCTTCTGAACTTAAACCTGAAAATAATGTTATGACAAACTTTGAACTGATTATGTATTGCTGTCCATCCAAACTGAAATAGACTTATTGTCTACTTCGTGGGAAAAGCATTCATCCTATACATGGGAGGAGCAGAAGTATTTATGTGCTAGATTTTTATGAGAATTTAGCAAATCAGACTGCATTAGTAGGCATTTGCAGTTGGTAGACCATTTGTCAGAGGAAGAAAGATTGTGACGGTTCACTGAAAATGATTCTATATCTTGAGAAGTTTTTGTTAGATGCTTTGGAAAAATGTCTCTTCTTTTGTGGATTAAAAACTAGGCATCTATGTTTTCAGGGTGTGCAGGGGTGGGATCTAATGTGGCGAAACCATTTTTTAAATCCGTGTTTGGTAGGGTAGTATATGGGTATAGAGAGATTTGATTTTTCTCTTTTAGCCACCTTCTTTTCCAGCGATATGTTTTCCTGAGTCTCTTGGGTGTTCATATCCTTTATTTAGGGCCATGGCTTTTTCTTACTATTGTGGTATTTAGTTGCTTTGTAAAAGCTTTATCTTCATTGTATCTAGTCTTTGGTGACATACCTAAAAAATTGCAGTGCGTCAGTTCATACAATTTATAAACATTAGTGTAAACCCTTTTTTGTAGCTAAGAGATAGAAACCTTTCGTTGCCTGAAAAATAAATTACAGTCGTGGACAGTCATACTCATAAAAAAAATTACGGTTAAAAGCCCTCTTGATCGGAAAACATACCATTAAGCTGTAGAGAAACAGTTAAAAAAGTGAGCCATAGGTATCTGCCCCGAAGGGTGGGCAAGCAGTAGTGCCAAGTAGCAGATTCTAAGAGGATATATCTAAATTGGGCATACATACATAACTAGTCTATGCATCTGGAGTGATTTAGATAACACTATCTAACAAAAAGACAATAGAAAAGATGAGAACAAAAACCTGTTGCTAAGGGCGGTCATCAAAACTATCAGAGCGGACGATAGTCGGAGAATCAGGCGAACATCCAAAGTGAGGGCAGATGCTGGTGTCGATGCCCATGCTAGTTGCAATTAGCTTCATGGCCCTCTCTATTCCTTTGATTTGGTCAACCAAGTTGTCTAGTTGGGTCTACATGGAGTCCTGTTGCAGCAGTATTTCATTGTAGGCCTTTCTTTGCTTGATGAGTGCCTTACCAATTAGATATTTGTGAGTCCAAAGTTTAGCCATTGGGTGCTGAAAGAGAGATGCATGCTCTGGTATTTCTCGGGTCTACTATCCAACCCTCAAACTCCAAGCGAATTTCTTCATTGAGTATGAAATGGCTCTCAAACCGCACGTCTGCCTTGGCCTTGTTAATAGTGATCTACACATTCTCAGGGATCTCGTGCTTGTATGCCTGTGTTGTGTATACGACTCTTCGCATATGAGACGTGATTGGAGTTGGGGCCTTGGAGGACACCCCCTTTGCATTCTTACTACGATGAGCCATCAGAAACCCAACACCAAAATTAGCACCCTTCCTTTGCACCAAATTGCCAGTTGCAATTCTTATTCTCTGGGGAATAGTAACAATACCTTCGAGCCGGTTGGAACAACTACAGGAGAGATGGTTGCTCATATATGTTAGTTTTTCCAGGGTTGCGGGGAATCGTCCCCCCCCCCTTCGAACCCGCTCCAGAATCGCGATTCCAAAGGAATCGCCTAGGAATCGACTAGGAATCGCGATTCCTCTGTCTATAAAACGCTCCCTGCCCGAAAGAGGAATCGCCAGGAATCGAGCTTCCGAATCGCCAAAAAAACGCTTCCTAAATCGATTCCGGGTTTAAA